>CM030007.1:50274197-50749388 GCA_017639485.1 Pluvialis apricaria
CTGTATGAATTAAAACATCCCTGTGGATGTTGAAAATTCAAGCGTTTTCTGTGCTTGAAAGTGAGTACTACTAAAATCTAAGAGCTTCCCCAGACACAATAGTGGTCTGCACCAATTGTCATCCCAGACAATTCCTGGGTAATTCCTTGGGGAACTGGAGTATTTCATGGACCATTTATGAATAATAGTCTGCAGTGTGTGTACTAACAGAAGTCTGAGACATCTCATCCAGGTGACTTTGGTACTTTGAACAGTTTTCAGGGATATTTAATTTTGTAGCATAAGGATAGTCACTGAGTCACGATCAGGTTGAATCTGGCAGTGCTCTCAAAACATTCTGCAAATGATGGATGTTTTCCATGCAATAATTTTAGTATTAAATTACCTTAGAGACAGGTTAATTCTCCAAGAGTGCACCTTCGCCTCCCCACTTACATGTCCTAAACAGAAATGAGTGAGAATTTAATTGTAAAAAGTTTCTACAACTCAAATTAGCAAATCCGTCCAGTTTGTCTTGTTGTTGTTCTCTGAACATACAGTACTCTCAGCATTTCCCTCCGTACTAAGAAAACTGCATTCCAGAAAATATCATAGCGTAACATGGATAATTGTATGTAATTTTTGGATCAAATTTTATCAAGCTTTTAAAATAGTTTGTAAATCTTTGAGAATGTTTTACATAGAAATAAAAAATCTGTCAGAAGATTATAGGACAGTATGCTGAAATTCTATGTGCTGGAATTAGTAAAAGAAGTTGGTGTCTTCCTCTTGAGGTACAATCACAGTATTTCAAAATCAATAAAAAATGTCTCATCGGTTTTGCTATGGAGCCAAGAATATTTAGAAAATAAATACATTTAGGTATTAGGGTGACTTGTTCTGAATAAAAGTAGATCTGAGAGTAAGAGTACATCTCTGAGTAAGAAAAAAGATACAGGAATGCAGTAAAAGCTTTCATAAAGTCAGCATAACTTAGGCAACCAATTAGGTTTACAAAAATGAGAATGTAGCTGATTGTTTCTGAAAGGTCAACTCATCTGAAGGAAACATACAAGAGCAATCGAAATTATATATTAAAAAAAAAGTGTAAAGTTAATGTTTTTAAACTGTATGTGGTTACATTAAGCTGAGACTTAAGCTGCAAATTAGGGGTGAATGACCTGTAGAGAGTATAGTCAAATGCTCCACACTTCAGTCTACGAGTACAACATTCAAAAGACCTGAGAAATTAAGATAGAGAAGCACACTGGTATTTGAAACATTGTTACTATTTATTGTTGTTTTTGAGAGGGTTATTTCAGTCTACTTTTTCACTGTCAGGTATAAGCAGAAATCCTGACTCAAAGGAAACAGATTATGAACGCCTATGAGAAGCAAATGACTGATTTCAGAAAACTTCCTAGTCCTAGGTACATATCTTAGAATTTATGTAATAATGCTGCTATCAGAGGAAGTATTTCCCTTGATAGAAAAATATGAGGGACAATGTTTGTGAAGTAATTAAATCCATCATGAAATATATACAAGTTGTATTTGAATGGGGCTTAATTATATTATAAACTCTCAATTTTCTCAAGTATGCGAGCCACAGACCTCTAACGTAATGTGAAAAAATTAATTTGATGAATCTTATACAAAAGATAGTATTTCCCTTTCTGGAATTTCCTTTGTTGAAACTACTATAAGCTTTTTGTATGTTGGCCTTAATATGGAGAGGAAAATTCACGTGAGAACAATAAGCGATTTTATTCGTAATTGTTTAATTTTGTTTTTATTTTATAGTTTTCTTGCTGGAGTATACCTAAAGCAATACCTATATCTGGTGTCAGGGGTTCTTCTCTCATTCTTTTAGCTCTCCTGACATCAATGTACTCATAACTTTTTTTCAGGGAATTTGAAACATAGTTGCCTCTATCAAACTAAAGAAAGAAAAAGGTTTATTCCCTTCTTTACATTCATGGGCTGTTGCTACTTTCATGAAAACTTTGAACGAACAGTTGTGATATATTGTACCAATTATGCAATGCTGCAATAGTGTACTGTGCAATAAAAAAGACTTGAAACAGATGCCAGAAAACTAAGTCATCCACTCTGTTGCTCCTCTTTTCCCAAATAATCTCCAATTACAAGGAGAAAGTTGTGTCCAAAGGTTCAATACATCACTAGGACATTTCCACTGTGTGGAAAGGCACCTTGAATAGTTTGCAAATATCTATTTTATTAGATTTTATTTATAGTTCATGACATTGTCTATGTGAATTTTAGTTTCATTTTAAATGGTCCAGTTGCTCAAAATAAGAAAAAATTTAAAAGTGCAGTATGTCCCAGAGACCCTTCAAATTGCCAATATTTTCATATTAGAGACTTTCTTTTTTCTTTTTTTTCTTTTTTTTGTAATCTAAGATAAAGGTATATTCTGTCATCTCTACGCCTTAGCATATCCTGCCTTGCCTCCAGTTGTCTACCTAGAAGATCAGGCATCTCCTGTAGGTTCTTGTTTGCCAGGCTCACACAACTCTCTTAGGCACCTAGGTTATCTCAAACGGTACTAGACACTTAAATGTAGCAAATTAAGTGAGTTCTAGAACTTTATTATTGCAGGTTCTTAGATCTTGATCTTGTATGTGGACACCTACTGTAAAGACACCTGAAAGTACATCTCTTAGTCTGAACATGAACTGTAACCCAGGACTGTGTTCGAATATACTTCCTACGGGATAGTTGTACCTTTCTGGAGAGAAAACTGGAGTTCAAGTAGAATACTTCTAAATGGCTTCCATGCATGAGCAGGCGGGGGAAAAAAAAAATAGAGAAAATAGGTGACAATATTTTGAAGTTTTGTTATTTTTGCTGAATTTTTTATGAAAATTTGTTTCTCAATCAGCTCTTCTCTAACAGGAAATCCCTTTCTTTTCCACCAAGAAATACAGCTTGTTATGAAAGGAAGGAAACAGCTAACCCATACCTTGAAGTTGAGTTATTTGTACATCTAAAAAACCAGAGGGAATGTTTAGAACTGTAAGAGCCAATCAAACAGATCTATGGCTCACTTCAGCAGAAAGAAAACCTTGCAATAAGTGTGACTGTAATATAATCTCTGTTGTGTATAGTATATCATATTTATGTAGTATAACTTTAAAATATTTCAGCATAGCTTGTTTTGAATAATACAACTTAATGTGATTATCTTTCTAGTACTTAGAAACCTCTTACCATAACTAAATAATTTTTATGAAATATATGCAAAATTAAAAAACTGGAAGCTGAATGTTACTCTTCAGTTTTGTGTAGGAACTACAGGCAAGGTGTATATTATTGGATGAACATTTTTACAGATCTTATTAACATAAAATTGAATGTTTCATTCATGACTGCACGTGCAGGGCTGTAAAAACTCAACATGACCTTACTGATTTTTGGAATGGAGGCAGCAGAGCCTTTCTGCAGGATGCATTTATAATATAAATGATTCATATGTCATTTTTCCAGTATAGCTCTGAAAAGGTGCTACACTTCAGTGCCTTTATTGGAGCCTTAGAGAATTTTATCTTCCCTTATGGATATCACTTGTACATTTATCTGATTTACTCCCTATTCTGGTGTAGTTTCCTTAAGACTTTAAAAAATAAGTTGGTTCTGATAGGTAGAATTTAGTAAAATTTAAACAACACCTTTATGATGGAGAATTTTCATAATTAAATTCAGTGCCAGGGTAGCCAGAATCCTCCACTATGTGAGTTAATTATACAGCTTTATACACATATATAAATTTATCTTGAGTTGTCAGTAATATCATAGAAAATAAAATGAAAATATTTCAGACAGATGGAAAAGGGAAGCTATTTAAAAATTGATTTAACATGTATTTGTAACCTATATGTATTCTTAAAAGTTCTAAATAACAATTAAATATAGTCCTGTTAAATTGGTCACTTAAGTTGTCTGACAGTATTCTGACAAAGTTAGTAAACCTTCAGTGACATTTGTTATGTTGCATTTTATTCATTGTTATTCTGCCTCTTTTGTGAGGACTACGACATTGCCACATTTTCATCTTATCAGATTTTTAAATTCTGTTTCATGTACACACACACAAAATACAAAAGGATGATGTTTTCGGCCTGAAGTTGTGTTCATAGCATAAAAATGAATACAGAAAGCTAAAAACGTAACTGGGAGGCAGTAGTTATTTTGTTTTCTAAAGTGGAACAGTAAATATCTTGCAAATATTTCAGAATTCATCTGCTAGAATAATACATTTACCCTTGAACCAGATAAGTCTTAGCTGTAATTTGGCTGTCTTGAAAATTTTGGACCAGTATAAGAATCCTTGTTCTCTTCAGACTTTTTGAGCAAATAGTAATTTCACAGAATCATGTCTCTTGTACTGAGGAGCCCAGAACTGGTATGATATCATCAGTGTTGAATAAAGGGGAAGGATCACCTCCCTCATCCTGCTGGCAGTGCTTTGCCTGTTGCAGCTGAGGATACCATTAATCTTCTGTGTTGCAACAGCATTTTGCTGGCTCATGTTCAACTTGGTGTCCACCAGGACCCCCTGGTCATTTTCTGCCAAGATGCTTTCCAGTCAGGTGGGCCCCAGCATATATCAGTGCATAGGGTTGTTCTTCCCCAGGTGCAACACTTTGCATATCCCCTTGCTGAACTTCATGTGGCTCCTGTCCACCCATTTCTCCAGCCTGCTGAAGTCCCTCTGGATGGCAGCACAGCCCTCTGGCATATCAGCCATTGCCTCCAATTTGGTGTCATCTGCAGACTTTCAAGGGTACATTCTACCCCATCATCCAGATCATTAATATATCTATGAAACAGGACTGGAGCCATAACTGACCCCTTGGGTACACCACTAGTCACCGCCCCCAGCTAGACTTTGCACTGCTGATCACCACCCTCTGGCCCAGCCATTCAACCAGTTTTCAACCCACCTCACCATCTGCTCACCCAGCCCGTACATCAACAGTTTCTCTATGAGGATCTTATCGGAGATTGTGTCAAAGGCCTTAATAAAGTCCAGGTAGACAATATCCACTGCTCTCCCTTCATCGACCAGGCCGGTCATTTCATCGTAGATGTTTATCAAGTCAGTCAAGCATGGGTTCACCAGACTACACCTGATGATTTTCTCATCTTTTATGTGTCTGGAAATGGTTTCCAGGATTAGTCACTCCATCAGTTTCCCAAAGACTCATATGAGGCCGACCGGCCTTCAGTTGCCTGGGTCTTCCTTCTTGCCTTTCTTGAAGATAGGAGTAGCATTTTCTTTCCTCCAGTCCTCAGGCACTTCTCACAGTTGCTGTGATAAATCAAAAATTGTCAAGGGTATCTTTGCAAGGACATCTCAGCACTCAGCATATGTGCATCCTATCAGGACCCATGGACTTATGTATGTCTAGTTTGCTTACGTATTCCCTGACCTTATCCTCTTTCATCAAGGGTACATCTTCCTTGCTCCAGCCTTTCCCCTGCTCTCTGACCTGGGATTCCCGAAGGCTAGTCTTGCTAGTAAAGACTGAGGCAAAGAAGGCTTTCAGTACTTCTGTCTTTTCCATGTCCTGTGCAACCAGGTTCCTTGTCTCGTTAAGCAATGGGCACACATTTTCCCTGGTTTTCCTTTTGTTGTCTATGCACTTACAGAAGCCCTTCTTGTCTTTGACATCCCTGGCCAGATTAAATTCCAGCTGGGCTTTATCTTTCCTAACCTCATCCCTGGATGCTTGTGCAATATTTCTGTATTCCTCCTAGATTACCTGTCCTTGTTTGCACCTTCTGCATGCTTCCTTTTTGTGTTTGAGTTTGGCCAGGAGCTCTTTGCTGGTCCACTCAGGCCTCCTGGCATTTTTTCCTGACTTCCTGTTCATTAGGTTGAACCGCTTTTGAGCTTAGAGAGGGTGATTCTTTAATATCAACCAGATTTTTTGTTCCCCTCTTGCCTTCAGGGTCTTATCCCATGGGACTCTTCTGAGCGGATCTTTGAAGAGGCCAAAGTCCGCAGTCCTGAAGTTCAGGGTTGTGGGCTTGTTTTTCACTCTCTTGCCTGACCTCAGAATCCTGAACTCCACCATCTCATGGGCACTGCAGCCAAAGATGCCACTGACCTTCATATCCACAATGAGCCCTTACTTTTTGGTGAGTATGAGGTCCAGCAGAGCACCTCTCCCCATTGTGTCCTCTGTCACTTGAAGGTGGAAGTTATTATCAGTGCATTCCAGGAACCTCCTGGACTGTTTATGCCCTGTTGTGTTGTCTCTCCAACAGACATTGGGGTGATAGAAGTCCCTCATGAAGACAAGGGTCTATAGGGGTTGTTGAAGTCTGCCATGAGGACCAGGGCCTGTGAACATGGAACTCTTCCTACCTGCCTGTAGAGAGCCTCATTCTTTGTTCTTTGTGGTCAGGTGGCCTGTAGCAGACATCCACATAATGTCACTTCTGCCTGTCCTTTCTTTAATCCTAACCCATAAATTCTCTATCAGCTCCTCTTCCATCCCCATGCAGAGCTCCATGTACTCCAGCTGCTCTCTCACATAAAAGGCAATACCCCCTGCTCATCTCCCCTGACTGTACTTTCTAAAAACCCTGTATCCCTCCACTGCAACAGTCCAGTTATGGGAACTCTCCCACCACACCTCCATGATCCCAACAAGATCATAGCCCTATGACTGTACTCAGATCTCTGACTCATCATGTTTATTCCCCATACTGCGTACATTTAGCATACAGGCAATAAGAGGGGCACTGCAACGTGTTCCCAGATAAGAGTCTGGGGGATTTGTCCACAATGGTGCCTTGTAGGCTCCTCCTTGCCCACATGTGGGTTCTGGAGGTGACCCCACACAAGCTCCGTTTTGTTGACTTTGAGATCCCTTCTCTTCATGCCAGCCCATGACCTTTGCTCAACAAACTATCCATCTCTCCCTCACAGTGCTGCTGGTTGCCGTCTTTCTCCTCAGTCATTCCTAGTTTAAAGCCCTCCTAATGAAGTCAGCCATGCTTTCTGAAATGAAAAGAAAAAAATGAAACCAGAAAAGTTGAATTATTTTCTGGTTTCCCATGTAACACTATATTTATTTAGCTGCAGATGCTGAAAAGGAAGTTAGATCATTTCTTCTACCCCCATAACTGCATATAGTTCATCACTAAATCATAATTTTCTTCATAGTATGTTGCACATGGTGCTGTTTCAAATTTGTGACCAAAACAGTGTTGATAACACAGGGAAGTTTTAACTGTTGCTGAGCAGTGCTTACACAGCATCAAGGCCTTTTCTACTTCTCAGGCTGCCCCACCAGCAAGTAGACTGGGGGTGCACAAGAAGTTGGGACTGTACACATCTGGCACAGCTGACCCCAACTGACCAAAGAGATATTCGACACTGTGTGATGTCGTGCTCAGCAATAAAAGCTCCATAAAGAAGGATGCTTGGAGCTCGTCTTCCCAAGTAACTGTTATGCGTGATGAAGCCCTGCTTTCCTGGAAATAGTTAAACACCTGGAAAGTAGTGAATGAATTCCTTATTCTGCTTTGCTTACTCACACAGCTTTTGATTTACCTATTAAACTGTCTTTATCTCAAGCCACAAGTTTTCTATCTTTCACCCTTGAATTCTCTCTTCATCCCTCTGTGGGGGAGTGAGCAAGAGGACGCATGGGGCTGAGCTGTCAAGTGGGACTAACCCATGACAACACTCCTTCAACTGTATTGGGCAAGCTCCCTCTCCTCCCCACTCCCTACTTCTGTTCCTTAAGAAAAGTTCAAGAGAATCTGTGCAGGAAATGTTAGTATCACTGGTGGTAATAAAGAGAGGGAAAATAAAAAATTATGTAGAGATGCTTATTTTACCCTATTATTTATTCTGTTCGAAGACTTCAGGTTTCATTTTCCTCAATTTTTCTTTATTTACTATATCATTATTTGGTAGTTTATTATTACTTTTTTGTGATTTTTTTTTTAATTATTATTTTTTTTTTTTTAGGATTTACAAATAACAAGAAAGGAACATGTTTTCACAAAATATAGTACCCACAAGAGATAAATCTAGTTTTTAATTAAGGAAAAGTGTATCAAGTTCTTTATTCCACACACTGTTCATGTTTTGTTCTTCTGAGCTTTCCTGATTGAACCTGTCCACCTCTGCAATTCACAAACATTTGTTTCCCAAATGTGCATATTTCACATTCATTTGTCAAGGTTCTAAGAAACCATGTATCTGAAGGATGGAGAATTCACTTTGATTGCTTGACGTTTCACAGAGATTCTTTGATCAATCTCCTTCTTTTCAGAGATCAAGTACATATAAAATGTGATCTGTATTCCTGCAGGTCATGCTATATCTAGTCATGTCTTTTTAACAGTCTGCATTAGCAAACCAAAAATTCTGCCATGCATATCATATATGTAAATTACTGGAGATTATCATAATGTGTTTTTGCATTTCTGCTTGCATTTTGCATATGAAGAAAATAAATTGTGGAATATAAGTGGAAAGCAAAGCTCCTTGTCCATTTGTACTTAGTGTGAATGTTTAGAACGATTAAGTCTCTGCTTTCGACCAGTACCAAAAGCTCTGATGCAAAGACTATTGAAGTTAGTGAATGTCAGCATCAAGGGAGTCTGTAGTCTGTTCTAATAATGTAGGCTTGACAGCAAACTGCAAATGCAACCATCGTGGAGCATGAACTTATGTCTGGAGTTAAGTCTTCATGTAACTACTTTCAGAGGCAGGAAAATACTGCAATACGCTCGGTGAAATTAGCAGCTTAATGTTAGGCAGTCTTTTGAAATTAGAAGCTAGATGTTTTAAGCTTTTAGAATCCAGAAGCAAGGTAAATCTTTTAGAATCACCCGCTCAATTTCCCCTGCTATGCAGCACCCACATACCAGGAAGATAATCACCTGTTCGGATGGATTTTATGCTCTGTTTGTGTGTGTGAGAGTAGTTATTTTTACTGGTTACATTTTGTATATGCATAATGGTGAAGAACTAAGTCTTTCCAGTTCAGCTGGTTTCTCTATGGGTTGCTGGTTTCTACCAGTGTCTGTTTCCTTCCACTTCTGACTGAAATGAAGTATAGCAGAAATAACATCACAGAACTGCTTCCTATTCTTTCTTCTGAAGAATTGGCACTTTGTGCAGATACATTTCCGTCTTTTGGGGAAAGAAATGCGCTAGGTTGTTAGCAATTTTTGTATTTTCTACTTTGTGAGGATATTTTGGCGGGATTTATGATAATATAGCATATCCTAACTAGAATTAAGCAGAAATCAAATTTTTCGTTCTATGGATAAACTGATCAGAATACTGAACTATTTGAATAAATTACACTTCTTTTAAACACCATATGATGCTGAACTTCTGTAACTGAAATTTGAGTTTCACCTGGCTGTTTAAGCTGATGCTCCAAGCTATTTCAACCTGATACCCGTTTTCTTGTAGAGCTGCATTATGTCTGAATAACTAGAGCTAAAATGTGGAAGTTTTAATGTTACAAATGCCACAAATCAAGAGGTTATAACTAAGAAGCTTCAATCAACTAAGAAGCTTGGATCAACAAACAAAATAAGAAAACTTAAAACATCCATTTGATTATTGAATCATGTTAATGACATTTAATTAAATACAGAATCCAAAATATTTTAAATTTCACTTAATTTTTTATCTGTATGTAAATAAGTATACATACATCTCACATACTGTGCAAATGACAAAATTTTTATTGCCCTAGTACTGTCTAGTACTGACAAATAAAGAGGGACTGGTGGAGGATGTTAAGGTTGGGGGCAGACCTTGCTGAAGTGATCATGAGAAGATAGAGTTCAGGATTAAGTGCAGTATGCACAAAATGACAAGTAGGGTTGAAACCTTAGACTTCAGCAGGGCTAACTTTCATCTCTTCAAGAAACTGGTGGGAGAAATCACATGGGAGAGGGCTCTAAAGGGTAAGGGGGCTCAAGAGAGCTGGCTGATATTTAAGCACCACCTCCTCCGAGCTCAGGATCGGTGCATCCCGAAGAGCAAGAAATCGGGCAAGGGAAGGAGACCTGCATGGCTGAGCAGGGATCTTCTGACAAAGTTCAGGTGGAAGAAGGGAGTTCACAAGATGTGGAAAAGGGGGCTGACAACTTGGGACAAGTATAAGAACGCTGTCAGGGTATGCAGGGATGAAATGAGGAAAACCAAGGCAGCTTTGGAATTGAACCTGGTGAGGGATGTCAAGACCAATAGGAAGGGTTTCTTTAAGTATATAGGAGGCAAAAGGAAAACCAGGGAAAATGTGGGCCCGCTCTTGAACGAGACAGGTGCTGTGGTGATGGATGATGCAGAGAAGGCAGAGTTGCTGAATGCCTTCTTTGCTTCTGTCTTCACCGCTCAGGCCAGCTCTCGGGAGTCCCAGACGTTGCAAGTAACAGAGAAAGTCTGGAGGAAGGAAAACTTTCCCTTGGTTGAAGAAGAACAAGTTAGAGAACAATTAAGTAAACTGGATACCCACAAGTCCATGGGGCCTGATGGGACGCACCCGCGAGTGCTGAGGGAGCTATCAGAAGTCATTGCTGGGCTGCTCTCCATCATCTTTGAAAGGTCCTGGAGAACAGGTAAGGTGCCTGAGGGCTGGAGGAAAGCCAATGTCACTCCAGTCTTCAAAAAGGGCAAGAAGGATGACCCGGGAAACTACAGGCCAATCAGCCTCACCTCCATCCCTGGAAAGATGATGGAACAGCTTGTTCTGGGCGTCATCTCCAAGCATCTGGAGGAAAAGAAGGTTCTCAGAAGTAGTCAACATGGATTCACCAAGGGGAAGTCATGTCTGACTAATCTGATAGCCTTCTATGATGGCGTGACTGGATGGGTGGATGAGGGGAGGGCAGTGGATGTTTTCTGCCGTGACTTCAGCAAGGCTTTCGACACTGTCTCCCACATCATCCTCACAGGTAAGCTTAGGAAGTGTGGGTTAGATGAATGGACGGTGGGATGGATTGAACAGTGGCTGACAGATAGAGCTCAGAGGGTTGCAGTTAGTGGTGCAGAGTCTAGTTGGAGGCCAGTAACAAGTGGTGTCCCTCAGGGGTGAGTACTGGGTCCAGTTCTGTTCAGTATATTCATCAATGACCTGGATGAAGGGATAGAGTGTACCATCAATAAGTTTGATGATGACACAAAGCTGGGAGGGGTGGCTGACAGGCCGGAAGGCTGTGCTGCCATACAGCGTGACCTGGACAGGCTGGAGAGTTGGGCAGAAAAAAAACTGATGAAATTCAACAAAGGCAAGTGTAGGGTACTGCATCTGGGGAGGAATAACCCCATGCATCAGTACAGGTTGGAGGCTGACCTCCTGGAGAGCAGCTGTGTGGAAAGGGACCTGGGAGTCCTGGTGGACAACAGGATGACCATGAGCCAGCAATGTGCCCTGGTGGCCAAGAAGGCCAATGGCATCCTGGGGTGTATCAAGAGGAGTGTGGCTAGCAGGTTGAGGGAGGTCATCCTCCCCCTCTCCTCTGCCCTGGTGAGGCCGCATCTGGAGTACTGTGTCCAGTTCTGGGCTCCCCGGTTCAAGAAGGACAGGGAACTGCTGGAGAGAGTCCAGCAAAGGGCTACAAAGATGATTAGGGGACTGGAGTGTTAGGAAATACAAGAGTTAAGTAGCAAGTTGTATTGTATATTAGAGTGTGTTTGTAAGGTGCAACCATAATAACTGAACAAAGGTAACCAATGGTGATGGGAAAATGTAATTAACTGTAACGGGAAAGAATGTATTCTAAGATCTTTAGGTACCTAAGAGAACAGTGTGACCTGATACCAGGGGAGTCAAGCAGAACCTTGAAAGACTTGGCAGAAAACAGGCACTGGAATCGAGTCAAAAAGGAGTGAGGTGAAAAGTACAAAGCGAGGAAGACGTCTTACTTCATCTGAGGAAGACTTCTTACTTCATCATGACGACCACCGACGACCACTAGAGGGAAGACGAGCATGCGCAGAGAAGGAGGCTGATGTCGCAATAGGATGAAGTAATCCGTAATGCATATGTATAAGATAATGTAGCAATACTTGTTGAATATGTATGAGATTGTGTAATAAAATGGGTACTCGGCGAGGCCGTCTTTGGAGCCAGATTTGGGTGCGTACCCCTGGTTCCCGGCGCCTTGAAATAAAGCACCGCATATAACCGAAGAAAATTGGTTATGTGTTTGTCTCTGCGCTAACAGTTTTGGCGACCCAGATGGGACCTCGCGAGCATTGCTGAGGCGGATCGCGTACTGATCCTGCTCCAGCCGGCGCCGAGGAATTCTCGGGGAGCCATCAGCCGCGACCGACCTCCGCTGCTCACGACGGACCTCTGATAAGGTAAGAAAGGTGCTTTATTTTAGTAACAGGGACCGGTACCGCTGTAAGTGTAAGTAATAGCCTGCCAGTTAGACGCGGCGAAAGCTGCGTGTGGTTGGGCTGAGGAGCTCCGGGTGGTAAGCCTAGGCGCCGTCCGTCAGACAGGGCGAAAGCCCTGCAGGTTCGGCAATTGGTATGGTAATGGGTATGGTATGGTAAAAGTTGCAACTATAAATAACAATTGGAATTGTACGGTAACGTTTGGTTGTATATGTTAAGTCCAGCCTGCGGGGTTGGCAGTTGGTAATATTTAGTCTGCGGGACTAATATTTGCCGATATTAAGAATCCAGTCTGCGGGACTGGTACTCGCTGCTATTATTGTGATTGTTTGGTTGAGTACTGTGGTTGTTAGAGTAATTTCGTTGTAACTAGCTGCAAGACTGAAAATTTTAAAATCCGGTCTGCAGGACTGGTATCTGTTGTTATTGCTGTGATTGTTGGATAATACTGTAATTTCACAATGCCAGAAATACCTAAGGCAACTCCGTTAGGTTGTATTTTAAGTCATTGGAAGGAGGGAAAGTTTGAACAAGCCTTTCGGAAAAATAAGTTGATTGAATATTGTAATGATTGGTGGCCTCAATATGAATTAGATGACCAGGAGAAGTGGCCTGAGAATGGGACTTTGAATTATAATACCATTTTGCAGTTGATGTTGTTTTGCAGAAGAGAAGGGAAATGGGATGAAGTGCCTTATGTGGATCTTTTCTTTAGTTTAAGGAATAATCAAGAGTGGCAGAAATCCTGCGGGATAATGATATTACAGGCAGGCAGTAACACTCCTCACTGTAAGGGTTGCAAATCTGAAAAGAAGTGTATGGGATGTTTGGCTATGGACAATAGCAAGCAACATCGGGAAAGCGCGGAAAATATAGACCTGATGATTGCCCCGTCGGCCCCACCGGCCTATGGTGATCGTAACACTAATAGTGATAAGGATGATCTTACCTCCCCTCCCGTAGCACATAGAACGAGGCGGAGGGATCAAACAGAGACTAGTGCTGTAATTGCTCCTTTGAGACAGGGCGTCGGGGCAGAAGGACTTGTGTATGTTAAAGTACCTTTTTCCCCTGGAGATTTGGTGATCTGGAAACAGTCGGCAGGGACGTATAGGGAAAACCCGGACAAGGTGGCTCGTGTAGTTAAAATGATAATGAAGACACAAAATCCGGATTGGGACGATATACAAGTGTTGTTAGATACTTTAATGGATTCAACAGAAAAGGAAATGGTTTTGAGAGCAGCACGAGAAAGAGTTCGGGAGGACGTAAGGCAAGGATTGGTCCAGGGAACTACAGATCAGAATTTTCCTACTGAGGACCCGATAACACACCGGGGGGAATGAGAAGTTTACGGAGATATCAGGAGTGGATAGTTGTGGGGTCCAGAATGCTATGCCTAAAGCTGTTAATTGGTCAAAATTGTATAATGTTAGACAGGAAAAGACAGAGTCACCTTCGGCTTTTCTGGAGAGACTTAAAGAAACAGCAAAGAAATATACAGATCTAGATGTAGAAACTGAGCAAGCTAGAGCACAGCTGGTGTTGATCTTTTTGGGACAGTCTCAGGATGATATTAGGAAGAAACTGCAGAAACTAGAAGGAGCAGAATTGCGAGATCTGGACAGATTGTTGGAAGTGGCTTGGAAGGTGTACAATAATAGAGAGAGAGAGGGAGCCCGGAGACAACAGCAAAACTTATTGGCAGTAATACAGGGAAAAGAACAGAATCATATGGATTCCAGAGGCAGGGGGCAAAGTGGTATGCGAGGAAGAGGGCGAGGAAGAGGATTTACTAACTTTCGATCAGGAATGGGCTATAACAGGTTAGGATATAATCAGTGTGCCAACTGTGGACAGGAGGGTCACTGGAAGAATGAGTGTCCAGTGAGAATGGGGCAACCTCTTTCTCCCCGAAATCCTTTCTTCGGACCAGGGGCAGAGACCGCAAAGACGATGGTGTTGGGGGATCATATGCATCAAAGCTGACTAGATAAAGAGCCTTTGGTGAAAATAGAACTTGAGGGGAAAGAGGTAAAATTTTTAGTCGATACAGGAGCAACATACTTGGTTTTAAACAATTTGTGTGGAAAATTGGGGGAAAGGACAATTACAATTGTAAGTGCCACAGGGAAAGAGGAAGAAAAGCCATTCCTACAACCCCTGGATTTAAGGTTTAGAGGAAAAGAATTAACTCATGAGTTCTTATATGTACCAGAATGTCCAATTCCCCTTATGGGACGGGACCTATTGGCAAAATTGAATGCAGAAATAATATTTGAAAATGGAGAATTGAAAATGCAGATTCCAGAATCAAAAGTTGGACAGATATTGGTACTTAAGGAACAACCGAAAACACACATCCCCGAGGAAGTGGAAGAAGCTGTAATACCTATAGTCTGGGAAACAGACATTCCAGGAAAATCAAAATTAGCTTCACCTGTGGTAGTAGAATTAAAGAAGGGGGCAATGCCAGTTAGGGTTAAACAGTACCCACTGAAATTAGAAGCTAGGCAGGGTATTGTGAAAATCATAGAAAAGTTTATGCAATATGGGATCCTAGAAGAATGTGAATCAGAATATAATACACCTATCTTTCCTGTTAAAAAGCCAAGCGGTGAATATAGATTGGTACAGGATTTAAGAGCAATAAATGAAATTACCAAAGATATCCACCCTGTGGTAGCGAACCCGTATACGTTGCTGACATCTGTGGGAGAGAAATATAAATGGTTTATAGTAATTGATTTAAAAGATGCTTTCTTCTGCATTCCACTTGACAAAGATAGTAGGAAACTGTTTGCATTTGAATGGGAGAACCCCTACACCGGACGAAAAACACAACTGACTTGGACTCGGCTTCCTCAAGGATTCAAGAACAGCCCGACGATCTTTGGAAACCAACTAGCTAAGGAGCTAGAGACCTGGACTACCCAAGGAGATATTCAGGTACCCAGATCACAGTATCTGCTATTGCAATATGTTGATGACATTTTCATAGCAACGGAGGATAGATTCCAATGTATAAATGTTACAATAGCAATATTGAATCAATTGGGATTAAACGGATATAAAGTCTCCAAAGAAAAAGCACAGATAGCATGTCAAACAGTATTGTATTTGGGTTGTGAAATTTCACAAGGACAGCGAAGATTGGGGATCAATCGAATTGAGGCCATATGTGCCATTCCAGAGCCTAGAAATTTACATGAATTAAGAACCTTTCTGGGAATGACAGGGGGTGTCGGTTGTGGATAATGGACTATGGGCTTATTGCTAAACCACTGTATGAAGTTCAGAAATCACCTGTATTTGTTTGGAGTAAACCACAGAAAGAAGCCTTTGAGAAGCTAAAATCAGCACTGAAAACAGCCCCCGCTTTAGGCCTTCTGGACTTGGCCAAGGAATTTCAATTGTACGTCCATGAAAGACAGAGACTGGCTTTAGGGGTACTGACCCAGAAGTTGGGCAGCTGGAAGAGACCTGTGGGTTACTTCTCTAAACAACTGGATTCGGTAAGTGCAGGATGGCCTTCTTGTCTGAGAGTCGTGGCAGCAACCGTGATCTTAATACAGGAGGCCAGGAAGCTGACTTTGGGTAAGCACATAGATGTATTTGTGCCACATATGGTGACAACTGTTTTAGAGCAAAAAGGGGGGCATTGGCTGTCCCCAGCCGGATGATGAAATATCAGGCAATTTTAACAGAACAGGACGATGTAAGTTTGAAAACTACTAATTTGTTAAATCCAGCAGTTTTTCTTGGAACAGATCCAGAAGAAGGAACACTCGAACATGACTGTGTGGAAGTCATTGAGCACACCTATGCAACCAGAGCTGATCTAAAAGATGTACCCCTCGCAAACCCGGACTGGGAATTGTTTACCGATGGAAGCAGCTTCATGGAAAGTGGAACACGATACGCGGGATATGCAGTGACCACTTGGAAAGAGGTAATAGAGGCATGAGCATTGCCTCCGGGAACATCAGCCCAGCGAGCGGAGCTGATTGCATTAACAAGAGCTTTAGAACTTAGTGACAATAAGAAAGCTAATATCTGGACAGACTCAAAATATGCCTTTGGTGTGGTACATATCCATGGAGCCCTAAGGAAGGAATGAAGATTGTTATCCGCACAAGGTACAAATATAAAGTACCAAACAGAGATATTAGAACTAATAGCTGCTGTACAAAAACCAAACCAGGTGGCTATAATGCATTGCAAAGCACATCAAAAGGAACCGTCTAAGATATCTGAAGGGAATGCATTAGCAGATCGCGCAGCTCGACAAGCAGCTCGCCAGGTATGGAGCAACATAATGGCCTTAGTACCCCTAAAGGTGAGTCCACTTCAGACATATCTTACTCAGGATCCTGGTTATTCTAAAGAAGATGAAAAATTAGCAGAGCTATTAAAAGCCCGAAAGAACATGCAAGGCTGGTATGTTACCGCGACTGGGCAAGTAATAGTCCCTCCCGCTGTGATGCGACAAATCTTGCAAACAGAGCATCAGAAATGTCATTGGGGTGCAGAAGCATTAGTAACTTACCTAAAACGAGGTATGATTTCTACACAGATGTTAACAATGGCGAAAGCAATAGGATCTAAGTGTGAAATTTGTTTGAAAAATAATCCAATAGTTAGGAAATCAGTCCAAATGGGGAAAATCAAAGTAGGAATGGAGCCTGGAGATTATTGGCAAATTGATTTTGCAGAATTACCTAAAGCCCAAGGGTATAAATATTTGCTAGTAGGGGTTGATACCTTTTCTGGGTGGCCGGAAGCCTTTCCCTGTCGCACAAATCAGGCTAAAGAAGTAGTAAAATATTTGTTGAAAGAAATAACACCCCCTCCGTCATATAAAGATGTAGCTTAAATTTTGTGAAAATACTTGCATATAATTGAAGTATTTTCAAAGGGGGGAAATGTTAGGAAATACAAGAGTTAAGTAGCAAGTTGTATTGTATATTAGAGTGTGTTTGTAAGGTGCAACCATAATAACTGAACAAAGGTAACCAATGGTGATGGGAAAATGTAATTAACTGTAACGGGAAAGAATGTATTCTAAGATCTTTAGGTACCTAAGAGAACAGTGTGACCTGATACCAGGGGAGTCAAGCAGAACCTTGAAAGACTTGGCAGAAAACAGGCACTGGAATCGAGTCAAAAAGGAGTGAGGTGAAAAGTACAAAGCGAGGAAGACGTCTTACTTCATCTGAGGAAGACTTCTTACTTCATCATGACGACCACCGACGACCACTAGAGGGAAGACGAGCATGCGCAGAGAAGGAGGCTGATGTCGCAATAGGATGAAGTAATCCGTAATGCATATGTATAAGATAATGTAGCAATACTTGTTGAATATGTATAAGATTGTGTAATAAAATGGGTACTCGGCGAGGCCGTCTTTGGAGCCAGATTTGGGTGCGTACCCCTGGTTCCCGGCGCCTTGAAATAAAGCATCGCATATAACCGAAGAAAATTGGTTATGTGTTTGTCTCTGCGCTAACAGGAGCATCTTTCTTATGAGGAAAGGCTCAGGCACTTGGGTCTTTTTAGTCTAGAAAAAAGAAGACTGAGGGGGGATCTTATCAATATTTATAAATACTTAAGGGGAGGGTGCCAGGTAGATGAGAAGAGTCTTTTTTTCAGTGGTGCCCAGTGATAGAACAAGAGGTAATGGGCACAAACTGGAGCACAGGAAGTTCCATCTTAACATGAGGAGGAACTTCTTTACTTTGAGGGTGGCAGAGCACTGGAGCAGGCTGCCCAGAGAGGTTGTGGAGTCTCCCACACTGGAGATATTCAAAACCCGCCTGGACGCCATCCTGTGCAACCTGCTATAGGTGACCCTGGTGTGGCAGGGGGGCTGGACTAGATGATCTCCAGAGTGTCAAGTCCCGGTCCGATTTCGGGCTCAGGGGAGGTTACTAACGATCCCAAGAGTGAGATTGAGACGCAAACGAGGTCAAATGCCGCCAATCAGGCCGTTTTTATTTCTAAAGGTACAGAAGAATGGAGCGACAGGAAAGACAGGAAATATTAGAAGGAAACTAAGCAAGCGTTCAGAAGGATAAGCAAAGGATAGTCACCACCATGGATCCAGCGACGTCTCGTTGGTCCTCAGTCTTCAGTTTCTTCGATGGTGGGTGCACACCAAAGCTTGTTTCCACAGGCTTTTTATAAGACCAGGAAAAGACCTTGGCGGGCTGCCAGCTCGGCCCAGACAAACGTCGGCTTTCATGGCGCCTCACAATGGTCTTCTGCTGCAGGTTTTGGTGGTGCCGCATTAGCAAACGAACGGTCTGCTGTTACCGGTCATTTGCACCTTGAATGGTCTTCTGCTGCCGGTTTTGGTGGTGCCTCATTTGCAAACGAATGGTCTGCTGGCGCACCTTGCAGGGTACACGTAAGCAAGCTTTGAGGCAAATACTTGACGTTCCAGTCTCTCACACAGAGGTCCCTTCCAACCCTGACCATTCTGTGATTCTGTGAAATGATAAGTATAATACAGAATAAATGATCAAGTATAAAGCAGTTGAAAATATTTTGTTCTTGAGAAAGGGATTGTAAAATAAATCAAATATATTATATATCCTACATATTCAATGTTAAGATACACACTGCAGATATTATTATGCAGCATCGTGTAACTATTAGATATTGTAGAATTGAGATAATTATCACAGCCCTCTAGTGTGCTAAACAGCAAAATACACACATTTGGATATATAATGAGTTATTTTAATAAACCCATAAAATTTTGGCATTCAGTTCAATAACATTTCAGTTCAAATTGTTTTTAGAACTTGACATTGTGATGACTGGTAAAGAAAATATCACAGGTTCATTTTTCTTTTACAGAAATTGTATCTGAATTGCTAATATCTGTTTTACCCATGTTGTAAGCAAGGCCAGAGGCTGATTGTAAATGTGCATGTTGCAGTGAGGGACAGGTGACAGCAGCTAAACATATAATTCTACTCAATGATTATGTGGAAGGAGGTATTTTCCTTAGCTTCACAAGCTCTCTCTATGTAGATCCTGTATACAATTTGCGTATTCTTTCTTCCAGCAGGTGTGGAGACCTCTTTTCTCTCAAATGTTTTCTTTCATTCCATGTTACGGCTATTTTAAAAAGACCAGATGTGAAGTGCAGAGATCATGCTAACATACTGTCACTCAGGAGTTCATGATACTTGAAAAGAGACAGAAAATTTAAGATTCGTTGGGAAGGATGACTCTCCTATTTCCTAGTATGATGTTTCTGCCAGTCAGAATGACGTATGCTATTGGCAAAATTGACTGCCAAAAAGTAAAGCCAGGAGGGTGCCCAGGGTGTCTCTTGGAGACAGACTTATCAAGGTACCAGGCAATAACACACTCGTCCCTTCCACAGTAAGAGGAAAGGGCAGACTAGCTTTCTGGTTCCAGAACATACAACGTATTGCAGTGTGCAATAACAAACATGAGTTATAAAGCTGCTGCAGTATCGTATTCCATATTCGCATTTCCTTATGTCCATTCTCCTTAACATATATACAGACTTATTTTTTAGAAAAATAGTTGCATTGTGCATTCCTCATACAATTGTGAAAATAACTGGATTTTGTAGAACTGAAATAGGAATTTATAGTAATTATATGAAAGCACATGGCTTTTAACAAGAAGTTGATGCTGGTCCTTCAACTACATCTGTTTTGAAACATGTATATGGAACTTATTATTTCATATTAAGCAGCTCAAGGCTTTCCTGGGCAAAAAAGTATATGAAGGGATCAAAGGCGTTTTCATATTCAAACCAAACATTGATGTTGATACTTTCAATATGTTTATAGATTTCATGTATATAGATTTCAGATGATAAGCAAATACAGTAACAGACTGAGAAATATAGATGTAAAAAATGCTTGATATGAATAATAAGAGATAATGAGCTCGTATTGCTTCAGATGTGTCTGTTCATGCTGCGCGTTTGTGCTGATTGAAGTAAAATATATAAAAAAAGCTCTGGGTAGCTCATTGTCTTCCCCAAGGCTAGAAACTGCTAAGTTTTTACTAAAAAAAATGCCACTTGGGTCATAATTTAAAAATATGGACACAAATTTTTTGTCTTTTATGAGGTGATATCAAAGTCAAACCCATCATTTTGACAGTACATCATGTATGGTAGCTATAGATCTCAGTCCTTTTGTAATTAGCAAATTTATGAGGAAGTAATGGTCCATTATTCTCTACTGAATTGTTTGAAATCTGTCCTATCTTTAGAAAGGTCAACTTTCAAATTCACAAGTATATTGATGGTTTGTCTTGAATTAAGCTGTTCTGAAATCAATCAAGGTGATAGTAACAGCAGAACAAAACACAACGAAGCCCTATCTCCAGTCTTTACAATAATTCAGATTTTTGAATCTTGATTTAAATTATGAAACTTTCCACTCAACATAGCTCCTTAAATTAACTTCTATCTCTCTTTCAAGTTTTCTCTTTCTCTTTTGTTTTTTATTGCAGAAACTGACAAAAGAAACACATTTAAATGCAATGATTTTACCATATCTACAAAGTACCCTTGAGAACATAGACTAATATAAAACTACAAGGTTTTTTAACATGTGGTGAAGAAAGATCTGATGGTGTGATATGAAAAAAGGTAAACTGAAACTGAAAATAAGGGATATGTTTTAAAAAGAGAGTGTGATTAAAATTCAGAATTGACATGCCCAAAGACTGATTGCAGTCTGTAAACAGAAATTGTCGTGTTCAATTGATATAACTGCATACAGCTTCACTGACTTAAGTATATGATTAGTATCACTTGACTTTCTACCCATGGGTATGTTATTCACTTATATATGTTGCAGCACATACAATTTTTTCTGATAGTATAAAGCAAGCTTCTGATATCACAGAGAAAGCCTTTGTCATCTTCATGATCATATTCTCATAATTGTTTTTTTCCAGTGCCCACAGATGTTAAAATGCCTAATATATTTCTGTTATTTAATTCATATTGTCCTCAGGCCAGATCCAGTTCTTTTTGAACTATTATTGAAAAAAAATGCTGAAATAGAGATGAAGTTTGCCTGTATGTTAATTAAAAGAACAGAAATTTTGTTAAGCTATGTATATCACATTCTGTTACAATGTTATTTTATTTTCAATGTATAATAAAATCAGATGGAAAAGAGCATTCAACTAAATCTTTTATTTATGCTTTCTTTAGTTGTTTTCCCAATGCTCAGTAACTAACATTTTTGCTGCTTTTGAAATTCTGTTTAATTACTTTTTATTAGAATTCATGTTTGTTTACCTAATTCAAGCAGGTTATTTCCTCCTAAAAAGCTGCTGTGATTACTAGCACAATGTATATATACAGTATGTACAGTACATTTAATTTGTTCAACCTGGGGAAAAGAAGGCTCTGGGGAAACCTTATTGCATCCTTTAAATACTTAAAAGGGGTTTAAAACAAAGATAGGGAAAGACTTTGTATCAGTGTGTGTAGTGACAGGACAAGGGGCATTGGTTTTAAACTGAAAGAGGGTAGATTTAGATTGGACAGAAGGAAGACATTTATTATGATGAGGATGGTGAGCCACTGGAACAGGTTGCTCAGAGAAGTTGTGGATGTCCCATCCCTGGAAGTGTTCAAGGTCAGGTTGGATGGGGCTTTGAACAACCTGATCTTGTGGAAGATGTTACTGAAGGGGGTTTGGACTAGGTGGTCTTTAAAGGTCTCTTTCAACCCAAACCATCCTATGATTCTGTGTTTCTAAGACTGCAGTCTCACTTTCTCTCGTTTTCCAGCATTGTAGTTTCGTTAGAGGATTTCAACAGATTGGTTCATGAATTAAATAAACCAGCTGTATTCATATATAAGAAATTCTGTGATTTGTTTTGAGTGAGTAATAAACTGCATATACATTATTATTCTCCAAGGGCAGGACTTGGCATTTCTTCTTGTTGAACTTCATGAGATTCCTATTGACCCATTTTTCCAGCCTGTCCAGGTCCCTCTAAGATGCAACACACCCATCTGGTGTGTCTACACTTAGTTTTGTAGTGCCTGCAAACTTGTTGAAGGTGCACTTTGTCCCATCATTTAAGTCATTAATGAAGATGTTAAGCAGTGTTGGAACTAGTACTGGTCCCTGGGACACATTACTAGTGACTGACATCCAGCTGGACTTGATGCTGCTGATCACAACCATCTGAGTCTAGCAGTTCTGATAGTTTTCAATCTAATGCACTGTCCATTTTTCTATTGTTAAACACTTATTGATGCCAACAGTATGAAAGTTCTCCATATTGATCTCCTAACTTGAGCCATTTGATACTGCTTAGGGACAACTGGCTAGACAGTTGCACTCAAAGTGTTGCAGTCAACAGCTCCGTGTCCAACTGGCGAGCAGTGACGAGCGGTGTTCCTTGGGGGCTGGTACTGGGACCAGTACTATTTAACATCTTTGTTGGTGACACGGATGTTGGGATTGAGTGCACCCTCAGCAAGTTTGCCGACAACACCAAGATGTGTTGAGCAGTCAACACACTGGTGGGAAGGGATGCCATATAGAGGGACCTAGACAGGCTTGAGAGGTGGGCGCATGCCAACCTCATGAAGTTCAACAAGGCCAAGTGCAAGGTCCTGCACATGGGCCAGGGAAATCCAGAGCACAAATACAGACTGGGCAAAGAAAGGATTGAGAGCAGCCCTGAGGAGAAGGACTTGGGGATGTTAGTTGATGAGAAGCTCAACATGAATCAGCTGTATGCACTTGCAGCCCAGACAGCCAGTCGTACCCTGGGCTGTATCAGAAGTGTGGCCAGCAGGTCGAGAGGTGATTCTGCCCCTCTACTCCATTCTCGTGAGACCCCACCTGGAGTACTGCATCCAGCTCTGGGGCCCTCAACATAAGAAGGAAATGGACCTTTTGGAGCAAGTCCAGAGGAGGGCCACAAAGATGATCAGAGGGCTGGAGCATCTCTCTTATGAAGACAGACGAGGTTGTTCAGCCTGGAGAAGACTCCAGGGACACCTCATAGCAGCTTTCCAGTATCTGAAGGGCACCTACAAGAAAGCTGGAGAGGGACTTTTTACAAGGGCATGGAGTGATAGGATGAGGGGTAATGGCTTCAAGCTGGAAGAAAGTAGATTTAGATTTGATATTAGGAAGAAATTTTTCACAATGTGGGTGGTGAGGCACTGGAATCGATTGCCCAGAGAAGTTATGGAGGTGCCATCCCTGGAGGTGTTCAGGGCCAGCCTGGATGGGGCTTTGAGCAACCTGGTCTAGTGGGAGGTGTCCCTGCCTGTGGCAAGGATGTTGGAAATCGATGATCTTTAAGGTCCCTTCCAATCTAAACCTTTCTATGATTCTATGAACAGGGCAGTTGATAGAAAGTGGTCTTGGCTTATTGGGACTATAGTTCAGTTAAACCTCATTTGCCTGATGAAAATAGAAACATGATGGAAGCAAGATTTGTATTGATTAGAAACATTTAAGTTATTTTTATTTTTTTTTGCTTTGCAATGTTTTTTTACTTCAAGACTTAAATTATATTTCAGTTACTTAACTAGTAGTTATTTAAGGTCATCTGATGAAGTTTTTCTGTAGCTATGAATTTATAAATAAACAGTGTGCTTTCTGACTTCTCTTTTGGATGATAGAAAAAACCCTAAGCCAAGTAAAATTGCTTAACGGTAATAGCATCTAATTTTGAAATATTTGCTCATCAGCTTGTGTATGTGGCTCCCTGAACATTTTGTTCTCATTAAAATGCCTCAGGGAATTGGTTTTGAATAAAAAAAAAATAAAAAAAAAATAAATAACAAAGCTGTACTCGAGATTAATCTTATTTTTTTGAAGAAACACTTAATAGGGATACACATATGACATCTACTCAGTCTGCCCACAGTAATAATTGTAATCCTTGTTAGGAATATGAAAACAGTAAGGAACGAAACCTAGTTTGCATTTTACGTTCCATAAATTAGCACAAAGTATAATGAGCTATGAAAATATCTCAAAGTTTTCATCAGTTTAAAAGACAAGTTTGAATAAGTTGAGTTTCACTGCTGACAGTAAAACAAGCTGAAAATTCACACAGAAGAAATTTTGCACTTGTTTATTACAGTGAATTAGATTTCAGTCTCCAGACATTTATTTACCTATTTAACTTTATTAATAATTTAACATCAATACAATTACAATGCCTGAGAGTTCTGACACTAATTTAAAAAGATTTTTTAAATGAAGAGGGGTTTATTCAAAAGTTGTCTATATATATAAAAGTATATACATACGCACACAAACATGCATACTGTCCTGATACACCTTGATTTCGTAGCAAGTATGGTGTTTTCACTGCATAGCCATGCTGCTGATGTATATTCTGCTGCTTGCCCTGGACCGGTGCCAATGTCCCAGTGCCTTACCAGAGTAAGCCCTGACCATGGCAGAAAATTAGGTGTATGGCTAGAATTGCAGTCTGGATAAGTAGTGAAATCTGGGTATACTGCAGTATGTTTTAAGAAAAATGAGCATAAATGTACCAAAACCAGTGAGGTACCCTCATTTAATCTCCTGCTCTTCTAAAAGTGTAGTGCACACACACCGCATAGGACACTAGTGGTCTGAGTAAGCTGGATTCCAACAATTCAATATCAAACTTGGACATCACAAGCAAATAAGGTATAAACATTACCGTCAATGTTAAAATCAGCAGAACACTTGGAAGGAGTCTTAACTTAGTATTAAGGTAACAAAGAGAGTTTCCTTGCCCTAGGATGAGACAGTGATTACCATTCCTTCTGATTTTTCTGATGGGAAAGAACATCTGTTAGATGTATGTAGGTTGTATTGAACCCTTACTCATTATATTTTCCTAGACAAGCTAGGGACCTAGTTCTTGGACCAGTATTACTATAGTTTGAAGCATAAGTTCCTTTATATTACAACCACTCTCAACTTGACTGCTGTTAAACAGCAGTGATGTTTTACAGTTCACAATTCTTTACAGATACCCAAAAAAGTTCAAAGCTGGGTTCAGTGTTCATGCAGAACATTTTTAAGAGAAGTGATAAATCAAGTTAGGTACTTTGCTTCAAACTCCAAGTGAATCTTTTTTCAATAATAGGAAACATTAAGGAACATCTTTAAAAAAGGAGAATAAACAAGAAAAATGGTATGCTCTAATTTTGCCTCCTTTATATACGCGAGTCCCAATTGCAGGGTGAGATCAAAGTACCTTTTTTGGACTTCAGGATTCTTATATTTAGGTAAAGTTGATTCTCAAAACCCCAGGTTTTATCCCAGTTAGTAAAGGTACAGCATAATTATACAGATAAATGGCAAGACTGAGGATACTCTGCCATTCAGAGAAAATTCATTCATGGTAGTTTTTTAGTTGTTGAGGGGGGGTGGGGGGGGAAGGAAAGAGTATTCCTAACAAGTTATTTGTAAGAATTAAACTGATGTTTAGTTAACAGGTTATCCAAAAATATACTGTAGATGATGTGAAAGTTCTGCAGACCAAGGCCAGAGAAGAAGGCGAAGGAGGCAGTGCTGCAGGTGGTGGAGCAGCAATTCCCTTGCAGCCCCCACAGAAGACCACAAAGCAGGTATTTCCTTTCTGTCCATGGAAAGACCATGCCAGAGGAGACACCCACACTACAGCCAGTTGAGGGTCCCACACCAGAGCAGGTGGATATGCCCTGAAGGAACTGCAGCTTGTGGAAAGTCCATGCTGGAGCAGGTTTATCCTGAAGGACTGCAGCCTGTGGAGAGGACTCATGTTGGAGCAGGGGAAAAGTGTGAGGAGGAAGGGGCAGCAGAGAGGAGACTGACAATAACTCCCATTCCCCACGCCCCCTCAGGTGGGGGAGGTAGAGGAGTCAGGAATGAAAGTATGAAGTTCAGCCTGGGAAAAGAGGGTATGGGGGGAGTGGAGGAGGGGGGTGGAGAGAAGATACTTTGAGGGGACAGGGGGGTGTCTGTTTCTCACCATTCTGCTCTATTTCAAGTCACAATAAATTCAATTAATTTTCCCCAAGCTGAGTCTGTTTTACCCGTGATGGTAATCGGTAAGTGATCTCCCTGTCTATCTTGACCCATAAATGTTTTCACTGTCTTTTCTCACCTTTGTCCTGTTGAGGAGGGTGAATGATAGAGCAGCTGTGTGGGTTTCTGGCAGGTGGCCAGGGTCAACCCATCACAGACCTTTATTATCAAAAGGTAGTCAGTCTGTCAAATGTATTACCAGACAAGTTATTGTCTAAGAAGCAGGAAATCCTAATGGAATTTATTCATTTACTTTTTTACTTAGCTATTTATTTATTTATTTATTTGCATTTGTCCTTATCAGTCTGGATGTTATACAAAATAAAAATCCTATGGTCTAAGTGAATTCTTGTTATAAACAGAAGGATTTATATAGTAAACTCTGTGAATGAATTTACTCTAGGTAAATGTAAGCACTTTCAAATATAAAATTAAATGCTGACTGTTCCCCCTGGTAAAAGAGTTTTGGGAGTGTAGATTATTTCAGAAGTTATTATTGAATCAAAACTACTTAATGCCCATTTAGTTCTAACAAGAAATATTTTGAACGACGCTTCTCGTGAGAACATATTTAGCAAGATCACTAGGAACAGAAAAAAAAATAATTTGCAAAGACAGCTGAAATTTATAAAATAACATGCAATAGAGAACAATATGTAATGTTGCAATTTTGGATCAGTCCTCAAGAAGTGAAGAGCCATCAGCCGAAAGTCTTTTACAGTTTCACTTTCTTCTGTCATTTTGCTCAAACTCTTGTACAACAATGAACAGCTAATGTAATGCGAGAACTGTTTGAGCTGGAGAGTACAGAGTGAATCAAGATCATGACATTCCTCAGTGAATCAAAGAGAAAATGTCCTTTGCGAAACCCAGACAGACTGTTCAGTGAAAAGAAAAGCAAAAAGAAATAAACCAGGAAGCTTAATCTACATTCATCCTGCCTTAATTGAGCACCAGTTGATGTACTTAATTTAAGAGCCTAGCTCATTTACACTTCTCTATGCTCACAAAAGAGAGTTAGGTATCTCCAGAGAACAATTCAGATTTTAAATTTAAATCACTTTCTGTAAAAGTAAGTCTAGAGTGACTCTATTCGTTAGTTAGCCTTTTTGGATACGTGCCTAAAATTTTTTAAATTTTTTTTTTTTTTTCAATATCTTTAAATATCTTAATGATTGTCTTAAAAAATTATTGGAATTATAATTTCCTTATATTAAAAAGATGTAAACAAGTAACTTCTCTTCCTTTCAGAATACCTTAAATTAGCTTCCACTTCCTATGAAAACAATATGTAAACGGAGATACAAAACTCACTTGCTTTCTCCACTTTCTCCACATATGCTCTGTTCCCATTCTTGATTATACAGATGGATTTACATGTCTTTACTCAAATGGAAAATTAATTTCTGGAGTTCAGCAAGCAGTTGGTTGAAGTATAAACAACTGATAAGACAAAAATATTTCTGTTGGTTACCAGCCTAATAGCAAGTAGGTAATGGATAAGTTGCAGGAATTTCTTTTTATTAAATGATGCTTTTAGGAAGTCTCGGTTCTGTATTTACCAGTACTAAGCAACATTTTGCATGCTAACATGTAACTTGAAAAAGTTACCATCAAGTCCTTCTAGATTAAGTGCTTGCAGACACGGATCGTGAAATATATTGTTATGAATCTGTTTCTCGATGTTTACAAATCAATTATTATGTCAATGTAGTTATTAATTATTTGCATTTGAGAATATGGCTTATCTGCTTGGCTGAAATCATATATTGTTGTTCTTCATTCGTGACCAAGAGTTGTGCATGAAGCAGCTACCCAGCAGCAGCAGACATCCTGAGATGGAGCACAGGCAGCTATGCCTTGCATTCTCAATTTACTTTGTGTTCTTGTCTCACTTTGGAGCCTAGAACAGGACAATAATGTCTCCATCTCTCCCATTATCTCCTTAGGAAACTATACGCTCCAGGTGATGAGCCAATGAGGGAGTGAGAGTACAACCCAAATACTCCTCCAAATACCATATGTCCAATTGCCCCCTTGATTGTGCAAACACCTTTCCTGTAAGCAAGCTCTGTAAAACTACAAAAGACCCAGAGGGAAGCAAATATTGCTGTGGATTGCTGCGGAGCTGAGTCCAGGTTTATTTTTCTCTGTTGTCCACACTGCTATATATGTAAATTATGAGGCATGAAAATACAATTTATGATTGGGAAAAGACATTTCCATAAAAAATACAATTGCATAGGATCTGGACCACTGAGGGGAGGGGAGGGGAGGGGAGGGGAGGGGAGGGGAAGGGAAGGGAAGGGAAGGGAAGGGAAGGGAAGGGAAGGGAAGGGAAGGGAAGGGAAGGGAAGGGAAGGGAAGGGAAGGGAAGGGAAGGGAAGGGAAGGGAAGGGAAGGGAAGGGGAGGGGAGGGGAGGGGAGGGGAGGGGAGGGGAGGGGAGGGGAGGGGAGGGGAGGGAAGGGAAGGGAAGGGAAGGGAAGGGGAAGGGGAAGGAAGGGAAGGGAAGGGAAGGGAAGGGAAGGGAAGGGAAGGGAAGGGAAGGGAAGGGAAGGGAAGGGAAGGGAAGGGAAGGGAAGGGAAGGGAAGGGAAGGGAAGGGAAGGGAAGGGAAGGGAAGGGAAGGGAAGGGAAGGGAAGGGAAGGGAAGGGAAGGGAAGGGAAGGGAAGGGAAAAAAAAAAAAAATCGGTCAGTTTAAATATCCAGGAGGTCAATTCCCCATAACCTTTCTTGACGAAACAGTGATTGTCACTGCACTTTTTTACCGGTTTCAAATATTTTGGTGGTATAGTTATGCATCATACAAACTGTTTCCTTTTTGTTTTTAATTAGAGTTCCATTAGTTATTTCATAACTGACAATCTTCAGGTCAAGTCTCTGTTTTGAAAATAGGTGATGTATTAAACCTTAAAAGATAGCATCTATAGTAGAAATTATGGCAAAATTCTAGGAAGACAGTAAGGACACTTTGAAGATTAAAATATCCAGCAGCCCATGTTTTTTTCTTGTCTTAGCTACTAACCCTTTTGTTGTGGTTTGGGACAGACTGGCCACTGAAACAAACGACAGATGCTCTCCTCCACCTCTGTCTCCGAGGAGAGGAGGGAGAGAGAGAAAGAAACTTATGAATTTAAAAAAGAAACTAAACTACTTTAATGAAAATATTAATAACATTATAATAAAAAGAAAATAATGAAATATATATAATATATACAAAAACATATTGAGCTCCCAGGATGATGATCTTGTCACCAGCAGACACTGGGAAAGTCCCAGACTAGACTCAGTGACAGATGGGAACTGAATTCTGGATCTGGATTCAGGAACATGCAGATCAGGATCAAAGGCAGACAGAGTCCTCCTCAGATGCCGGCCATTGAAGAAAGAGGGCTGACCTTTTGAACCCTCAGCTTTTACACTGAGCATGAGGCAGATGGGATGGAATACCCTGTTGGTCAATTTTGGGTCACCTGTCCTGTCCGCTCCTCCTTGCAGGTGCAATCCCTCCACGCTTTTCTGCTTCCAACCTTCCAACGGGGCAAATAACAAAGTGAGCTGACCTTGGTTGTCATAGCAATAAGCATAAGCAGGGCCTCTCTGCATTCCATTCCTTGGCATCATCTATAAACAATCAGGCCTTATCACTCTGGGAGTGGACTACAATCTTAAAAATACACCATTAATTTCAGAGAGTTCAGCTAGTTAAAAGAGGCTTAGCTGAAAAGTACAATTACTGAACAGAAGATCAATTCTGTTTTACCTCAAACCAGGACACCTTTGAAAGCTTAAGCAAGAAATCTGAATGCAAACCAAATTCAACTCTCTCCTTAGAAAAAGAAGAGAGTTTGCTTTCAGCAGAAAGGTTTCTATCACTGACATTCTGATCTTATTACAAAGGAGAACTATGATCAGTGGATTATTTATTTTGCATAAACACATCTTCCTCTATTTAAAATAAATCTTTCTGCCTCTGAATGACAAATACAAAATTACTGGCAGGTTGGTGTATTATATTTCATATATACCATGCAATAACTATATACGTATCCTGTTCACTGAAAAAGTACAGACTAGTTGATCTATTTATAGACTTTTAGAGAACCTTCAAAGCCCAGATGAACTCTTTTCAATTACATTTTTAGCACCTGACATTGAATATTGATGTCTAAAGAAATGGTCTTAGGTAAATGGGTTCTTTCTTTGGATACCTTTGAAGACTACTTCCACTTCATCTGCTTCTCAATTGGTTCCTCAATTACAGAGGAAACACTCAGAGTGCAAGCAATTATAAGCTATTTTCTTCCAATTCTTTAACAACAGAAAGCAATGCAGAGGTTTTGTAAGATTTAACAAGATCTGAGTAGGGTAAATTCCCCCCATAACCTTCTTTCAGTGAAGAGGAAGGGAGAAAAAACAGGGTGAGAGGGGGCAGCAACACAGAGAGAGGTGGTGTTTTATTTTTTTTCTTTCCCTTGCAAATCATGCTATTTATGCTACTAGACTGATACACCATAACACAAAATGCTTTTCACACAATGGATTGCTTCCTACGTATCACTTGTATCACTGAATATCCTAAGATGAAAAGTCATTTTGTAGAGTGTTAGACATTGGAATTGTCTTTTTCTAGGCTGAACCAAGCTTCTTTTAGGCATCTGTCATTCCTCACTTTGTTTTCTCTACCTCTACCTTCTGGACTGAGAAGACTCTGGAAAGGTATTCATTTCGTTGCTACCAGATCGAAAACCCTTACTCTGCTTCCTCTGCAGGATATGGGATTCCTGTCATATTCTGCACACCTGTCCTGGTTCTTCTTACATACTGATGTAACTTGACACTAACTTCTTTCAAATTAGTGATAAAACTACCATATAGGAGAAGGGAAAATAGACTGGTTTTCAGTTTCATTTAAATCAACTGCTTTATTTTTTTACTTTAAATGTGATTAGTTTCATAGAGTAGCACTGGATAAAATATTTCAAACTATGTTTCTTTATGTTATTAGTGGGATTATCTATTTATTTAGACAGTAAATATTGAAACTGTGTCATGCAAATTAACAATACAGTGCTATTAGTGCTTAAGTGAAACTAACACCTAGCACTTCTGCTAAGCTAAAGCTTTCAAACAGGGTTAATTAATCAGGGTGGAAGATTTCTTTTCTTCTATAACCACTTACACAAACTTTAAAACTATTAATTTTAAAAAGCAAATTAATTGGAAGCAGTATTTTAAATGAGATTTTACTAGAGAATTTGCCTAAAAGAAGGATTTCAGGTTCATGGAAATTGAATTCTTTCAACACTTGTCTTCACTCTCAATTGAATCCAGACAACTATTTTTTTTGATGTCACAATGAACTAGATGATGCTAAAATTCTGCATCCTGTGCTGAAATTTATAAAAAAGCCATTTTTTCCCAGACAGTTACAAGGGGTTTCCAAAGTAGTTCAGCTACACTGTCTGTCATGATCCCCCAGATCTTGTAAGTCTGTTTCCCAGGCTAGAGTTTATAGCAGAGAGCATGAAACACCTTAAAAAAAACCCCACACCTTAATCAAGCCCAGGGCAGAGACAGGTTTCCCAGACCCTTGAGCTTCAAGTTCTCGATGATCCTGAAGCTCGGGACACCTCACCAGCCCCTATATTTGACTTCTTGAAAGTTGAATCTTTGTATTCCAATGGTTTTAAACTATCTAGTCTCTGTATGCATGTGAATTTTATACTAGCAGGTTAGCAGTTGCTCCTATCCTAGTTGGTATATCTACTTAACCTAGTCTTTTTGGCAAAGACATGACTACAGAATAGGTGCACTTTTTGTTCTACTGGGTAAGTTCTAACTAGCTCTTCCTAGGAATGTTTATCTACTAGTATTTTGAACACTGCAGCTTTGAAAGGACCAGAAAAACAGTACCACTGAAGACGGGATTCAGAGTACAAACTTGGTCTTGCCCTTGTCTCCCCTTCACCGTGCTATTCATTTTCTCCTGGTTAGAAGAGTGCTATGTAGTTTGCAAAATCAAAGACTCAAAAGATTAGAAATGCTGAAATTGAGGCTTGCTGTGCATATTCATTATGATACTCTCTGTAGCTGCATAATTTCCTGACATTTTTCCAATGAGGTCTGCCGTTAAATGTGCATAGTTAATGTAAAATTTATCAATGCTGTACAGTATTTTACTTCTTAATCTGCATGTCATGCAGTATAAAATTGCAGATCTTAAAAAACTTTATGTATACTGCACCTGCACATTTTTTTCAATCAAGCATAGTTGTAATCTCATTAAAGAATTAAATCATATTTGCATGGCATAACCTGGTATTTAAAAAAGCTCGATGACCATCACTGACTAGACTTTAAAATCTTCCAGCTTCAGCTGGAACTTGAATCTTTCTTCACCAGCTATTGAAATAGCATATAGTGCTCAGCATATCTTTTTAGGCAAGACTGAAGCTACCATGAGACTCAGGAATTTTTTAGGTTACGTATGTGAAATTCTTCCGCCTAGAAGCCTTCTACATCCTGCTTAGGAATGCTGTCCTGAAATAGCTTGAGTTAGTAAACAGCTTTTTCTAGAAAAAAAAATCTTATCTGCTTGCGCTACAAAGAGCAAAAGGAATTGAAGGGCTCCATGCATGTCTCCTAGGCATAGGCAAGTGTCTGGGAAAACAACAACAAAATTCTTGTTATTTTAATCAGTAATGGAATGCAAAATAGAAACTACATGATTAAAAGAATAAAATGGAAATTAACTCTGCAAGATAAAAAAAAGACTATATTACAACTAAAAGTAGAAACTAAGTAAGTTAGATCACAGAGACATGTAAGAATGGTATAATTTAAAAAATGAAGACATCAACATTAAGATGGTACTAAATGGAACTATTACAGTAACACTGAAAGTCAGGAAAAATCTAATCATTTTAGGAAGCCAGGAAGGGACAGGGTAAATATGTTTGTGACAAGACAGAGCAAAAAGAACAAGAGTTATAATATAGCTTATTTTATTTTTCTGTTAATTATATAATTAGATTGTGAATTAGTAGAAAACTTCTAATTGTCTCGTGGTTTACATCTGCATTGTGTGTGTGTGTGTGTCTGTGACGAGAATAGGTAAGGTAACTTAGACCCTACTTTTTTAAATTCTCAGAGTTTTTTGGCATATTTTTGTCATATTTTAACTGAGAAAATAGTTACCACTGTAACTTATTTGTCGGGATCAATTTGAAAATTCTTCAATTTACCTTTTTGGCTTAAAAAAAAAAAGAATTATTATTGCTGCCTTCATTTTGCAAGTGGTCGAGGGAGTTATTAAGATTTAAAGACTGACCAAAAAAAAAACTACCCAAGAAAACAAACAAGCAAACAAACAAACAACCAAAAACCCCAACTGATGAAAAGTATCTGCAATCTTCAAAAAAACAAACAGTAATCTCTCCCTCAAAAATGCAATTTGGAAAAAAAACAACAAAACAACCTCAAAACCAAAAAAGAACCAACCAAAAACACACCACAGTCCATTTTGAATGGAAACTGGCATAGAAGAAATTATGTCTGTTACTGGCAAACAGGGACTGCGAATGCTCACTTATTTTAGGACATAAATAGGTCAGAAAAATGTAGCATTCATATGTAGTGAAATTCACAATCATCAAAATTTACCAATGCATTGCAAAATATTGCTAAACAAGCACAAAAGACAAAACAATGACAAATAAAACTGTGTTAAGCAGAGATTAATGCATTAATCTAATGCAACTAGCTGCTAATTAGATAATAGTATTCAGTATGAGAGGAAGTTTTTAGCAGTATATGTGAAATACAGGTATTTTTGGTTCACTTACAATATCCCATAATTTGGCTTTGCAGGGAACATAAGTCTTATTGCAATCTGTGGTATCTGTATCATTAACTGAGTGGCACATTCTGGGATATCACAAGTGAACAAGGAAATACCAAAAGGATTTTGCAGAAAGAAAAAGATAATTAATGAAAAGTTAGTTTTATCTTGGTTTCTTTCTGAGTGCTCTTAAAGACTGTTTGTTCAGGCTTTTCAACACAGAAACCTCAAAATAATTAAGATTTTTATTTTCTTTAGAGTTTCAGTGCACTTTTAAGATCAATAAACTGCTCTTCAAACACTCAAATCTTCTTTTGTCTCCTGTATGTTTGCTGAAGTCTAAATACATATATGTCACATAGTAACTAGTTAAAAGTCTATTTTCCATTTATTTGTGCTAAGCAGTAATCTCTGAAAAATTGTAGTAGATAAAGTAGACCTGCTTTAAGTTGCATGGAAATCAAAATGTAAAAATATATAACTACAAAATTACAATTTTGGTTCTATTCTTAGATAGTTTAGCAACTATTATAAGTCATAGAAATGTCAATTCAGAAAGGAATGTTTTATGCTTCTCTTGATTTAAGAAACAAACCCAAGCCAAATAATGCAGTCCTTGACTGAAGTAAACTGTATTCATGAGAATTAGATCCACTAATTCTTGGGTAAAATGAATATTTTTCAACTGTGTTTTCAGTAATGCTAGAATATTGTTTGTCACTCTTAACAGAAGCACACACTTGTCTATTTCATATATGGAGACTGGGTGGCACATTTGAATATACAAGATTCCCTGTGAATAACCTTTGAGCAGTACACAAGTCAAATTGTAAAATATCTGTGTTTTCATATATAATATTTCAGCAACTCCCATCAACAAAATTAGGCTGTCTGCCCAAAGACACATGTAGGTGAATATTGTTGATTAAATTTAATTGACCATCTAAATTTGAGTAGGGACTTCTTTCCTTTGAGGGTGGCAGAGCACTGGCACATGTTGCCCAGAGAAGTTGTGGAGTCTCCAACTCTGGAGACATTCAAAACCCGCCTGGATGCCATCCTGTGCAACCTGTGCAGGTGACCCTGCTCTGGCAGGGGGATTGGACTAGATGATCTTCAGAGGTCCCTTCCAACCCCAAACATTCCATGATTCTGTAATGCTGTGATTTTTTGTTTGAAGTAGAGATGGTGAACTTTTTATTTGTGTAACTTTTTCTTTTTGTGACCACAAAATATATATATAAACCTCTAATCATTACAAACATCTTCTAGTTCTCAAAACTTCAGTGTGGATAAAATATTCTTAACTTGGATATTCGTTTGTTCACACAACCACCACAGCTGATTTCCATGGAACTATCGGGATGAATAGTAGATCAAGATTAAATTTTTATTTTACTTGCTTTGTGTTTTATCAAGCTACAATATCGTTGTGTGCAGAAAAGCTGTAAATCCAGTTCAGGTGGACATGAAAGCTTTAGCCTTGAGTACACTACAGCAACATCTGAAATGCAAAAGAAATCTACGCAGTGTTTTCATCACTGCCTTTCAGCAGTTCAGTGACGTGCAAAGATGCATAATGAGGGTCCACAGCAGAAGTCAGATTATGTGGCACTTTTGCAAACTACCTTTTTCCTGTTACTCTCCAGATGGCCTAGGGGGGATCTAAAATGAAGAAAGACAAAATAAGCAGCCTCTTCAGCAGCCTCCTCCTACCCAGGAAAGCATATCTTGTGAAACAGAAGCTGTTTGCACAGAGGCATCTTGAATTTTGTCAATTGCAGTCCACTGACTTTTATCAGGGTGCTGAAACTTCTAATACACCTTGGACGATGCATGTATTAGCTGGTTTCTGGGTCCTGAAAGTCACAGAATGGTGTTATGTTTAACCCAATGCTACATGTTGGTCTGATTTGGAGTAATAAACTAGAGGAGACATTTTTAAATAATCACAGCTGCTGTTTCAGAAGGTTAAATCTGTCAGAAAATCAAAGGAAAACAGCTTACTTTATAAGTTTCTGTTAACTGCCAAAACAATTCTAAATCCCAGGAAACACTTTTAAAGTGCCAGAATTTTTCTTTTCTTTCTTTTTTTTTTTGCTTTATTTCCCAAATGTATATATACAAAATTATTTCGAGGTTTTTTTTCTGGACTAGGACATGCATAAAAAATTTAGAGCTTGTATAACCGCTTCTGGTTTCAATATTCAATCTAGCACAACAAGAAAATATGCTGAAGTCATTGATCTCTATGTAAGGAAGAAGGAAGCAAGGTATCTGACTTCCAAAAACCCTTTTGCAAGCCATCTTTGTATACTCAGAGAGTGTACAATAATACTGTAGGGGTAGGTGATGAGTGGGTTTCCAGCAGTAAAACAGAGAAGAGATCCTAAGCAGTCCTACTTGCTGAAGCTTCCAGAGGGATATAATCTAAAGTGGCAAAAAAAGCAAACCAGAAATAAAGGCATAAAATGTACAAATAATTTTTAGGTCCTATCTGTCCCATCTACAGCTGAAAAATGTATGTGTCATTACTTCGGTGCTGATGTTGTGACTGGGGGACAGAAGGATGGAGAAAGCAACAGAAAGAGAGGTTTGTGTTGTATTCCAGTCTCCAAAGAAAAACAACATAAAACAAAACAGTAAGATGTGGTACCTGTCCAGGCTGGTAAATCTGGATTACCGTTACTACTGGCAGACCACAGGTCTGTATTCAGCTGCATGTTCCCAGAGGGATTTATCAACTGTGATTTGCCTAATCTGTGAAAGAGCCTGGACCTCTTTTCACCTTTTTTAGCAGTAACCTCAACTACCTAACAACTAGAAGAGTGATGATTTTTGCCTAGCTTAGCTTTGAATGACTGTGTGGTGTAACACATTGTTATATTTTTATGTACTTCAGTATCAACTGATAGTGAAACAGTACTCTTCTGTGTAGTGCAAACAGTGACCTCAGGATAATGACGCAGTGTAGAGGAGAACAATTACAGCATGACTGCAGAGGCTTCAAAAGCGTGGGTGCAGGATGAAAACAGAAGCTTCAGGGCTATAAACTAATCACCATTGATCAATAACTGTTTTTTAAAGGAATACAACCTTGGGATCCAGGTAATGCTTGTTTTATGAAGGACAAAGAGAAAATGAACAGGCAACACACATAAAAAACATGATGTAAATTCAGGTATAACACGGAACTGCAGACCAGTGCGTGAAACCCAAGGTGTAGTGTATGCTGTAAAATGTGAAAGATTATCCCAAGAGTACTATAGTATGAGGAGGAAGAAACCATCACCATCACTATCACCACCATATTGTTCCTGGTGAAGATCTCCAAAAGCTGATGATTTACCATAACCCTCCTTCCCTTCTTTTTGAGAAAGAGCACCACCGTCACTCTTAGAGGCACTGAAACTGGAGGGGCACTGAAAGGGTGAGCACAAAAGCAAAAAAGGGGCTATGTACAATTGTTCCCATCTTGATCAGGAATTTAATCCATGACAAAACTGTTTTTTCCATTTCCACAGAACATTCCATTTTTGCTGAACCAACATTTAGAGAAATGAATAGCCTTCCAAAGCTCTGTATAAACAGCAAACTAAAATATTTGCATTAGAAAATCTCCTGGTCATCTTTAGCTTTGGGTTCTACCTTATGCCCTCAGAGTAACTTGGAAGAACTTCATAAACTCTTAGGCATTTTCCCTTTGCTCTGTCTTTAGTGTTGATATTCATATCTAAGATTTTCATCTGAACTCTCTTTATAGTCAATAGGAAGAATCAGGCACGTCTAAACTGTGATCCATCTCATGTCGTAAGTCAGTCAATTGAATTGTACATGAAAAAATGCCTGCTGATTATTAACGGAAATTGTATTAAAAGAAATACATTTCTGCATTGCAGCCATTAACAGTGATGAGAGATGACACCAGTATATGTGTGCTGTGGACGCATGCAAGGAATAATGGTCAGAAATGTTGTATCATGACAGGCAGTCAGTGGCAGTTTGCATGTAGTGTCTTATTTTGAAGGACTGACAGTTTGTAAGAGTAAAGAGAAACTTTTTTTTTTTTTAATTATTATTTAGCCTAAATATGTGCACTACATTGTCTCTGAGCGCTAAATTTACTGGTGTATACATATCCTACCTGAGTTCTTGGATTCTGTGAGGAGCTCCTTTTTGAGCAAGTTTAGTCACTTTATAAGCCCAAATATCCAGAGTACAGATTGGTGAGGTGTCAGGAAACAGCACATAAAAGAATCAGCAAGAAAAACTGCTCACGTAGATTTTTATAGTGGGGATATCTACAGCTGAATTATTTATTCCAGGTGCTCTTCAGAGACAATGGAAAGAAATAGGTACTTTAAGACTTCTTCTTATCCTAAAGTATATGTTTAAAATAGGTTAATTGAATCTTAGCCCAGAAGACACTTTTCTTTCCTCTTTAAACTACAAAGGATATCTAAAGTGACCACTGAGAAGTGGAAACTTACATTATAGATGCCTGAAGTTATTCAGGATGACTCCTGTTACTCTCGACTTCTAATCTTTTCCCAAATCTTCTCTACACTTTCTGCAGTGAACAGACAAATAACATCTTGCTAGGCTGTGCCAGCAGATGATAGGATTTTCCACTTTCTGCCTCTGTCTGTGTGACTATCTCAAAGGTTAGGGTTAGAACCCAACCCTTCCTAAGAACATGTTTTATTATCAAATGAGTTTAATTTCGAAAATTTTGGACTAACACATTCTTGAGGAGGAAAAAAAGCTTGAAAATACTCCTCCTGTTTTTGTAAAGAAGAAAAGATTGGAAAAACCAAATTACATTAAAGAATCCAATTGTAACCAGAGTATTAAAAATTATCCTACTTAAAAAGGTGAAGAGAAAATATATTAACTTATGCCTATAAAACATTTGGAATATAAAAATAAAAAATTATGAACATAGCATTAGAAAAAAGCAACGATGTACTCAAGAAAGCAAAAAAAAAAAGGCACTGTCCTTTTTAATAGCTTTTTTATAACTACGCAACCATAACAACAAAGACAGCAACAACAATAATAATAATAAGTATTATTATAATATAAAAACACTGAGGTAGAAAGCTACAGTACAATAAGTAAGAACGTGAGAATGGACATTCTCTTTCAGACGCATGAACTGCCTGAAGTAGTATCCTATTTCCAATAAATGGATGCCAGGAAAGAGGAAGAACAGGAGAAATACCTCTCCTAGCAATACATCTCCTAGGAACATTCCAAACTTCATCTAGTTTCAGATCAGGTGATTTCTACAGATATACTGCCTATTTAGTAGGTCAGTAAAAGCATGTAACCACCTCTTTTTGTTTGTTCTGAACCTGGTTTGAACTACCTTCAGCTGATGGCCCATAGTTCTATATTCAGTCTCTTGAGAGGGCTTCTGGCTTCTCTGCGATACTCAGGCTACCAAAACTGTTATGGCAAGAAGGGGCAGGCATTTTAGAAATATAACCATAGTTATTTTGCAGCTGCTGATCTGAAAAGGCTGCCTAACACGAGTGATGTGAGGACAGACAGCAGAAGTGTGGAGCAGGTAAGGGAAAAAATGTATGGTATTGTAGGTGTTTGGATGAGGTGATATAATCCCAGCAAATGCCTGTATGCCACACTCAGTACCTGTCAGCTTACTTGAAGGACTGTGTATTTTTTATTCAGTAAGATGGCAGTTAGGTAAGGATCAGAGTTTTTATAAACTGAGATTTTACGCCTGCAATAGCTGCATCTTTCAGGCACAGAATAAATTAATAAAGCTATATCATCTGGTAGATTTCAATAATATCTCCATATGCTCTTAATAAACTAATAAAATTTCTCTTCTGTGTTCATCCAAGAAGCTACTGATACTTTGAGGCTCTGCAGCAGTTTCAGACTAAACCTTTACTTTGATAGTTTGTTACCTGAGGGAAGGTAGAAAGATAATTAGCCAGAGAAAAACGTGATCTGAGGAGATGAGGAAGAGAAAGAACTGAAGACAGGAAAGCTGACAGTAACCCTTAATTTAAGGCTAAAATCTAAGAAAGGATTTAGGTTCAGAACTGCTTCTCTATGGTACCTAAACCCACCATTTACTCAACGGTCACTCTATGAAAATCAGGCTCTTGACTAATCTTGGAGATTCCTATGTTTCTGACAGGATGTTTCAAGTGTTTGTGTTTCCGCTAGGGGTATGGGCTACACTTTACAAAAGTTAATGGTCAATGTCCAACTCATCCCTGACATAATTCAAATATTGCTTGTCAAACTGGGTATTGACCTTTACTGACCACACCTGCAGGATCACAACTGACATATTCTAGCCTGATGTCAGCTAAACAAGTTCCACGTAAAAGAGCCTGAAAAAAACGTAAAAATGTACTGTACTGTGTTTCACATTCAGAAGTTATCTATGTCCTTGAAAACCTGCTGTTCACCTAACTCTTCACAGATTTCCACAGTACAGCAATGTGGGCATAGAGGTCTGGATTTCCCTCCCATAAGATTACAAAGCACCAGCTCTCCTCTGCCTATCTAGAAGATAGATGGGAAACTAATAAAGGATACTTTGTGATTTTTCAGCTTGGAGGAGAAAACTGTGACAATGCTAACAGGAATTTAAATTTGGGATAAATATTAGGAGAAAAAAAACTTCCAAACTCAAAATTAAATCTGTTGCACTGGGGAACTGTTTTATTAAGAAAATGTCATTATCCCCTCCAGACACTGAGACAAGAGTGCATTGGAGATCCCCTGAATGGAGTGGTTCTACAGCAAGGGGGGATGTTGTGGGTTTACCTTTTAAATTCCAACTATGCAATAGTTGCACTATGCATAAGTGTTTTGCACCAGGAGGTGCTGATCTGTTATGATCCACTGATGTCCTGATCCTCTAGACTCGAGATTTTATAAGAAAAAATGACTCTTTCTTTTATAATATTTTATATTAAAATACTATTATTTTATATTAAAATACTATTATTAATACTAATATTAAAATACTTTAATAATCCATTTAGAAATATTCAGTTTTGAACTGAGTTTAGTATGATTAATACACTTGACCTACATATTTTATCTCATGTAGCAGTCTAAAATACATATTATTAATCTTTAATACTAGAATGCAATCCTTAGAACGGTAAAAAAAAATCTGGAGAGAGAAGTATTTATGAAATTATTAGCACTAAATTTGTCAACCATGCATATTTCAAAGGTTATGAATTTCATTTTGATGCTGAAAGAACTGAGAATCTTTAACTGAAATGCTTTTCCTGTGCATAGGTTCTTTAATGTGAAAATTTAAACCTTATTAGTGTTCTAAAAAAATTGGAATATATTTAGTTATTTTAAGTCTTTTCCATCCTGTCAAGTTACTTAGCAGTCCAAAATAATAGTAAAATTGTGAAGTGAGAGAGAAAAAAACTCTCTTAAAACTACAGTGTAATAAGAAGAAAAGGTAGTGGAAGGAAATAATAAAAGAAACAAGATATATGTCTTCATACTATCACAAAACATCTTGAGTGTAACAGTAGATTTTGGCAAAATTTCTTTAAAACTGTTAAAAAAGACCCTTATATATCATCTGTATAGTAAGACATGACATTCCTAACAGCATGTTTTTCAGGTTTGAACAATAGTTGAAGATCAGGTTTTCTTGGGCACAGAGAGTATTTACTTTCAAGAGGATTTAATAGTTCAATAATTATGAATAGAACTGCAATGCAATGACTGATTTTCAATACATTCCAGTTTACAAGGCTATCACAGTTAGGTAACTGCCTACAATTCTGACAGCAATTCTGCAGCCCCCTCATTACATGAGTTCACTCTTCTAGCTAATATTCTGCTTTTACTCTTCTACTCATGCTCAGGTCGGACTGTATTGGCTTCTACACGCTGTATAAGTTCAAGTGCATTTTAGCTTATTATTTGAGCATATTAAGCTGCTTGACAAACATTTTAGGAACCTCTGATAAACTACAGAGAATATTTTATAAAGGCTCCTAAAGTTAATCATGTAGTTTAAATGTAATTTTTATGTAGATGATACTAATCTTGAAACTTGCCAATGTATTTCTGTGCAGTTGCTCATTGAACATTTTGTACATATTGAACATACTAAATTTGGTACATGTTAAAATGAACTCAAGATGGCTGTGAGTAGACTGGACTTTTAAGGGTTTTCAGGTTTTTTTTCCCATCTCTATCTCTTTCTTTACACAAAGTTATGCTGCAAACCTCTCAGAAGAGTGTCTGTGAAATTCAAAAGATTCGAGCAAAACGTAGGAGTATGCCTCTCTAGTGGACAGTGTATTGGATGGATAATACATCAGGGCATGGTAAGTTTACATGTATACACTCTCTTAATTTGCTTGAAAAAAAGCACAGTTTTGTCCAGGTCAAATTAAATTGGGTGTAATTTACTGTCTATACAAATAGAAATATATTTGTAATAAGACCCAAAGAAGAATTGAGTCTGTATCCTTTGATTAAATAACCCATTGTAATTCTGTTCTGAAAAATAGAAACTATGCTGCTCTATACGTTAATGTGTCCTGGTATATTCTGTGTGATTCAAGCAACCTATATTAGTCATTTTCCTACAGAATTAACACCCAAACTAAAAGAGTGTAAAAACAAATTATTAGTGAAAGCTAGTTGTAGGTATTTGGGTTATAAATTAAAAAAAAAAAAGGTAAAATATGGGCTGCATTGTCATAATGCACTTGTAACATGCAATATCTTCCTATTAAATTATCTTTTCAACCATTAGGATCATGATTATAGCAAAGCATATAAAATCCTGAGTTTAATCATTTTATTTTGTAGAGTGCAGATGCACATGCACTTCAAAGAAGATTTAACTGTAACATTAATTTCATATTTTATGGATCATTTTAATGGTAAGAGGCTATTGCTATGAAAAAAATGGGGAAAATGTAGTTGAAAAAATTTGCTGAGGATGGATAGGGTGTGTTTTAAATTACACAATCATTTTTATTGGGCAATGGTACAACAGCAGTCTAAAAGAGATAGTTGATCCCCAGCAACAATCCATAACACTAGTTATCTGTCAAGACTTCCAGACAGACTCCTCTTATGATTTCACTGATGAGCTTCTGTACTCTGCCTTCTTTGAAGTTAGTTTATTTCACTATATGAATATGCATAGTCCTCACCAAAACTTCAGACGCAAGAGACTAAATTATTTGTCAAAGCTTTCCAAGACTGGCAAAATAAGAACTAGTGGGTAGCAAAATTTTATCTTGGTGGAAGTTCATGTGGACTACTACTGCATGCTTTGAAAAGTTTTACCTATAGATCTGAACATTATTCACTTTTTCATTCAATACCAATCCATAATTTTCCTCTAACTCAGAAATTTCCAGGACACTGAGCAGAAGGAATGATGGAACAGAATATGACACAAAACTTTAGAAGAGAGCTCATGGAAATAAAAAACCCTGTGGACTCTATTACACACTGGAACCTCTTGTAAAAACAAAATGAAATAACAAAAAGGAAAAAAAGGTCAGCATGTCTCAAGTGCCTCCCAGCTCACAGACTGATGTTAGTAGTCCATAACATTGAAAACAGTTGAGAAGGCTTTTAGTGTATACTTAATTCACCATTAACAAGAAGAAATCAATCAGAGCTACCATTAAATAATACCTGGGTCTGAAAATAGATAGGCTAGTACCCTAGATCACTTGAGGACTCTGGGTACTCCCAGAGTGGTTTATTATAGACTTTTTCATATATCTCTGCACTCCCAAAAGGACTGATTGAACATTGCAAATAGACCATAAAAATATCTCCTTCAGGAGATGAGATTACATTATAGGAATATGAGAGCAACTGGACAGGATAACAATAGAATTAAACAGGTATAGCAGTAAATGTTCTAGTGCAGTAACATGATTTACACCTTTATTGTTAAAATAAAATGGTCTTGTTAATATTCCCTAATTGTAGCAGATCCCAGCACCACATTTTGATATAATCTGAGAAAGCAACATGGAGGTCAAAATAACATCATGGAGCAAGTTAACAATTAGTGAGGATGATTGTGGGCCTTATTTGGATCATGCCAGGTTGTGGCTTACTTTACCAATATACGTATAACTAAAATCCCTCCAGCTCACTATCCCCAGCAGTGGATGCCTTGGGGAAGAGAAAAAGAACATAAGTATTATCACAGTGACTCATCTGGTGATTAGTGGGTCTGTGGTTTTCTCAGTTTTAGTGGTCTCCATATTCGATAGCACCTTGTAGTTTTCTTCCATATGTTTGTTGAAACTCTTTCTCAATTGGTACTGTCTTTCAGCATCCACAGCTCCCACAGCAAACATAACTCCAGATTGTATCAAGAACTCCCATTTCTTGTCTGTTTTGAACCAATGATCAGCCTGTATAATCTGGTACACGCGACTTGTAGTGCTAGAGAAGTGAATCACGTTTCTCTGTTTATCTTTCTCCAAGGCATAGTAGCAGCTGGGATGGGTTAGACTTGGTTTCAAAAACAGGGGAGTAGTTTAAGGGTAAATGACGTTTCAATACCTGAGACAGTGTCAAAGAAACATTAACAGGGGCAACCTGGTCTACTGGGAGGTGTCCCTGCCTATGGCAGGGGGTGGTGGAACTTGATGATCTTCAGGGTCCCTTTCAACCTAAACCATTCTATGGTTCTATGACTGTGAGCGTCAGTGATTGTGACAGATGGTTTTAGGTGCTGCAGATATCTGAATGAGCTGATCAGAAACAGGTATTCTCTACTCTGCCATATAACTGATGGGGTCTGTAGTTACTCAGGAAAAGATCTGGATGGGACTGTAAGAGAGACCTTGTAGAGAAAACAGAGGTGATCTTACAGCCTGGCCCCAGGACTACTCTTGGAACCCCTGTGTTGACCTACCTGGCTATGTTGTCCCACCTGCAGGGCAGAGGACTCATGTCCTTCCCAAACGTTAAATATACCTGTGACTTCGTGTTTTGATATCTGAATGCTTATAGTCTGCACACTGTCAGTTTTGTCCAAAACTGTGACAAAGACTCATGATTTCATAATCACTTGCATATCCCTCTTCAGTCATCTGTTTTCCATGCTGAACTGCCCTAGTCTGTTGCTGTTCCACATATGAAACCATTCTACCCCTTAGACTATCCTTCATGACCTTCTTTGTACCTCTTCCACCTTTACCCTCTTTTGAGACAGACTCATGGGTGCATCATGGAGTGCACAATGGTTTCCTTTCATTTTTTTACTCATAATTGTAGCTTTTTGCTGTTTCTTTTTTGAATACACCTTAATATTGGGTCGATGATTCACAAAATTATCTATTACAGCCCTACAATGAGTTTATTTCCAGTGAGTTTTGAGCCCAACACTGTGGAAGTAAGATTGATATTGATTCTTTTAAGATGTTTGCTTTACATCTATTTCTGTGTTTATTTATCTAAGTTCTTGATATCTCTACCCAAACAGCTTAATATCTTGGGTGAACTTTATCACTTTTGTCTCCACTGTCTTTTCCATAAACATGCAGAGGAAAGCTCTATTATTCTGTTATACAGAGCTCATACTTCTGTACTGTCTTCTGCAGTCAAATGTTATACGATTTAATTCACATATTTTGAAAAATATAATTTGTGGTTTTCTGAATATTTAAGTAAGATATTTAAAGCACACATAGCATTTTGTCAACATTAAGTCTAGAAACATTAGTCTAAGCACAGAAAAACTAATTTTGAAATTTTAGCTATTTCATATCAAGTAAATAATTTGATATTTTCTCTCTTAGTCTTGTCTTATCTGTTTGTCTTAATGTCTGGTTATGTCAATATACCCAACGATCAAGAAAACATGACTTCTGTAACGAACAGCAAACATTTTATTTTCACTTTGTATTGCAATAAATCTAAGAAAGGTATACAGGAGATTAGTTTAAATTTGGTTTATATTATGCAGGTTAACTCCATGTTTTGTTCTGTTTTGTTGTGTTTTCTTTTAAGTGAAGTTTCTCACTTAAAGCTAACTGGCCTATATAAGTCACTTTTACACAGTCTGTAACCTGTTTATAGCTTATAACCTTGCAGTGTTAATGTAGAGTTCTTGAAGTTTTCCAGTTATTGTTGAAAATTATTGAGTGTAGGTAATAGGCAAAAAAACTTTGCAACCTTAATCACATGCACTATATCTCATTCCTTGTTTTCTTACTGGTAATTGAATTTATTTCCATTTGAGAGCTGGCAATGGGCACAAGCAGCATTTTGAGTTACAATATACAGCTCTGATTGTAGTTGTTTTTTCCCTCTCAAAATAATTGCAGCATTTAATAATTATTTAAACCAATTATGTCTGAAGTATTAAAATAATTGTCCTGGTTTGAGGTATACTGAATAACTATTTAAAATGTTAATAATAAACTCACAACTGCAAAACCTGGATGTGCATTTACATTCCAGATTCTGTTCCAGAAATCTTGCTTCAAATAGTACAATGCAGAATCATGAGGGCATGTTATCATACTTTATGATATATACTGCTATGTTAGGTGGTTATGGTTTTGTGGCTACTGTCACTGGCACAAACGTAGGTATTTGGCTCCCCACTGTAAACTAGAAAATGATCCTTCTCACATAATGGACAGTCACTAATTGTTTGGTGCTCTGGACAATTAGTTTCACTAATATGGTAGAACATAGTCAAGGTCATGCTTAAAAACAGATTGATGAGACAGTAATGTAAACAATAGACATTATTCTGCCTAAGCAGGATAATTCGTTAATATCTGGAGCAACCAAAACAGTACAGGCAGGTAAGATTTAGTAACCTAATTATCACAGATTTGGAAGGGATTAGAAATGAAGAAGCATAAAATTACCCAATTATTCAGAACTGCCTACTTGTGGCTGGATTGTAGGTTGACAATGTAATTTAATCAATGATGACTTCAATTTTATTTATATTCATATAGTAAAAAAGGATTTTGAAAAATAACCCTCTGACTTAAATTAAAATGTGTCTCTACATCCTATAGATGTTTATCAAAATCTCACGTATTTATTTCATAGATAATTCCTGTTCATAGCTGCTGTATAAACTCAAAAACTTCCATGTTTCAAACATCTTACACTAATTATTTGGTTTGTATTACATCCTTTCCCAAATGCACTGTATTGCTGTTACTAAAAATATTACTTTCTTTTCACATAACACAGTAGGAATATGTGGTGTCTTAAGAATAAAATCGGAAATAATGTCCCTACTCAGAGAAGCTTGTAGTCTAAATTAGATGGAAAACAATGAGAAATGGCAGCAGACCATGGAGGGAGTGAAGAAACAAAATGGAAGGATGCAAACTGAAAGGGGAAAGTACCCTTGGAAATATTATTTATGAAAAGTGAGGTAGTTCTTTTATTTTTTTCTTCATTTTAATATATTTTTCCATCTTATTTTGTTGTTCTTGTTTCAGTCTTTGTAAACATGTAAAATCAGGAGTAAAAGATCTCATGCCATCACTAGAATGCTCCCCCACTACCTTTGCAATCCATTAGCCTGATTAGAATTACTTATTGTAAATATTTAGAACAGTGAAAGTAAAGCTCCAGCATTCCCAGGAAGAGTAAATATTACACAGATTTGGACTTTAAAAGAATGCAATAAGACACAAGAAGAAGCAGGCAGCAAAAATGTTGCCCTTCAGTGGAAATTCATGTATATGTACACACCATGTAATGTAATATGCCAAGATGAACTGCTTCAGTCATTTTCACTATGTTTTGCTTTTCAAGAGGTTTGGCTAAGGTTTTTAAAGGATGATGATACAACAAATAGATGAAAGAATATTAATTTGAAACAGAGATAGATATCACAAGAAATAATAATAGAAATAATAATAGACATTCTTAATAATAGAAATAATAATAGAAAACCCTCTTTCTAATTACATCAGATTAATGATCATGAAAAATTATAGCTACAATTGACAACACATCTGACCAGGTGGAGACATTTCACTTTCTCTCTTGTTTCTGTACCATTTTTACCTTTGTTATCATACAACTCTTTCTTATTTCACTTTTCCTTTTGTCTTCTTCTAGACAGCTGTAGAATCCTAGCTCACGAGAATAGGTCCATGGAAGTCAACACAGATGTATGCAACATTTATACAATTTATACTCTCTTGTTTCAACATTTCACATCAATTAATTGCTGACTTTCTTGTGGTAGTTTGTTACACGCAAAATTCTGTTATGGGCAAAAGGGAAAACACACCATATACATGCAGAGACAAGAACTTATTTTTAGTCTCAAGTTGTAGCATTCTAATCAAAATGCAACAAGCAGTTATTATTGGTTCAGTTGAAATGATGCTAATACTTACAGTCTACTTGATGCAGAAAGTAATTCATCAACAATACACTAGAATTATTACACAAACATATGCTAGTGTCTACCTTTTTTCTTGGGATTTATGACTCTCCCAGAGTCCCGCTGGAGATGGACTGATGTTGACAATGCCAGGCTTCCCCAAGAAGTCTGTAAAAAGAGTGGGTCAATGATGTCAAGAGGTCTTTGCCTGGAGGAGTATGATGCTGTTTGATGGGTATTTTTAATCCTTCACCCTGGAATCCACTTAAGGTTATTTTTACAACTTTTCTCAAAAAAAAGTCTGCTTCACTTTTAACTAGTTTCTAATTTTCCAGTTTTTCTGTTCTTTGATCACTGTAAAGAAGGAGTTACGTGATTCACAAGGTTGTACACCTGTCATGACCAGTGACTGATTGTTGTGGTTTTTGTTTGCTGTCTGGGACTTCAGATATTGTCCTTTTCCAGCATTCATTCATACCATGTTTTATTCTACAGTCACAGACACTTCATTCTACAGAGAATAATTGCTTGGTTTTGCTATCTGTTAACAATAAGCTTCATATCTCACAACTACAAAAAGTTAAAAAAGAATCCAAAGCAAATTTAAGCAGCAGTTACCTGACCACTAGGCAATTGCTATCACAGCTGAAAAAAGGTAGAAACAGTTCAGGCCAATACAAGTCCAGATGAGTCTTAAGACCCTGTATTATCAAGTCAATACAAAGCCTATGGCTTTTTACTAGTGTTAGCACAATCATATTTACAGGGATATGTGTCCAATTATGCTTACCCTACTCATTTCAACGTCCTCCCCCAGTAAACTGAACGATGGAAGCTGAACAGTACAAGAATTACAGATCCAATAAAATATGAAAACAAATTTGTCAGCAAGTCAGGAACAGGAGAGTAACTGCTCTTTCGTCTGAGTCATAGTCATGGTTTTATGCAATGACTACTAATAGCTATTTCTGAGCAACATTAATAACAACAACAGGAATAAGAGGAACAAACAAGAATGAAAACTCAAACTGTCTTATGTATGCCACCACTATTAGTGACATTTCAGTGTTTAAAAACTTAATTACTTTCATTGATCTCTATATAAGTTAGGCAAAAGAATACCTCAGCTTCATAACAGTTCAGGCTTACTAATACAATTTTTCGTTACCAACACAATCTGCCTTGTATACCCTTCCTGGACCTTGCATTCCAGGTGGTACAAATAGCTGAAATAGGTTTCCTAATGCTACTGTGTCAACATTGTCAACATCTTGACCCAGCTTTTGTGTTTTTTCTAACAGAGGCAGAAAGGACCTTTCACATGTTGCTAAGAAAATTGCCTGTCTATAAATGTACCACTTCTGCTTCTGGGTTTTTATCATTACAGCTTGAGCTAAATTCACTTGGTGTAGGAAAACCATATTTCAGATCATTACAGTTGGTTTTTAAATTTAAATGCTATGTCGCTTTGCCCTGGATTTGGTCCAGTACTGATTTGCAAGTTTCTTCAAATAAAGTTCTTCAACAGATAGAAATAGACTGTATGCTTTTCTGAAAAACTTTGACCTTGCAAACCTCCTGTAATTTGCATAGGACATTATTATAATAATTGGGTCCCACTATGGTAAGTACATAAGAAAACTGAAAGGTGATTGTGGTCGAAGAAAATTTTCAGCATGAATGGGTAAAACAAGTGATAATTGAAAGGCTGAAAATGAAAAAAACAACGAACTTCTTCAGTTTTATGCAAATAATCAATGGCTGAGGCAAAGAGGGAATAAAGATTTCCTGACTCCAGAAAAACTCCAGAGATGGAGTCTGGCATTTCCAGAATCCTAATTTTCTCCATGTGTAAATATGACACATAGAATTGGTTGATTGAGTTTTGTTTGAGAATTCAATCTCAGTTTCGAATAATATTTTGTAGGACACACAGCATCAGTATTCACTTTATCTTCCTTATATGTGAATCTTTAAAATGTTATAATAAACAAACAAGCAAACTAAGCCCTTCAGTAAGTAATTAATTTCATTTTTCAGATACTGTGGTGCTTGGTTTATCACTCCATGAAATACTTCTGTTCAAGTATGAAAAGCTTTTCTTCATTATATTAGATCTCTTTTCAGTATTGATTCTATCCTTTTCTATATTATATCAATAAACTTTTTTTTTGAGTCACATTTTTTATTTTCTCTAGAAAAAAAAGTTAAAATTTTCAAGAAAATTTTTTCAATATTCCTCTTCCAGTTTGTTCTGGTATGCTCAGTTGAGTCCACTCAGTGTAACATATCTTTATGTCAAGGATGAACCTAAACAAGGAAAACAAAGTCATTAACCATCCAATTTTTTTTTTTTCAGATATGTCTGGAGAGCCCTTACCTTTATCAAGATCATAGAAAATGTCATCAGCATTAAAAAAAAAGCCAAGAAAACAATTATTTTTTAATGGAAAAGAGAAAAGTATAATATATGTGAAAATTTAGTTCTTCAAATAAATTTAGATTTTCCTTATAAGAATATATTAATAAATATATGCATTCTATTCATAGAACACTTTCCAGGTACACCAAGCTGTAAACAAAATTGTAGAAAAAACAGATACTAAACAGTTCACTCAAGTACTTTTAAAGACATTTACAGAAAGAAAGAAACTGTTTCCTGTTGTTTTCTATGTAATTATACTCAATTATTTATCATTTAAGCTTTGAAATTCTTCTTCCTTTCTTCAAAAGAAAAAAGCTGTATGATCTTTTCTTGGACACTGTCCCAAACTGAGCATGACAACATCAGAAAGGCATTGGCTGAAAAAGAAAGGAACAGACATTTGTGTGTCAGAAAATGTAGTAACTAGCTAAATATTGAATAATTGCTAAGCTAGCCCTTTGTCTGGTACTTCTCACAGGTAAGTAACCTGGAATGGACTGGTGCACCATTCCCAGCTCTTCAGAGGTGCAGCATCTGCACCAGCTTTGTTTTATCAAACTAGAACCAGAACGCAATTTGATTTAAAGCTTTGAAGACAGTGGAAAATGTTGTAAATTTAGGAAAACAAAGGGAAAAAATAAAGAAAATGTAAGAAAAATTGAAGGAAACATTACCCTGAAAAAAAAGGTAATATCAAGCAAATAATAATAAAAAATACACTTTAAGGAAACTTATTTATAATTGTTTTACCTTATCATTTGGTAAAATTTCTTCTTCTGCTTTCTAAACATAAAGTTTGAAATCAGTAACGATCTGTGAAGAGATATAATATTTTTTCTGCTCTTTCACCTGAATCTGCTCAAAAAAACAAGCTAGCAAAACAGTTTTCATGATCATCTTCCTTTATACTAATGAAATCATGTTAACTTTCAGAAATGATAAACTGATGCAGACAAAATATGGAAATCTTATGTAGTAGGGAGAAGTGTCTTCAAGTCAGTTGTGGTAGATTATGGTCTAAGAATATCTCCATGGAAAAGTCCTTATAAAATGCCAGATCCCTTTCCAAGTTAAGGTTGATGAAGTTACTGAACAGGAGCTCAGGGAAAACCCTGTATACCTCTCTCTCCCAAAAAATGAACGTTTTAGTACCTTACACCAGCAACTGCACAGTGACTTGCAGATCACACTGAGGTGTTACAGGACAGTATTCTTCCCCAACTTGTCTTCACAGAAACAGTTACCTCTACACTATTTTCGCTATCAGCATCTGGGATTGCCTCACAGTCCCAGAGCCAGATGGTATGGATAGGTTCATCTTTCAATGTGCATCTTTAGTGCAGACTATCCTCTGTTGTGAAATCAAGTTTCACCACAAAGAAAACAGTTATTTGATTTTCTACAAACTGAGTGTAAACTAACGCATATACTGCCAATGCCAATTCCAAGAGTTATGAGCTGGAATGAAACAGGAGGCAAAGCCACATTGTCAGTATGAATGTGCCAGTAGGAAATTACTCTAATTTTCATAACTGCACAGAAGCTTGACCTGTCTTAAAATTGTGTTAAGGGCTACCTTCAGCTGTGCCTGATAAGCAGTCTGTGTTAAGGACTTGATGTTTTTGTTATTCAAAGGCTCCAAAGGCCAGCTTTAGATACAGTAAATTGTCAGCAATATTCTTTAAAATTATTATTAATGTCTATTTCATGACATTATTTTTTAGACTTGAAAGTAATCTTCCTGGGAATTCAAAGAATCAATTATGTTGCACTTGCTTAGTCTTCAAGATGTAATAATTTTAACTGGATAAATGTGTGTCTAATCATGTTAAACTTACATTGGTTTTATTTAAAAATTAAGTGAATTGCCAGATTCCAAGCTCTCTGAAAATGAAACTATACACTAGGGTTATTCTAGCTCTTCTTAAAGTAATGTCAGTAAAACTTAGAAATTCAAAATGCTAGAACAGTCAGGATAGGTTTTGTTTTTAACTTTCAAAATAATAATGTTTTCATTTTAAAATACCCTATGTCATTGACAAGGGTCATGTTTATAGGAAGATACTCGAGTATCATGCAGACTCTGTTGAATTACTATAGCATGTGAATCAGTTTCATGTACAAGAAAGGTAAGAATAGGTCTTTGGCAATAAGACAAGAGAAGTAAAACAGCCCTTTTATGAACTCAGGAATGTCTGGATCACAGTCTTACTGGTGTTACCTGAAGAGTTATTTCTCTGATGGGTAACCAAGCTAAATAGTATTTTTTAATTTGTTTATTTTTTAAACACTGTTGCCTCTGGATCCACATTCCTGGCAACTTTCTTTGTGGAAACATTGATTTTCATCAGAGGGACTGGCAAGAGATGTGGATGATAATTGCTCCCTTTTTCCTTTTAAATTCTCCAAACCAATGACAGTTGTGGGAAATAAAACCAATAAATTTAGTAATAATTAAATATAATTATTAAATTATTAATAAACAATACCCATAAATCCATAACATTTACTTTACAGGATTTTATTTTGGTTTATTTTCCACTTGCTTGTTTAGTAAACCTTAACCCACCACAGAGCTGCCAGCACAATGGAACTAGGACAAAGGTCTAGAATATAAGGAGAAATATGTTCAAGTTCAACTTCTCAATCAGGCAAAACTACACTTAAATCACTTACGAAGTGCAGTGTCATAATTGCTATAATCTAGTGATATAGACTGGATATTTCTAACAAACATTTGTATTTTTGTCTGTTTTCTGACAAAAGCTTTATCAAAACTATCATGCTTTTCCGTACTAAGTTTCAATTTGAACTTCAATGGTGATTAAAATAATGACAGTTTCTGCTAGCTTTAGCTGGCTCTTAATCTACAATTAAGGAAGAAGCACACAGAGAAACACTTTAATATTATCTTAATATTAAAGAGAGCAAACAGTTCCCTTAATTTTATTTTTTTTATAATAACAGTTAGAGAGTAAACAGTAATGAGTGATGTGCCTCAACAGTCCATACTGGGACCAATGCTATTTCATATCTTCTTCAATGACATAGACAGTGGGATTCAGTGCACCTGCAGAAAATTTGCAGATGACACCAAGATGAGTGGTGCAGTTGATTTGCTAGAGGGAAGGGATGCCTTCAGAGAGACCTTGAAAGGCTTGAGGAGTGGGCTGATGTGAACCTCATGAAGTTCAACAAGGCTGAATACAAGGTCCTGCATGTGTGCCAGAGCAATCCCCAATATCAATACAGAGTGGTGGATGAACGGATTGAGAATAGCCCTGCAGAGAAAGACTTGGGGATTCTGGTGGACAAAAAATTAAACATGAACCAGCAATGTGTGCTTGCAGCCCAGAAAGCCAATTGTATCCTGGGCTGCATAGCAAGAAGCATTGTCAGCAGGTTGAGAGAAGTGATTCTCTCCCTCTACACTGCTCTGGTGAGACTCCACCTTGAGTACTGCATCCAGCCCTGGGCCTCTCAGTACAGGAAAACATGGACCTGTTTGAGCAGGTCCAGAGGAATACCATGAAAATGGTCAGAGGGCTGGAACACCTCTCTTAAAAAGAAAGGCTGAGAGACATGGGGTTGTTCAGCCTGGAGAAGAGAAGGCTCCAGAGAGTCCTTATTGCAGTCTTCCAGTACTCAAAGGGGGTTAATAAGAAAGATGGAGAAAGACTTTTTATCAGGGCCTGTAGTGACAGGACAAGGGGCGATGGTTTTGAACTGAAAGAAGGTAGGTTTAGATTGGACACAAGGAAGAAATTTTTTACATTGAGGTTGGTAAGACTCTGGAATAGTTTTCCCAGAGAAGTTGTGGATGCCCCATCATTGGAAGTGTTCAAGGCCAGGGTCTTTGAGCAACCTGATCGACTGAAAGACATTCCTGCTCACAGCAGAGAGGTTGGACTAGATGATCTTTAAAGGTCCTTACAAATCCAAATTATTCTATGATGTTATGAATATCAAAGCTGAATGAAGATACATAACAGATTCCTTATTCTTCATCTTCTTCACTGGCACATCTCTTAATATTATGAAATAGGTGGATGAAATAGTACTGCATACATTGAAGTGACTATACAAAATGACTCTGAAAGATCTAAATCCCATTCTTTTAAACCATAGACTCAGGAGTTGTTAGTATATCCAGGAATCCTTTGGATGGCTGGACTGATGCTAATTTCAAGATTATGACATTTAAATATAGGTGTCTCTGTCCATTATCATCAGTGGAGATCAATGGAGCCCACAGAACAAAAGGCATGTGAGGGTCAAGTCAGTTGTCTGGACATAACTGATAATACCTTTTGAGAGGCACCAGGGTACGTGAGAGGGTACACAGGGATGGCAGATATGACACTCAGGAGACCCATATCACTGTAGAATGGCAGCTGGAAGACAGCCAGGATTTGCTAGGGCATCCCTCATCTTCCTGGACAATTCTGTTGAGGCATTTGAACAGAGTCCAGTGTATCTGTTAAATGTCTTCATGGAAGGCCTGAGAAGAATTACAGTTGGCAAAGCTGAACTTTAAAATTAATTTAGTGGTTCATTTGCAGTTTATGGGCAATTTTCTTAATGAAAATTTTTTAGTGATTGGCATAACTGGACATCAGAAAGGCATAAAACACAACAGACACATAAAGAAAAGAATTGGGTGCACAAAGAACATTCCTGAACAGAAGAGTCCAAAATAGTAGTCTTTGTACTGATTCACATATTCAAAAGTCCAAGCTTGTTTGCTTTTACTTGCTGTAATTGTTATTTTCAAGGCTAAGGTGATCTAGAAAAAAGTGTACAGAATATGCTGACATAGTTTTATGATGCAAAGATAGCATATCAAAATCAGATACCAAACACTTTCAGAAATATACCAAGACCAAATGCCTGCTGATGCAGAGTTCCGTAGAGAGTAAAAAAAAAATAAAAATAAAAGTCTTAAGCCCAATAGTTAGAGCTTCCATTACTGAATTGGTTTAATATTTTGTATTTTGTCACTCCACTGAAATGGCAGAAAATTCAGTATTTTAACTTATAATATGTGTAGATGATAAAATTCTAGAATATCAGATATATACTACAATATTAGTCAAACCGTGTTATTCAGTTCCTTATCTATGGTTTCACTTTTCTTTGCATATTAACTAGGCAAATATGCCACCAGGCACAAGTGTCATTTGTTGTAAATATGATGCATCAGCAATTTTATGTACCTTGGTCATTCTTCAGGATAACTGATTATAGCTTTGACAGAGGTATAGTTACGTATAAAAGGTTTGTTGTTCTTCCACATGAGATGAACTTTACCATGGTAACTTTAAATGTTGGTCAGATATTTTACTGTAAAGATACCACCAAAATGTGTTCATAATTTAATCTTCTCATTGTATGGAAGTAAAATGAAACCATTCAATTTCTATTATTTTTTTTCCCAATGGCTATTATTTATATGAAGATCATCTTTCAATGTATTATCCTTAGAACATTAAGACACTTTTAAAAAAAAAGTCCTATTCTACATACTTACAGATATATTAGTGTATGTGTATACATATCTAAGGGTATTTCTACATAATCAAATAATTTAGTTGCCCAGTTTGCTTCTGGGTTGCGGTTTTCTGTTGTTTGATTTCAAACAAACAAAAAAGAAAGTAATTATTTTCTAACCTGTGTTTTGAAATCAATCAATGTATTTCCTTTGAAATAATGTCTCCATGCAGGTTTGGGTATAGAGGTCTCCAAGAATTGTTCTCAAAATGCAATCTGGGCATGACTGCACTGGTTTTCTCTATCCTACACAATTCTCCAGCATGCTCTGAAAGCTTTTCACTTCAAGACATCTCTCTAAAATTTCCTTCAGATGACAGTTTTCCACAAAATATTAAGCTTTTGCAATTTCTCCAGTTGTTTCCATGATTCAGCCTTCAAGCTCTATAAGATCATGCTGACAATTAAAGTCTTAATTACTTTTGACATTCTAGGAGTTCCTTTTGTAAGACAACAGATACGTTCAAAGTTTTTAATCAGTTCTGTCATTGATTCATCCTTCTGAATCTCAGTCATTTTTTAGATTTATGTTTACTTATCTTTTACATCTGCTTCAAATGCACATAATTTTCTTGGGATCTGTTTCTCAGATCCATTGCTTGGGTTTTTATGCCATGTCTACTATACTAAGATATTTCTAGGGTGTATGTTCTAATTTTATGTCAAACATCTCAATTCCCAGGAAAGCTCTTTACTTTGAGAATAAGCAGTATACTAACTTGTTAAGACAGGGGTTTCCATATTTCATATTGTAGATCAACATGCAACAGAAGAAACAAGTGGTAGTCAGGACTAATGAAAGGTTTGACATTTTTTGTGGGGTATACACCACTAAGAAGAGGGATGAAATATAGGTCAGATACAAATCACATAATAGGGTCTTCTTTTTGGTTTTGGATCAATGGTACTGAGAACATGAGAACTGAACTGAATTTTGGAATCTGTGCCATGAAGAACAAAGCAGCTGTTTTTGCTAGTGTTAGTTCAAATTGGACAATCAACACCATTTGAATTGGCAGAATTAGGGTTTCTGTAAGACCTATTGCAGAAATTTTATGCATGCCACTTCAGGTACTTTCAGCTTCTAATTTGCTCATTAATTTGCTGAAGTCATGTTCAGAGATGATAGCTTGATTATTGTGATCCTGCATTGTCTGGGATACTGTGGTGATGTCTCGGTAAACTGTCAGACTGATTCCATATGTTACCTCCTAGTTGACTCACTGACACTGGATTCTATAGGAGTTTAGGTGCTGGGACGCTTACAGTCCTGTTAAGACAGACAGTGGACTTTTGTTCTGTACACAAAAGGCAAATTTCCATCCTTAGCCCTGAAGAACACGCATATGAACTTAATTATTGCATTTTTCAATTGATGTTTTCAGGTAGATCTGGGTAGAGGAATCTCCACAGTTTAGAATAAAGGGAGAAGAGAACTATTCTTTTTCCTATCTTTTTAGCTGTGGGCCAATACTGTGTCCTGCTGTAGCTGTGCAGACAGTCAGTGGAGACAAAGTTTCCATGACCATCCAGGTCACATTAAGATCATAATAGAAATAACATTCCTGTCTCTTGAAAGCCTACTTGTTTCAGTTTAATAATAATAAAAAAAAATTTTAATACCTAGTCCTTAGACACAGCTTGTGATGGAATTTCCTGCTGAGGATATTAGAAAAGTTATTTTGAAGAGTATTAATGAGTAAAACTTAAAATAATCAAATTACATATACATTTATATATAATATTAAATATTAAATACCAAATGCTGTATCTTGTATCTTATATGTTATATAGTATATAGTATAACAATTAATGAAGTAATTAATTAAAAGAGTACAAGAATTGTTATGCTTAATTTTGTTTATTTTGGACCTTAGTAGAAAAACTCTCGATCTTCTACTTTCCAAGAGTAGAATATAAGGTGTTAAAGTTGTCCCTTTCCTTGAACCTAAATGCACTGAACTAACATGATATAGCCATATCAGTCTTGATCTCTTCCATAGACTGGAGGTGGACAGCATTTCCCTCATTTTTGCTCTGTACAGATACACAGTATTGTAATAAAATGATCTGCCTTTATCAAGAAATGACTAATTATAGTGCAATATTAGGAAACGAGCATCTACACAATAGGGCAGAAAAAGAAAATGGCAATAAAAGGGAAGACTAAATATTTTTCTAACCAGTTACTAATACTTTGGAAATCAAGATGTGGGATTCATTCACGTAGCTTCTAGGGAAATAATTTAATTTAATTACCTATACTCTTAGCCTTGAAACTCAAAGTATTCAACATCATGTAGCCGATAAAAGAAAAGACAAATACGATAACAAAGCAGGCAATTATTTTAGTTTGGAATGCTGGGTAAATTATAGTAGAGAGCAATGCACAAGTGTGTTAATACAGTTACTTAAACTAAACGATAACTGGAGAAGAGATTCCTACACTGTAGTGTACACATTATACACAAAGGGGACTGTTCTTCAAAATATTATCAGGCTATCTTCACAGCAACAGGACTGGGAAAATGAATAATCATTTTATTAAAGTAAAAGAAAACATTCCTTGATGTTGTATTTTTAAAATGGAAGACTAGAAAAATAACGCTTCTGGTGAAAGTAAAATGGAAGTTTCTTCAAAAGAAACTTCAAAATAATGAGATCACATTAAGCTGCGTATTGCGATACCTTTTGCAAAAGTTTGTACTATTTTATTTAAACAATAAATAGACCAGAATCAGTCCTATAGATTAGGTGGTCAGTTGATACAAGCTATCGTAAGTCCATTGACTTCACCAAAAAAACATGGCATTGGACAAACAGAAAAGCTAGTTTGTTGTTAGAGTGGAAAAAAACAATAAAACCCTTCCTGCTGTTTTTTGTCCAAAATGTAACAGATGAATGTAGCAGTAAATGACGAACATACACATGCATTTTAACTACTTATTATTGTATTTTTACTATGCAATTGTGAATTATGGGGGTTTTGCATTCTAATTAGAGGGCAGGACGGGTGGCAAAAGCTTATTCTGTATTAAAATAACCTCAGCTGCCCACTGACTATGCACTTCAAGCAACAGACATTTCATAATAACACAGCTAATTGTCCAGCCAAAATACTTAGGACGTTCTATGGAAATCTTCACTACAAAAAGTCACTGAAGCAATGTGGCTGCTGCATATTCTTTTTCTTTTGATTTCATATCAACTCATCATTTCATTTAATCTTTTACCTAAGGGATAGATAAGCATTAGATTATTGAGTTTATAGAAAAAGAGAAGTCTCGTTTCTTGGGTCTGTGCAAAAAGGAGAAATGCATTGCAAGGTAAACCTAACTTCCTTTTCAGAATCAGAAGCTGTAAAGAAGTTCCACCTCCATTATATACATGCATGTCATCCAACATAAAGGTCAATACCTTACATTCTTTACAGTTATGGTGCTGTACTGGAGCAGCAGAGAAAGAAATGTACATCTCCTAACCACAGTCTGCTCTAAGACAAAAAGTTTAGTGTGTTCTCCTCTCACCAGACATTTCCCAAGATGTGTGATAAGGGTATGGGGAGTGCAGAACAATAGGAAATGGCAATTAAAAAAAAGATAGTATACTATTATTTTAACTTGCTGTGGTACTCCAAAGCATCATCTTGCTTCCCCTGGATATTTAATACAGCCATTTCACAATTCCATATGTTTTCTGGCTAGAAGAGCCCATTATGTTAATCTAGTATAGCCTCTTCAAAGCAAAGATGTAGACTATCCAAAAGAATCTAAAGTGAACAGTTTATTATTTTACACTGTGCCATGCACTATCGTAAAAAAAGTGCATTCACTTATGCAGAATTTATTAATTCATGTAAAAAATGTTTTGCCTTGAATGGAGACATTCAAAACCCACCTGGACGCCGTCCTGTGCAATGTGCTGTAGGTATCCCTGCTGCAGCAGGGGGGTTGGACTTAGATGATCTCCACAGGTCCCTTGCAACCCTGACGATACTGTGATACTGTGATAGGCTATATGGATAGACTGAATGCCTTACATGTCAGGCTAGAAACTGTTTGTTCCTCTGATCTGAAAATTGGTGTACGAACCTATGAAGCAACAGGTTTGGAAAAAAAAACACAATGAAAAAAAACACAACAAAGAAACACAAATAAAACAAACACAAAAATTCCTACAACACAAAAAAATAACCTCAAGCCTACCATCACTAAAACAGAAAACTGTCCAGTGGTTTGTTGGGATACTAAGTAGAAATTGTGTTATAAATATATCAATTGTGGCACAGAGGAATGTTATGTAGCTCCCAAATCTCAGTGAGCCTGTTAACCATGTCACAACATCTTTGTGTGGATATCTAAATTGTATTGATAACCCAGTGTAACAGGCTCCTGTTGGAAGAAAATCACTGTATATGTGCTAGAAGGAGCTGCAGAGTATTCTGAAATCCCACTCCAGTTGACTGCAAGATACACCATGACATTCATCCACCTCAACAGTACAGGACTTGGTTTTAAAACAGTTTTACCATGTTTCACAACTATTTTTCTAGTATTTCTATATCCTTATGCTGCTGTATTTTAACAACACTTGAATTATTACTATGTGAAATTAATGACAGTAATTCATGAGAACAAGTCTTATAAGGAGCAGCTGAGGGAACTGGAGTTGTTTAGTATGGAGTAAAGGAGGCTCAGGGAAGGTCTTATCGCTCTCTACAGCTACCTGAAAGGAGGTTGTAGTGAGGTGGGTGTCTGTCTCTTTTCCTAGGTAATAAGTGATAGGACAAGAGGAAATAGCCTCAAGTTGCACCAGGGTAGGTTTAGATTGGATATTAGGACAAATTTCTTCATCGAAAGGGTTATCAACCACTGGAACAAGCTGTCCAGGGAAGTGGTAGAGTCACCATCCCTGGAGGCTTTTAGAAGATGTATAGAGGTGGTGCTTAGAGACACGGTTTAGTGATGGACTTGGTAGTGTTAGGTTTACAGTGGGACTTGATGATCTTAAGGGTCTTTTCCAACCTAAATGATTCTAATTCACCCCAAGGATTTGTTTCTTTTACTTTTCCACATCCCACATGTATACTGTACAAGGGAATAAGCCAAACTTAAAATAGAAAAACACTGGTCCTTTAATGTGATGACCACCCTCTTAAAGTTATATTCAATCTTTGTGTTACATCTGGCTTTGTTTAACATTTTATGTCTGTGGCAAAATGAATCTAATTGATATGTTGTTTTAAACACTATAGAAATACAGAAATTAATTATGAGAAAAAAAATATTTTTAAATTTCAGCTTTGTGACAAATTGCAAGTAACACTAACTATGTACATCTGTATTAGCAATATTTTAATCATATGTGGCTGTGTGGCACTACTGCTTAATCATCAGCAAAATGTAGTAGACTAGAATACCACAGAAGATCAGAATAAAATTATATGTACTGTACAGTGCTAGGAACAATAACATAGTAAATATACCATGGGATACATAAGCTATTATTATGTGTTGCATGTTACCAAGATATGGAAATAGTAAGGAGAAAAGAAAAAAATGTGGTTTTATTTTTCAGTTCTCAGTCTTGAGAGGTTCTGAGAGAAAAAAACGAAAATTGTAAAAATACCTTCAAATTTTCCAACATAACAAAAAGAGCAATTTTTTTCTGAATACTGAATTACTGTCTGATTGGAAGTTAAAAACTAAAAAAAAATAAATATGTATTTTAAGATAGTGGAACCATACTCTAGAACAATTTTTTTAATAACATCTATGATTAAGATTACTTCAGAAAAATCCTGTCTGATACAATTTTCCAGAAAACAGGTCTATGCTTCAATTGTTATAATGTTTTATGTACAGTATAAAATGAAACATGTTGTTCCAGTGGGGGCTAAACCCCCCAGGTTTACAATAAAAAGTATAAGCACAACGTTCGCAGCTAAAAAAAAAGAAGATCGGGTAGGTCAATCAGTAATGATTAAGCCTACAATTCCATAAACCTCTCATGCTTCTTTATGTTAAGCAGGCAAAAGTTATTTAAGTGTTTTCTGTGTGTAGAGCATATACTGATGCTTTTGGAAGGCTTGTGTTGATTTTGCTAACTGTCAAATAACATTTTTCAAATACACTTCTGAGGACAATATTCTGCACTTGTTTTTCTAAGGAAAGTGAGGTTGCACATGCAAATTCATAACAACAACATTCATATACCAACATTTATCACTCAGCAATTATAATCGATTCAAATATGCATATTTGCTAATGTACATTTCCCTACAGAGTAGTAGTGAAAAGATTCTACAAATTACTCTCCCCTCCCCCCCTCCACCCCCCCAGCTTTTTCATGATGGAGCTACGTAGCGTTTTTCTTAGCAGATTTGCTTGTTTTCTTCATCTACAGGAAACATTATTGCCTAGAACCTCTGCAAGTACAAACAAGTGTAGTAATGCTGAACTTAGGGGAATGCTGGGGGCGGGGTGGGGAAGACTATGCCATCTTGACTCAGCTCAATAAGGAGCGAAGGATGCCGTTCTCCTGCTACCAGAGAAACCACAGAAAGAATAGCTGAACATGTACTTCCTCATCCTATCTGCAAAAGGGTATTTTTAGGGATGATGCAGTATCAGCTTTAAATATAATTGGTAGAATTAAACAGACATGCATATTGCTGGGGTGATTACTTAAAGCAATGGTCTATATTCAGGCAGGGATGGTACTCTGTGGAATGCCGGCTGTTTAGTAACTGTATTTATATGGAGTTAACAGTTTCTTAAGTGACAAAACAAAGGCCCTCTTTGCTTTATGAATACCCCACCCTAACCAAGCAAATGCCTACTGTCCTCTGATATAAAAATAACATGGTTTGCTTGCAGAATTCAGTCCTCCATAGTTATGCTAATGCCATGCCTATTACTGATATTACCAATTTCAAATCATAGAATTATTTAGGTTGGAAAAGACCCTTAATATGATTGAGTCCAACCGTAAACCTAACACTGCCAAGTCCACAAGATGAAAAAATGAATTGAAATTAAGGTCCACATAAGGCAGATGGAGTATGGTCTGAGATTGCCACAAACAAATAAGTAAAAGCTGTGCATATTAGAACTTAAAGTTACTGATTATCAGAAGAAGATACTCCTAAGACAAATTATTACATAGAATGAAAAGAATCTAGCCAGTATAAGGATGTTCTTTTGTGGCAAGACAGATGACTTTTGATCCTCAATTAACTTTTGACATGTTGGTTAATAAATCAAATTTTCTCAAAATTTTCAGAATTCAGGCACAGTAAGCTTGTCAAAAGCATGTGAGTTCTGTTTGACATACCCCAGAGCTGATGACTAACAGGTCAAGCAAACTCTGAAAACAGCTTTCAGCTGTTTCTGACTATGTAAATACTTCTAGTCTCCAAATCTCAGGATCAGAATCTTTCACAGGTTTTTTTTTCCACATTTATAGAGTATTTAGTCGTGCTTGCAGTTATATGACAGAAATTAGGGTTTTCTTTTTCAGCTGTGCTGGTTTACCTGTACAGGGTTGTTTGTGTGGATACAAGGAGCATTCAGGAATTGACAATCTCAAACCCATACGAAGCTGTGTAGATATGTAGGTAGGAAGAAAGATTGGTACATAGGTGCAGGGTTAGAGAGGCTGAGAGAGATAGGGACAGAAATATACCTACTACTTTGCTAGTATTGTAATGATTAAAACCTTATTCATGTTCTTGTCTGAAATTAGGGCTATTAAATGGTTACTGATTTACTATTTTCATTACATAAAAGTTTGATTTTCTATCTTTAAAAGATTCTACTTCTATTATTTTTAACAAGCCTCGTATTCTTCAATCTCCTTGATGCTTATGCATTTGCTACTCTTCTCCACCTCTAGGATACTACTTAAAAGATCATAGACCTTCATATAAGCATGAAGGAAGAATGTCAGAATGATTTGAAAATATTTTTATTGAACTGAAAGTTATTCCTGTAAGTTGTCATAGTTTAACCCCAGCCAGCAACTAGGACCACGCAGCCTCTTACTCGGCCGCCTTTCCCCCCAAGAAAGGTAGGGAGAAGAGGGAGAAAATGAAGGGAAAACTGGGGGGGGAGGGGGGCGACAAAAAAAAACCAAACAACTCATGGGGTCAGGTAAAGACAGTTTACTAGCATAAAAACAGAAAAGGACAGTAACAATAATAATAATTGCACAGACAGAAGGTATATAATGGTAAAAGAATGTACAGGACACAAGTCACTCTCACTGCCTGGTGAATTGGTTGCCCAGCCTGATTTGTGCAGAGGTGAGCCCCCATTTATATACTGAGCATGACGTCTATGGTATGAAACAGTCCATTGGCCATTCTGTTGTTCTGTCTATGCTCCTTCTCAGCTTCTATGGGAAGCTGAAAAAAGTCCTTGAATAGTATCACAGAACAGTCAGCGTTGGAAGGGACCTCTGGAGATCATCTAGTCCAATCCCCCTGCCACAGCAGGGTTACTTACAGCAGGTTGCACAGGATGGCATCCAGGGGGGTTTTGAGTGTCTCCAGTGTGGGAGACTCCACAACCTCTCTGGGCAGCCTGTTCCAGTGCTCTGCCACCCTCAAAGTAAAGAATTTCCTCCTCATGTTATGATGGAACTTCCTATGTTCAAGTTTGTGCCCGTTACCTCTTGTCCTATCAAGTATAAAAACAGCATAAACACCACTTAGCAACAGCTAAAACAATATGCGTTATTGACAGTCCTTTCATACCAAATCTGAAAACACACTAATCACTAGAAAGAAAATGAACTCTATCTCAGCTGAAACCAGGACACAAGTCAAATTTTAAATTTTTATTTTCAATTAATATTCAGTCTGGCATGACAGGACTGCTCCCTAAATTAATATCTGTCTTAAGGTATTAGTCTAATACTAGCTCTTTACACAAGTGTGAAGTCCATATGCCTAGCTACCCCATCTCTCTGACATCTGTACAGTATTTGTACTTAAGTGTTTACAAACATATGCATAAAGCTTTGTTTGGTGCAAAATTGGCCATCTTACTGTTTTAGTCTTTGCTAAGAAACAGTTTATTCTGTCTAAAGGTCACTGAATACTACCAGCTAGTGTATGGCCTTCTATGTTGCAATGTTGCATTTTATGCAAAGGATAGTTGGAAAACATAGCATGTCTTTTCAAAAAAGAATGAAGCTAACTTAAAAGAAAATCACTTGGAGAAGATCCTCTGAATAAAATAAGAGGAAATTCATTTTTGGTGTGGATGTTAATTTGAGGTGGGATGGGGTGCCTTCCTCATATTTCTATATACTTCCATCAACTGGATTATGCATACTTGATCAGATTCAGCTTCCCTTAATGTCAGATTCACATGACCACAAACCACTGATTAGATATGATAAAGTCATGATCCACACCAAATCCAAAAGCACAGTTTAGATATATAATTTTAATAAAATATACATTTTTTCTATATTTGTAAAAATGAGCATAAGTATATACTTGTCTATTAAAAGCAAGAAAACTGGGTTAAAAAAGAAAAAACAAACAACCAAAAAACACAAAACCACAAACCAGAAGGAAGTCTGTCTATTTGTTTCTTGCTAAAACACATTTTCATTATGTTGGTTGGTAATCCATTATGCATTTGAGTTTCCAGGCGTAAGTGGATTTATTTCTTACTGTCTTATCCCAAAGCATCACTGATATCAGAGTGTAAGCTCAGTGCTCTTTAAAGTTAATTTCTAAGGACCTATATTCTTAGGATGGACCAAATTTCCAGGTTACATGATATTGCTATAGTGTTTTCACACTCAACTTATTGATATTACTATTATTCCTTTCATGCTGTTCAATTTAAGGCACGATTACCATATTTTTCAATTTTTATGTCTTTTTCATTGCCTGTTCTGTAAAACAGAAGAAGGAAGTCCATGAAGAAGCACTCTCCCTCAATTAGTTCTTTATTTTATAGTTACTGTTCCTGCTCATCCAGTATACAATTAATGAAAAAGTAACGATAATAAAATCCTATGATACATTATGGTCTTCCTTTCTATTACTTTATCTGAGGCATACCAGTCTTATTTGTTTCTTTCTTGTAGTCCGTAATTCTAAAAGATTAGCCAGTGCACAATACTGCCAACTTTACTGTATAATATTTTATATTAATCTCTAGCCACTCTGCTATAATAATTTATAATTCAATTCATAGCATCTGGACAGAGACCCATGTCTTGTACTTTGTCCTTATATCTATGTTATTATCTACTTTTTGGTACATCTTATGTAAATGAGATGATTCTGATTCCATAAATAAGATTTTTTCATGACCATTCTTTGACAAAATACGCTTAGGTTACCACTGTTTAGTGAATTTTCCCCAAAATTATTCCAGTCCATTCATTTTGTGTTCTTCTTGCATAGTTTGCTATCACAATCTGTTTATGGTCCACAATATCCTCAGTTTTCCTGAGTACATTTCTTTAATCCTGTCCATCACTTCCTTCTTTCCAGACCTCCTGTTCAGCTTTCCATGACTAATCTTTATACAGTTTACTACTGCAGCAGAATACTTTAAAAACGAAGAGCTTGGATACTGATTATATTAGTTCAGTGAATTTTGCTTTTAAAAGATCTATTAATTTCTTCACTGATTTTTTTTTTACCTTTTGCTTTTCCTCATGTTTCTATCCCCAGCCTTTTTGTTTTGGAAAATGCTTACACAGTTACTATGCTTGTCATTATTGCTAGGTCTATCATTTCATTATCCAGCTTAAGTAGGGGATAAATCTCAGCCTGATTTCAGCCATTACATTCAGTATTATCCTTATAAAACAGGCATTAAGTAGCCTCTCCTCTAAGTTATTAGTCATTTAGTCACATAGCTATTTCCTTGTAAGTCTTAGCATAGGAGGCACTAGAAGCCTGATACTGAGAATCATAGAATCATAGATTGTTATGGCTGGAAAAGACCTTTAAGATCATCAAGTTCAACCGTTATCTAACTCTACCAGGCCCGCTCCTAAACCATGTCCCTGAGCACCATATCTAGACAGCTTTTAAATACATCCAAAGATGGCAACCCAACTACTCCCCTGGGCAGCCTGTTCCAGTCTTTGATAATGCTTTCAGTGTACAAGTTTTTCCTAATGTCTAACCTAAACCTCCCCTGGTGCATCTTAATGCCATTTCCTCTTGTCCTATCGATTTTAACTTGTGAGAAGAGACCAATGCCCACTTCTCTACAACCTCCTTTCAGATAGTTGTAGAGAACAATAAGGTCTCCCCTCAGCCCCCTTTTCTTCAGACTAAACAACCCCAAGTCCCTCAGCTGTTCCCCATAAGACTTATTCTCAAGACCTTTCAACAGCTTTGTTGCCTTTCTCTGGACCCTCTCCAGCATCTCTTATAGTGCGGCACCCAAAATTGAACACAGTACTCAAGGTGTGGCCTCACCAGTGCCGTGTACAGTGGGACAGTCACTTCTCTAGTTCTGCTGGCTACACTACTCCTGATGCAGGCCAGGATGCCGTTGGCCTTCTTGGCCACCTGGCCACACTGCTGGCTCACATTCAGCCAGCTGTCAATCAACACTCCCAGGTCCTTTTCTGCCAGGCAGCTTTCCTGCTACTCCTCCCCAAGCCTGTAGCATTGCATGGGGTTGTTGTGGCCCAGGAGCAGGACCCAGCACTTGGCCTTGTGAACTATTGCCTCAGACCATCGATCCAGCCTATCCAAGTCCCTGTGAAGAGACCTCCTACCCTCAAGCAGATCAACACTCCCACCTAACTTGGTGTCATCTGCAAACTTACTGAGGGTGCTCTCAATCTCCTTGTCAAGATCACTAATAAAGATATTAAACAGAACTGGTCCCAATACTGAGCCCTGGGGAACATCACTTGTGACCGACCACCAACTGGATTTAACTCCATTCACCACCACTCCCTGGGCCCAGCCATCTAGCCAGTGTTTGATCCAGCAGAATGTACGCCTGTCCAAGCCTTGGGTAGCCAGTTTTTTCATGAGAATGCTGTGGGGAACAGTATCGAAGGCTTTGCTGAAGTCTAGGTAAATAACATCCACAGCCTTTCCCTCATCCACCAAGCAGATCACCCTGTCATAGAAGGAGATCAGGTTCGTTAAGCAAGACCTGCCCTTCATGAACCTGTGTTGACTGGGCCTGATCGTCTGGATGTCTTGAAATAATATGTAATGGCACTCAAGATGATCTGCTCCAGAAGAAGAAAGATAATGAAGAATCACCTGTGGAAACAACATTCTTATTTAGAATTTGAATCATAACTGTACTATTGTATTGTTCATTCTTTTCCATGAATCATATGCATTTGCCAAATCTCTCTTTTCAACTAATCTTACAGTTTCTTTATGTGACACCCTATTCATTTATATGACAAACCTATCTTACCACATACATACATACAAGGAAGTTGTTGAATATTTCTTTGCATCCTGTCCCCCTTATCCCTTCTGCATTCACACTTTTTTCCCTCTGATTCCGTTGTTTTTTTCAGCACTGAACAACAGAAATATTCTCTTCATCAGGCAGCTATTCTTCTCCCCTATCTCAAGAAAATATAACTTTAGTTTCTACTGGCTGATTTTATTCTACTTCTGACTCTAGTGTGGGATCAGAGTTACATATAAAGTTATGTATGTCATTAGGTTTAAGTATCAGCTCTTTCCTTTACTATAGGCACAGTCCTTCTCCTCCTGTCTAGTTAGCTTTGTGTTAAAGGCCATTTCTTACACATTATGGCTACTTATTACTACATGTACAAAACTGTTTGTCTATGCAATATCGTGGAACTGGTGTCATGCAGTTAACCTTCATGACTAGAGTCTGTAGTCACCAAGGGCAAGTTAATCAGGCCGGGGAGATCTTTCACAAGAGAAATCAGAACTGAAGTGATCTCGTTGTCTTTCTTCTCCACAGATTCTCACTCATCCATGGTATTTTGTGTTATTTGTCCCCCTTCTGAAAGGAAAATTATATTTGGTCCCAAGATATATACCTCTTTTTTTATTTTTATTTTTTCTTTTTTTCCCCAGTCATTCTTCTGGTTTAGGCAGAATATCCTTCCTAATTGCAGTCATCATATTTCTCTTGGTTTTTGTTCTTTATTCTTTATCTTACTCGCATGGTTTCTGCTGGGATGGAGTTGAATTACTTGCTAGCAGCTGGTGTGGTGCTGTGTTTTGGATTTGGGATGGGAATGGTGTTGGTGGCACGCTGATGTTTTTGGTTGTTGTAAGCAGTCATTGCCTTTTCTGCTTCTCATATTGCCCCGCCAGAGAGTAGGCTGGGAGTTCACAAAAAGTTGTGAGGAGACACAGCCAGGACAGCTGACCCCGACTGACCAAAGCAATATTCCATGCCATGTGATGACATGTTCAGTATATAAAGCTGGGGGAAGAAGAAGGAAGGGGGAGACATTTGGAGTTTTGGTGTGTTGTCTTCCCAAATAACCGTTATGCATGATGGAGCCCTGCTTTCCTGAAAATGGCTGAACACCTGCCTGCCAATGGGAAGAAGTGAATGAATTCCTTGTTCAGCTTTGCTTGTGTGCATGTCTTTCGCTTTACTTATTAAATTGTCTTTATCTCAACCCACGAATTTTCCTTATTATTTCTGATTCTTTTCCCCATCCCACTGCCGGGGAGAGAAGTGACCAAGTGGCTGTGTGGTCCTAGATGCTGGCTGGGCATAAACCACAACACCTACAAATTCTGTTGCATGGCTTGCTATTTACATATTTTCCTATGGCTCCTAATTGCAACAGCACAATTCTTTTTTTGCCACTTTGGTGATCACATTACAAATATATCTACATGAAATGCCTATACATTGTGTCTAGCTGTGCCATCACAGTGTTACAAAATATTTATATACTGTTGTTGATTACGCTATTTTATTGTGCTTATATTCAGGTTCAAAACAAACTAATAACATTAACTATATCCTCATTAGTGCAACTATAATTTTTAGGTGTCACAGACCTTCACTTTGTCTGAGGTCTCTCCTTTCTTTTAAAATATTCTGAAGAAATTAGCTTGATAAGGCGTTTAACTACAATGCTTTAATGTTTTCTCAGAAAATAAGTTTTTGGTCTTCTTTGTACATGTATATGTACACCTCTCCTGTGAGGACAGGCTGAGAGAGTTGGGGTTGTTCAGTCTGGAGAAAAGAAGGCTCTGGGGAGACCTGAGAGCGTCCTTCCAGTACCTAAAGGGGGCCTGCAGAAAAGCTGGGGAGGGACTTTTTACAAGGGCATGTAGTGATAGGATGAGGGGGAATGGCTTTAAACTAGAAGAGGGTAGATTTAGATTAGATATCAGGAAGAAATTTTTCACTGTGAGGGTGGTAAGGCACTGAAACAGGTTGCCAAGACAAATTGTGGAAGCTCCATCCCTGGAGGTGTTTAAGACCAGGCTGGATGGGGCTTTGAGCAACCTGGTCTAGTGGGAGATGTCGCTGCCTATGGCAGGGGGTTTGGAACCCGATGATCTTTAAAGGTCCCTTCCATCTTAAACCATTCTATGATTCTATGATTCTATATATATATGATCTGTAAGTCAACTGATTAGTCTCACAACTTGACTAATTTTTGGTTCTGTTCAGTCAAGCAGGCTAAAAGATTGCATGTTATCCTGTACTTTGCCATTCTCCTCCACCTTATTTTGACTTGCATTCTACTTTGTGGCTTTGCAGTTGCTACTATTGTCATCTTTGGCATGTATTAAGTTTGTTCTGAAAATTGATGAACACAGTTTTAAAAGAATTAATTAAAATTGCTACCATACTCACTATTGACATAAAATCTTGGCCCAATTGTTAGTCTTGAAAGCAGGAAGGATTTTGGAGTTTACATGTGAAGATTTTTGTCACGTTGCATTTTTGGCATTATGTCCAACTTCATTGAAATTAGTATTAAAAACTCTTGTAATAGAAGCTTATATGGCTTTCTCCTGTCCAGATGCTTATGGATATTTTAGTCATGAGAATCATGAAGACAGACTTTAAATAGACAAATGGACTTGTGACTTGTCCAGCCACGGGAAAAAGGTTATTTTTAATTTGAGGGTTAGACTTCCCAAAACTTAGGCATAAAGGGAAAAGAATAAAACTTTACCTAACCAGCAGTTTCAATACATGGAAAACCCTATCAACTCTCAATTTGTTTTCATTCTAGTGAAGATAATAAGACAGGGAGTAGAGAAAAAGAAAGAGATGCATCTAACATAAGAGATGTATTTACAGATGATACAAAGCTGGGAGAAGTGGTTGATACACCAGATGTCTGTGGTGTAATTCAGAGGGACCTCAACAGTCTGGGGCAACGTGCTGACAGAAATCTTGTGGAGTTTATAAAATGGAAATGCCAAGCCCTGCATGTGGGGAGAAATAACTCCATGTGCCAGCACAGGTTGGAGGCTGTCCTGGTGGAAAGCAGCTTAGCAGAAAAGACAGTGAGAGCTGACCACGACCCAGTAATGCACCAAAGAAGACCAATAGTTTTCTGGGCTGCATTACAAAGAGCATTGCTAGCTGATCAAGGGAGATGATCCTTCCCCTCTACTCAACACTGATGATGGCACAGCTGGAGTGCTGGGTCCAGGTCTGGGCTCACCAGTACGGCAGACACATGGACATACAGTTGGTCCAAAGGAGGGCCAGGAACATGATCAAAGGGCTGGAGAGTTTGCCGTATGAGGAAAGACTGAAGGAGTTAGATCTTGTCTCCCTGGCGAAAAGAAGGCTTAGGGGGGACCTCATCACACTGTTACTGTACTTAAAGGGAGCTATAAAAAGGATGGAGGTTCTCTCTTCACAAGGAGACACATGGAGTTCCCCAAAGGCAGGCATTAGAGAAATGTTTATGATGAGCATGCAACTTCAGCCTTCTCTCTCGTTCCTTTGTCCACTCCTTCACAAGGAGCTACATGAAGAAGACAGAGGGCAACAGGCACAAGTTGCACCAGGAGAGGTTTAATCTCAACATAAGAAAGAAATTTTTTACCGTGAAAACAATCACTGGAAAAACCTCCCATGGGACATGGTAGAATCTCCATCACTGGACTTTTTCAAATTATGATTAGACAGGGAACTAGATAGTCTCATCTAAGCTCCCTTTGCCATGAAATGTTGGACCATATGGTCTTTTGAGGTCCCTTCCAACCTGGGCTAATCTATGATTCTATGATTCTGTCATACTAGAGCAAGTCTGGCAAAGGACCACAAAGATCGTTACAGAATCACAAAGTGGTTGAGGTCATAAGGGACCTCTGGAGATTGTCTAGTCCAACCCCTTGCTCACACAATGTTAGCTTGACCAGGTTTCCCAGGACAGTGTTCAATCAGGTTTTGAATATCTCTGTAGACAGAGATCACAATCTCCCTGGGCAACCTGTTCCAACGTTTGACCACTCTTGCAGTAAAGATGTGTTTTCTCCGATTAAGGAATAGGAGATGAGCGGGGGACTGGAGCATCTGTTATATGAGAAGAGGCTGAGACAGCTGGGACTGTTGAGCCTGAAGAAGAGAACGTTTAGGGGGGATTCTATCAATGTTTATAAATACCCAATGGGAGGGATAGTACCGAAGATACAGCTAGACTCAGCTCGGTGGTGCTCAGAGGCAGTACACAAAGAAATGGGCACAAATTAGAACACAGGAAATTCCATGTCAACATCAGGAAACCCTTTTTTTATGATGAGGGTGGTCAAACACTGAAGCAGATTGCACACAGAGGTTGTGGCATCTCTGTCCTTGAAGATATTCAGAACTTGACTGTACAAAGCCCTGAGCAATATTTCTCGGATTGAACCTACTTTCAGCAGAGCGTCTGCACTAGACATCCTTCAACCTCAGCAGCTCTCTGATTCCAACATGTTCATGCTGAAGTTGGTCTAATAGGGGTTGGGAGATTCAGGGACATCTTTACTCTGAATGATCTAGGGAAGGAATCTGATCTTGACTCTTCTCCATTCTAGGTGAAAGAGTGAGCTCACAGGGAGTCTCTGGTTATGTATATACACATCCTGTGACAAAGTCACCTCAATTGACTTCTGCCCAAACTGCTTAGGACTGGCCTGTTCTATGATGCAGTTATACTGTATGGATCTGGTCCACATACTTCAAAAAAGAACCAGGATAGAAATAGGTAAGTCTTCAGATGATCAGAAGACCAGGATTTATGCCTAGTCTTCCGCCTATGTTTATTTATCAGAATAGACACATTTGTCTCTGTTAAATCAGAGTATTTTTTAGCAAAAGAGTCGATTTAAAGTTGAAAAAACTAGGTGCTTTTTCCCATGTTCATCATTAAAAAAGGGAACCATCAATGCTGTTCGTACAGATAACTTGTTTTTACTTCCACCCTTTACCCTTTTCCCTAGCTTTCCATAATTCCAACCTACAAAAGTATATTTAAGCTACCTTCTCTTTAAGTGCCTTGACCTACCAGTGAACTTCCTGTTACACAAAATTATTCTGTACTTTGACATTTGCTGATACTAACTCTATTTTAGTTGGGATCCTAGTATAAGTATTCATTTGTTAAAATTTTTACTTTTCGTTTCCATTCTGTACTATTATGTCCTCAACAATAACTACTCTTCCTTCCTTTACCCCGTTGTACCTGCAGATCTCAAGTGTGTGTTCACTTTCCATAGATTATACTTTTTGTGCTGTATACAATGTAATGAAATCTACTTATCCATTCATTTTACCTGCCAGTTTTTTATTTATACCTTTAGAAAGTTGTCTTCCCTCTTATAAAATGTTTTACTCATTTTCTGAATGTTTTTGACAGTTTTCTGTACATCTTGTTGTATTGCTCATTAAGCTCCTTCATTTACAAGTTTTTTTTTTACTTCTGCCAGGAATCTGGTTATGATTTGTGTTTGTAATTGGAATGGATAGTTCATTACACTTGCTAAGTGGAGCAGTGCCTGTAACCTGCAATTTCTAATTCTATATATTCAGACTTGTCCATTCCATGAAGGGCAAGATTTTTAATACACAGACTGGAGACTTCATATCAGGTGTGTAGGTTTGGGGTTACTAAAGTAGTTACCTAGTAATTCTTCAGCAAGCGCTTTAATTTTTAAGATACACAGGTCAACCTCAGCGGCCACTGTGTTGCTTTGAAAAAGAGAAAGTTTAATCTCATGAAAATTCAAGGAGGAAATATTTCCTTATCTTTATGAAACATATGATGTATAAATATGTATGCTTTTAAATAGTTATTTTTCTTTCCTGTAATTTCTTGGCATATAAAGGAGTTACAGAACTAAGGCAAAAAAGTTTTGATGAATACTAATACACCAAAAACTTACATCTCTGAGGCACCAAAATTTTCATAAATTTAACTGCAATGTGATGAAAAGTCTTAGGCAAACACAGGGGAAATGAATGTTGGAAATTGTTTCCTTTTTCATTATGAAGCATTTTTATTTTAAGATTACTACATATGACAAGAAAGACAAAATTAAATGGTCAAAAAATCTGAAAAAAAAATTGGTACTATCACAGAACAGTATTGATCATAACAAAAATGAGTTTCATTGCTTTTGTTTTTCTATTTCAAAATTCTGTTATAGTCTGAATGAACTAGGTTTCTAGTCCAGCAGAATATTTCAGCCTTCTCTGGAGATCTAGAGAGAGAAAGAGTAGTTACAGAGTTATTCCTCTGCAAATGCCGATTTATTTATTTATTTACTTATGTTTTAATTCTGGTGGGATTTACAGAGCGCCTTGATCTCTCTGCCATTTTTCTTTTCTTCTATCATTTTGCAGCTTGGGATATCACCAGAGGTGTCAATCTTTATTAATATATCACTGTGTAGAAGGGAAAAGAGGAAAAGATGAGTTCTTGCATGCTTGTTCTTGCAACTTGCACAAAGAATTGGATACAAAAGCTCGTATTCAGTAAATAATGGTAAATGAAGGATGACATGCACAAACCAAGCATAGATTAGTGTGGTTTCATGTAGTAAAAAATGTCAATTCCTACTCTGTTAAAATACAGGTGAAAGAGGCTTTAGGATGCACCTAATTGCCTAACATTTTGTCAGAAATAGATCCTATAATATTCAGGGCTCAAACAGCATCCAGTTGAGAAAAACCTCAGGGATCAGCAAATTATGTCTATGTATATAATTGGTAGACAACTCCATGCAGCTAAACCTCAAATTCGACTGAAGTTGACATCCTTCACTGTGATTCACTCCCTTTCATGAAGATAAATATGCGAGTGTTTCTTCCTGGCTAACTATGCTGACAAGGATTGATCTGGGAACTGTGTCAAATAAGTAGCATGCCTCATGTCTTAACCATTAGCAGCTGGAAAGCAGGTGTGCAATCATCTGGTATCCTTTCGCAACACTTCAGGTCCCTATTGACTTTTATCAAGAAAAATTATTAAAAAAAAAAGAGGCTGTGCTTCATGGCACAACTTTCCACACAGAAATCCTGTGGAATATGCTTAATGTTTAAATTTGCTACATTCATATAAGCATATTTTACTGCCAAAAATTTTTGGATGATTGATTAAAAACTTATCAAGACACATTTGGAGGATAGATGAGATACCAAAGTGCACTTAAAGTTTCAGTAACTGAATTTTCACCCTGAATTTCACTCATTGACTATAAATGGGATCTATACACCCAAAGCTTAATTCAACTGCCTAGTTGAATTCAGAAAGTTGAATTAAGGCATGAGACTCTTACCCTATGACAAAGATGATAGATAATACGTAGGACCTGTAGGACAACCTAACCCTTCTAGATAAACAACTAGAAGCCAGATTTGACAACACTGGACATCACAAATGGTGTTATATATATGACTGTACCTTGTGTCAAGCCTGTAGGTCAAAAGTGGGCACCTTTCTTTAGACATTTAAAAGTTAGAATCTACAGTCTTGAGCTGAAACCTGCCCTGAGTACTGAACTAGCAAGAACTTATTCTGCCAGTCCTCCTTTTTCTCACATATAAATATTGTTAAATGCTTTTACTAACTTGAGAGAAATGTGACTCTCTACTCATGTCCAGTCTTTATGAGAAATTTGTAGACAATTGGTCCAGATGTTTATAGGTCTCTAAACATGTCTCAGCAGTGTTCTGATCACTTTCTGTGAAACTTAGTAGTGCAGCCTAAGATCATGGTAGTCTGAAAGGCGCCTGTAGGAGACCGATAAGATGTCTCAAAATTCGCTTACCAAGCAGTAGGAAGCTAGTACCCCAGATGGTTCTTATCACAAGCAGACCAGCCATATTCTGTTTATCATGGAGGCCAGAGGCACCTGAAACTTGCTGAACTAAGCTACAAGATGTGCTAAAGTGGTTCACCGACGTGGTGTACGTGACCACCAAGGGGTACATCAGAGGCAACCATCTTCCGAGATACTTGTTATGCAAAGATTGGCAAAGCAAGAGTGGCCTTTATACTGATCGGTCAGCCCACAACGTTTTTTATCTCTTTTTCTCCCCATTGTTCTGTTGAGGAGGTGTTGTGATTTAACTCAGTAGGTAGCTAAGCACCACACACTTGCTCCCTCCCATCTTCACCCACTAGTGGGATGGGGGAAAAGGAAAGTAAGAATAAAAGCAAGAAAACTTGGGGGTCAGATGAAACAAATAAATAAATAAATAGTTTAATAAGTGGAAGAAGAGAGACGAAAACAAAATAAAACAAGTGATGTAAAGACAATCATTCACCACCTCCCATAGGTAGACCAATACCCAGACAGTTCCTGAGCAAAAGATGGCTAACTTTCCTACACCCTCCTCTTTTCCCTTTTATTGCTGAACATGATGTTAAACAGTATGGAATAATTGTTTTGTTAGTTTGGGTCATCTGGCCATTTGTGTCCCCACTGAACCTATTGCACCACCCTCAATCTGTTCACTGGGAGAGCAGAGTGAGAAACAGAGAAGGCCTTATTGCCGTGTAAGCACTGTTCAGCAAAATCTATAACGTTAGTCTGTTACCAGTACTGCTTTGGTCAAAAATCTAAAACACAGCACCATACGCCCAGTACAGGAGGTGAGGTAAGAGAGTGGCTAGGTGGGCATCTGGCAGCTGGACAAAGTCAACCCACCACAATTCAAAAACTCCAAATTAGACCCTATCCTGTTGCCATGAAGCACTGGTGGAGACAGTAATTTAATGAAGCTTTTAGACAATTTTGTTACTAATGTTGATTAGTTGATTATATTCATAGCTTTGACATATATTTCACTAGACCTCAGTTAGTATAAGGATTGAAAGATTGAATGCGTTTAGAATACTAAAACCAAAATGTACAAGTTAAATAAAAGTGGTTTAGAACAATATGTAAAAATGTAGGGTGCTTATAACAGCTCATTTTGCAGCACCAGATTCAAAGCACAAAAATGAACTTTTTTCACTGAATCAGAGGTGCAGGTCACTGATATGTGATGAAAGTAGGACAATTATGGCATTAATAACGCTTTATAAAGATGTAACCTTTTGCTAATCAACAGAAAATATGGTTCTGGGTTTTTTTTACTCTGCATTTTCTCCTTTTCTGTGGCATTTAAATAATTAAACTTTAAATAAAAACTAATAATTTTTTTTTTTTTAAAGCAGCAACTTTCTTGCTTATCTTTTTTTTTTTTTTTCTTTTACTGGGAGCAAAAGATGTCATCTTAATTATACTTTGTGTATATTTATGGATAACAGGAAGATAAATGAGGTGTTCATTGAACGGAACTTAATGAAATACCCTGAGTTTGAATTCACCACTGCATTCTCAAATATAATTTAAATTTGTTCTTTTGAGTTTGGGTTTTTTTCACATCAGAGCTTGTTTACAGCACATTCCCTCTTTTTGTTGCTGTAATAACTGACTACCTTTTCTGATTTTCCCTTAAATTCATAGACATAATCCTTCCATGAATCTTGCAACACTTTCACTTTTGGCATATTTCCTAAACCATTTTAAAAATACTTCACTCACGTTTCTCTTAGAAAACGTTTCTTGTGCGTTTGTGTATCTGAGAGTCAAATTTATCATAAAAGGACCAAATAAGAATGATTTTCAATTCAACAGGCAAACCCACCTGTTTTTAAAACATACTTCAAAAGTGTCACACAGATTTTCATGATTTTCAAATTCTGTATTTCTTCTCATAATATATTTCTTATTACTATTATTATTGTTTGGTTTATTCATTTCACTGTTCTTTAATAGATAAATTTACAGGCATGTGGATTGGAATTATTCTCTTTGCAGAGGAAACCTTTGTCTCACCAGCAAAAACAAAAGGTGGTAATAAGTTCTGAAAAGCCTGCTCTCAACATTTGAGCTAAGAGAAGTGGTAAAAAAGACATTCCTGAGAAGTAAATTAGAAATAGCATGGAAAAGGGAGATACAAAAGGGAATTAAGCTGTTTCCATACTTCCTGATGTGTCAATTATCAATTGATATTTTTGTCATAGAAGGTATTAGAAAAGAAAGATTTTCTGACCTTATTTGGACATTTATCCTGTAGTTGCCCCAAAAAGCATATTTATATCTATCCATCTGTCTATCTGTTCTTCTTTCCTTTCAACTGATTGTAATTCCAGTCAGCTAGCTTCAAGATATCTGAACTCAGCACTTGGTAAATATCTGTCAATATTCATTCTATTACAAACCAAAGGTGGAAGCAAATTTAGGATAGAATTCCAAGGGTGCTTGTGACCAATGGCAGAATCATGACGAAAGGGGCATTTCATGAAGAGCCTGTGATCTTGCTGAAAAACAAAAAGTCTAAGAACAGTTCTCTGGGCTTGAGACAGTTATCTTTCATCTAGTAGGGCAATATGGGACTGTCGAATGTTCGTATGTTATGTAGACCCTCAATGAAGTTTTTTAGGTACCATGAGTACATGGGATAAATCCCTGGAGGGAAGAGGGGCTCAAGGAAGCTGATTAATACTCAGGGATCACATCCTCTAAGCTCAGGACCGATGCACCCCAAACAAGAGGAAGTCAGGCAAAAATGCCAGGAGGTCTCCATGGATGAACAAGGAGATCCTGGACACACTTAAACTGAAAAAGGAAGCCTACAGAGGGTGGAAGCAAGGACAGGTAGTCTGGGAGGAAAACAGAGAAATTGTCCGAGCAGCCAAGGATCAGGTTAGGAAAGCTAAAGCCCAGATAGAGTTAAATCTGGCCAGAGATGTCAAGGGCAACAAGAAAAGTTCCTATAGGTATGTCAGTGATAAAAGGAAGACTAGGAAAAATGTGGGCCCTCTCCAGAAGGAAACGAATGGCCTGATTACCCAGGGTATGTGGAGGGCTGAGGTACTCGATGATTTTTTTTCCTCAGTCTTCACCAGCAAGTGTTCTAGCCACACCACCCAAGTCACAGAAGACAAAGGCAGGGACCGGGAGAATGAAGAACTGCCCACTGCAGGAGAAGACCAGGTCAAGACCATCTGAGGAACCTGAAGATGCACAAATCCATGGCACCTGATGAGATGCATCATCAGGTCCCGAGGGATGAAGTTGCTAAACCACTATCCATCATACTTGAGAAGTCGTGGCAGTCCAGTGAAGTTTCCACTGACTGGAAAAGGGGAAACGTAATCCCTATTTTTAAACAGAGAAAAAGGAAGACCTGGGAACTACAGGCCAGTCAGTCTCACCTCTGTGCCCAGCAAGGTCATGGAACAGATCCTCCTGGAAACTCTGCTAAGACACATGGAAAATAAAGAGGTGACTGATGACAGCCAACATGGCTTCACTAAGGGCAAATCATGTCTGACAAAATTGGTTCCCTTCTATGATGGCATTACAGCATTGGTGGATAAGAGAAGAGCAACTAATGTCATCTACTTAGACTTCTGCAAAGCATTAGACACTGTCCAACATGACATTCTTGTCTCTAAATTGAAGAGACGTGGATTTCACAGATGGATCACTCGGTGGATAGAGAACTGGCTCGATGGATGCACTCAAAGAGTTGCAGTCAACGGCTCGATGTCCAAGTGGAAATCAGTGATGTGTGGTGTTCCTCAGGAGTCTGTATTGGGACTGGTGCTGTTCAACATCTTTGTCGGTGACATGAACAGTGGGATTGAGTGCACCCACAGCAAGTTTGAGGATGACACCAAGTTGTGTGGTTTGGGTGACACACTGGAGGGGCAGGCTGCCATCCAGAGGGACCTGGATAGGATTGAGAGGTGGGCCTGTGCAAACCTCATGAAATTCAACAAGGCCAAGTGCAAGGTCCTGCACCTGGGTCCAGGCAGTCCCAAACACAAATACAGGCTGGGCAGAGAATGGATTGAGAGCAGCCCTGAGGAGAAGGAGTTGGGGGTGTTGGTTGATGAGAAGCTCAGCATGAAGCTATATGCAGTTGCAGCCTAGAAAGCCAGCCGTACCCTGGGCTGCATCAAAAGAAGCACGGCTAGCCGGTCAAGAGAGGTGATTCTCCCCTTCTACTCCGCTCTGGTGAGACCCCACCTGGAGTATTACGTCTAGCTCTGGAGCCTCCAACATAAGAAAGACATGGACTTGTTGGAGCGAGTCCAGAGGAGAGCCACTGAGATGATCAGGGGGCTGGAGCACCTCTCCTATGAAGACAGGCTGAGGGAGTTGAGGTTGTTCAGCCTGGAGAAGAGAGGACTCTGGGGAGACCTTATAGCAGCCTTCCAGTATCTAAAGGGGGGCTACAGGAAAGATGGGGAGCGACTCTTTATCAGGGCATGTAGTGATAGGACAAGGGATAATGGCTTCAAACTGGAAGAGGGTAGATTTAGGTTAGATATTAGGAAGACATTTTTCACTCTGAGAGTGGTGAGACACTGGAACAGGTTGCCCAGAGAAGTTGTCGATGTCCCCTCCCTGGAAGTGTTCAAGGCCAGGTTGGACAGGGGTTTGAGTAACCTGGTCTGGTGGGAGATGTCCCTGTCCATGGCAGAGGTGTTGGAACTAGATGATCTTTAAAGGTCCCTTCCGATCCAAACCATTCGATGATTGTGTGATTCTATGTAAAGATAACACTCTTACTATCTGTTTGTAGTGCTATTCTACATCAATGTGTGTGAAAAGAGATTTAAAGGTGTTTTGTTTTGTGTATTTGGGAATTTTGCTGATGCATCAACATAAAACTACAAGATATAAAGAATAATCATATGTTAATAACTTGCACAATTTTCTTTGTATTATGGCAAAGATTTTTAAATTTAAAAAAATATATTTCTCTATTCAATATTACTCAGAAATTAAGATATTTACTGTTCGACAAGTCAATCAAAAAAGCAAATGAAAGAAACCTTTCTGTACTATATGAATGTATATATTTATAGTACTATATCAGTACTTTATATCAGATCTTAGTTGGCTAAATTCAATGTGGCAGTCAACAACATTTTCTGCTAAGCTATTTTGGCATCCAAGTCCACTTTTCATGGCCTCTTTAGGTAATGTGCATGTTCAGACATACTACCATCTGGACTGAGCTGAATATACACCCACTTAAATTTGTTGTTCATAGACCGGACAGCCACATACATGCAAACCCTGGTGGATAATCCACTACCTGCTGAGAGCAGGGACATAAAACAGTAGAAACAGTAGTGAGTGTTGAAAACTTTTTTCTGTCATATGTCTTCAGATCAGATTTCATTTCATCCCTCCTTTCCTCTCCTATACTTTAGTTCCCTTTATGTGCATTTACATGACAAGGACAACAGGATGACCATGAGCCAGCAATGTGCCCTGGTGGCCAAGAAGGCCAATGGCATCCTGGGGTGTATCAAGAAGAGTGTGGCCAGCAGGTCGAGGGAGGTCATCCTCCCCCTCTACTCTGCCCTGGTGAGGCCTCATCTGGAGTACTGTGTCCAGTTCTGGGCTCCCCGGTTCAAGAAGGACAGGGAACTGCTGGAGAGGGTCCAGCAAAGAGCTACAAAGATGATTAGGGGACTGGAGCATCTTTCTTATGAAGAAAGGCTCAGGGACTTGGGGTTTTTTAGTCTAGAAAAAAGAAGACTCAGGGGGGATCTTATCAATACTTATAAGTACTTAAGGGGAGGGTGCCAGGTAAATGAGAATAGCCTTTTTTCAGTGGTGCCCAGTGATAGGACTAGAGGTAACGGGCACAAACTGGAGCACAGGAAGTTCCATCTTAACATGAGGAGGAACTTCTTTACTCTGAGGGTGGTGGAGCACTGGAACAGGCTGCCCAAGGAGGTTGTGGAGTCTCCCACACTGGAGACGTTCAAAACCCGCCTGGATGCCGTCCTGTGCAATGTGCTGTAGGTGTCCCTGCTGTGGCAGGGGGGTTGGACTTAGATGATCTCCAGAGGTCCCTTCCAACCCTGACGATACTGTGATACTATTATAAATTAGAGGCTAAGTATGTCTCAGAAAGTCACCTTTATCCCTCTTTTAGCTTAGACTCAAAAGATCCTCTATCCCAGGAGGGTGTCTTAACCACTGAATCTAGTTTCCTTTTTCTCCTTTTCCCACCACACAAGCTAATTCAGGTGGTCAGAGAATATAGAGGTCTCTAGTTCAATCTCCTGCTCAAGACAGAGCAGCTCTGAGGTCAGAACAGATTGGTGTCCAGCTGGGTCTTGAAAACTCCAAAGGATGGAGATGATGCAATCTCTCTGGGAAACATACACTGCACAGCGGTCTTCAAGACCGAAAGCCCTGATCCCTCAGCCACTCCTCACAGGGCAAGCGCTCCAGCCCTGACCATCCTAATGGCCCTCTGCTGAACTCATCCCAGTTTACTGATGTCTATCCTGTACTGGGAAACACCAAACTGTATGCAGTAGTATTGGTGTGATCTAACAAGTGTTGAGTAAAGGGGAGGATAATCACTTCCCTGGACCTGCTACCTGTGCTGCTGTTAACAGAACCCCAGATGCTGTTGGCCATTTCTGCTACCAGTGCACACTGCTGGCTCAAGTTCAGTTCACTGTCCCCAGCGACTTTTCACCAGAGCTGCTCCCCAGCTCGTCTGTATTACTGTTGAATTTCCTGAAGTTCCTGTTGGCCTATTCCTCCAGTCTGTCACTGTCTCTGGGAGGAGCAAGGGCACTGCACTCATATTGACCGGTCACTCCACTTTGTTGTCATCAGCAAACTTTGTGAGAGTGAGCTGTGTCTTGTCCACCAGATGGTTGACAAAGAATATAAAAAAGATATGTTGATGTCTCCAAAAACACTGCTAGAATTAATTTTTAGTTTTCTAAAATATTTCCTATTTTGGATGCAACTACTTAGTGTAAAGTAGTATACTTTTGTGTAAAGTGATGTCTAAATTGTACAAATATGCACATATGTTTTAATATAAAATTCATAATACAATTTAATGAATCATAACCTTTTGATTTGAAGCATAAAAACATAAGCAGCTTAATTCAAACTATGAAAATTATGAAAATCATGTTAAGCATTCCTAAGAGATTCTCAGAATGTAATAATGCATCATTGGAACAAGTCAGCATTAAAGCTAAAGTCTTTGGAATAAATATCTGGAAAAACATTTTGGGTCATTTTTAAAGATTCTTCACATATTATACAGCTGGTTTAATTTCCGGGATTCGTAGGCAGTAAGCTCTGGTGAAATGAAGATTGTTTTTAAGCAGACTGGAGAACAGAGGGAAGGCAGCAAAGTGTGAATAAAATAGTGCTGCAGTTTAATGCAAGAATTAACTGCTATTCCTCCTGCTTACCACCTTCTACACTCATTCTGAAACTTTGGCAGCCTAAGCTCCTCAGGTATGTAATCACCTCTCACCACATGAACTGGCGTTGGTAACAGACCATTAAATCATAATGAATTTGGGGAAGATTTTTTTTTTTCCCGATGGAAATTATACTCTACTTGGTAATTTTTCTTTATTTAAATATGACACTTCAGCATCTTTAAATCACTCTTTGAATATCTGAACACATTTTTGTTGATGTACTCAATGCCAATCAACGTTTTCTTACTACATCCTGCTTTCCCTAAAGTAACTTATCTCAGAGAGGTGAAAAATGTCTAAATAGATTTCAATTCGACACAAAGCTCCTAAATAATTTAAGTTTGTTTGGATGTCAGATGTAGAATAAAAAAAAATCTTTTGTAAATCAGTGTGAAATATTTCATCATTTTCAAATGGAAAATAAGTGTTGTCTTAAGTTAACAAATGTTATAGCTCAATTAATTAAAATTGTACACCTGAGTCTGCAAGGGTTTTTCAAATATATTTTTATTTTTTAGTGTATTGCATATTAACAAAAAATGAATAAATGTTATTTGAGGGACTTTTCTCTTCCAAGATATTCCCAGATAAGAAGAAAACTTTATTTCAGCTTACTGAAACAATTTACCTTCTGGAACTAGTATTTTATATGCTGGCACACAGAGAGATAAATGGCTTCAGAGTTCAAATATTTATTTAGGATTACAGAATCACACAATGGCTGAAGTAGGAAGGTACCTCTAGCAGTCATCTTGTCCAACGCTCCTTGCTAAAGCCGGGCCACCTAGAGCTGGTTGCCCAGGACCATGTCCAGATGGCTTTTGATTGTCTTTAAAGAGGGAGACTTCACAACCTCCACGGACAACCTTTGCCAGTGCTCGGTCACCCTTCACAGTGAAAAAAAGTGTTTTCTGATGTTGAGACGAAGCCCCCAGTGTTTCATTTTGTGCTCAATGACTCTGGTCCTGTCACTGGGCACCACTGAAAAGAGCCTGGCTCCATCTTCTTTGCACCCCTCCTTCAGATGTTTGTACACATTTATGAGATATTCCTTGTGTTTTCTCTTCTCCAGGCTGAAGTTCTTGTATGAACTTCCAATATTGTACTTCCCTTTCATGAGGCTGTTGTGGTCTGCTCACTGAAGAGAATGCTGACAGTGCCCCTTCTGAGAGCAACATGTTGAAATGTCATCTGTTATGAAAGCAAGATAATATAGACAGCTTTACATAATCTAATTCATACATGTACCACGTATGGTAGAACTTTTGTAGATAAGCAAAGTCTAGCGATGCAGACTTTGGTGGTGTCAAATACAGTCCGCAGATACCACGTGATGGGGATGCCAGGTTTCACTACTAAGACCATTGTCCTAGAGTACCTCTTATTGTTCAGTACTACCTTTTAATGAGAATTTTATCAAGTAAGTTACTAAACATTTTCCTGGTTATCTAGGTTGAAATACAGGGTGCAAGTCATGTAGTCTATATGATCTGTGATGTTAGTAGCTGTATTAATCCAAAAAACTACAGACATAAAGTCATATTCTACATATCATGATTCTTTATTTCACTGTGTTTATACCAGATATTTGAGGTTTAATTTTTCTGACCAACTACATATTTCTTTTTGTACTTTGGTCACTGTAGTATCCCTTTGAAACCAATGGGAAGATACATAATTTTTATATCATTTTTATACTACATTACATCTGCTTCTAAGATGGTCTTACATAACAAATTTGATAATTGTGCTTCAGAAAAACTTATTTTCTCTTCGATTACTATCATATCTGATCAGTCAGATATAGACAGCTACATTACACCTGTCTAAAGCTAGGTGAGATGAGTCTCACTCCAGCTAAGAAATCAATGAAAATTTTAATCTAGTCATTGCTTGTCCTTCTGTTCCTGCAGTAGGAATTGCTAGAGAGAAATTAATTAAGAAGTTAACAAATAAATACGTACATAAATACATAACTTACAAAATTAGTAGATATTAATTCTACAGGCTGTTGCTATATTTTTTAAGCCTTCTGCAGCAAGTATAAATCTTCTGGGCTGTCCTCCGTCCATTTCATTCTGTATTTGAAGGAAAGAAAAGTTATTTCCTACAAAATCTCCTGAAACTTTCAGTAAGAGAGGCTTGCAAAAACAATACCTAGATTTTAAGAACATTTTATTCTAACATTTCTATCCACTTTCAATATTCAGTGTTCAGAGGTGGCAATCAGCAAGAAATCAGAGCATGTAGCTATGATATACCTTTAGTACAAGAACAAATGTTTCAGTAACGTAAAATGAGAGCTAATATGGGGAAACATAGAATTATAGTCATAGAATGGTTTAGGTTGGAAGGGACCTTAAAGATCATCTAGTTCCAACCCTCTGCCATGGGCAGAGACACCTCCCACTAGATCAGGTTGCTCAAAGCTCCATCCAACCTGGCCTTGAACATTTCCAGGGAGGGGACATCAACAACTTCCCTGGGCAACCTGTTCCAGTGTCTCACCACCCTCAAAGTGAAAAATGTCTTCCTAATATCTAGGTTAAATCTACCTTCTTCCAGTTTGAAGCCACTGCCCCTCGTCCTGTTACTATATGCCCTTGTAAAAAGTCCCTCTCCAGCTGTCTTGTAGGTGGCATTTACATAATGGTTTTATGTGTCAGGCTGCTAATACCAGCTTTTCCTAGTATACAATAACTGGATCAACCCAGAATATATTACACAGTGTTGCTTTTCTAAAAGGGCCAGTTGTCCTTGCACAAACACTCCTGACTGCAGGTGTTATCATTATTCTTAATAAATGGTATTTTAAGTCATTAGTTATGTATTCTACTTGAACAAAGCAAAACTTTCAAAATATTGAATTAAATTTGTTATCTTCCACTTTTTTTAAACCCAATATTAACAGTTAATTAAAATTTGTCTTCTTTGTTTTTCTGTTTAGCTCCCACTGTATGTCAATACTTTATTCTGTTTTACTCACTTTCCTAAATTATTGCCTTATATCGTAAGTCATTAAAATGACACTGTCAACAGACTTTAAAAGGGGGACTACTAGCTTAAAAGAAGTCCTTAATTTCAGGAACATTCCTTCACAGAGTCAGGTTCAAGTCCAAAAGACGTAGAGGAGTACTGATATAAAATTCTTGATTATTCATCATCTAGGAGTTAAATATTGATCGTTCATAATAGTTCACAAAATACGCATAAGTAAATGTAACAGAAGGAGGAAATAAAGCCATTAAAACCATAATATAAGGAGAGACAGAGTGACACCAGTATAGGCTGTGTGACTTAAGTCTCCTCTGTAGAGTGATGATTGCAAGCAAATTGCATATGAAGCTTCTTTTTACCTTAATATTTTCGCCTGAAAAACATGATAATCCAGAATATGCTTCAGAATGGTAAACTGTCGTAAGTTAGGCAGCTGGGAACGGTAGCAATTTTCACTTTCTAACTTTAATTCGCTAGTACTGAGACACAGTCTTTAGAATTAATGTACGCAAGAAAAACGGTTTATAAACACCACAGAAATATGAAAATAATTTCTTAAAAACAGTTACACTATATGGAAAACCTTTCATTATGTATCTACATTACTTTGATATTTCAAAGAAAGGAAAAAGTTTACTACAGAAAAAAGTTTTTAAAGATATTGCTTGAGATTTTATTTACGTTGTAAATACTGTATCGTTATATTAAAATAAGCATTTTTATTCCCATAGACAGTATTTAAAATATGCTTGATATCAGATCAGGTACATTCTACTTATTTTGTTTTCAATTTAACTGTAACACATTAAAATGCAGTACACAATGATCTAGAAAGTAGATCACAGCAGCTTAATTAGGTTGCCTAAATATAAACATCTATTGTCATATGAGATCCTCTCATGTATGAACCTGGCCTTCAGCTCCTCTTGTAGGAGAGTGCAGGTATCCCATTGGTTCCGTGTCACATCTGTCAGCCTCAAGCAGGTATCAGAGATAGGCCAAGGAGTTTCAGACGATACTGCATGCGAGTCTAGAATCAACGCATTGAGTCCTACTTACCTAAATTCCCATTTGTTCTCAATGAAGAATAGCTAACTATCAAGTGGATTAAAAGTGGATATCTAATGAATTTGATAACTTGTACAGCATTCAAGATACCAGCCTAGGGCTCACAGATAAGACCTATAAAAACCTGAACCTTTCTGAAGACAAAATTGCATACCCGATAGGGAATCTCTGATAGCACTAAATACCTGTGTTTAGGTAACTGAATGAGCTCCTCACACAGTAGAAATCCACGTTAGGTCATATGAAACTTACCTTAAATGTCATTGATACCTCCAGGATAGTTGTTGTAATTATGTAGTTTTGATGTCTATACACGAGGTCGTATAAATGAACAATGACATTATTTTTGTGTAAGCTACAGCTAACGTTTTTAAATGTGAACCAAAGAACTGTGCTTTATGCATGTTTTCAGAAACAAAAAAACCTGGGGCAAGCATAGTCATAGATTTTTATGGTCAGATTTGACCGCAAAATATTTTCATTTTCTGATACAGAAACCTTAAGCTTTTATCTATTAATTGCTAATAAAACACATCTAACTTGTTGAGTGAGAACCCTAATCTTGTTTTTAAAATTTTCTATTGCAGTTCTTAACTATCTTGAGCATATCGCTTATTTTTATGCAATTTTCGAACAATCAAACTTAACATTTTACTATGTCATCACTGAAATAGTAATCTCAACTGCAAGAAACATTTCAGTTCTAAATTGGTGTTTGTTATTATTCCTCTTTGAAATACTGCAAGCATGCTTTTGATTTGATGCCTGCTATAGGACACAAAGCAGAATCTCTGCAAAATCAATCTGTGTTATTTTTTTCTTCAATGCTATCCTAGCAAGCACATTGCATCACATCATCTTCTGACATTGTGAATACATTAGCTCCAAAATATATCCATACCCAGCTTCTTTGCATATACTTTGTTTTATTTTTCTGATCAACTGGGAAGCTTTGACAGTTGTAAGGGAAAAGAAAATATAGTATTTTCTGCACAGACATGTTTGATTTATTTTTTGATATAGCAAGTGAAGATGGAATACCCACTTGAGAAGATCAAGGTTCAGTATGAGATTGAGTTTTCAAAAGAGTAAACATCATTACCCTCTAGACTACAGAGAGAAGCAGAAAAATATAGCAAGTTTAGGTATATCTGAAGTATTTCTCAGACAGCCAGGAAACCCTAATCTAATCTGGATCAAGCTGCTCAGCTGACTCCAGGCTCTGATTTCCTGATGTAGGTTTAACCAATCTCAAATGCAGAAGAGGATCGATGCCGATGAATCATTGTGTCATTTAGTAAGAGAGATTTTGAGGCCTTGTCCTTCTAAGGAAAAAGCATCCCCACTTTAATTTGTATTCCTTTTCTTTTTTTGCTAACACAACTACATGTGACAATGTACTTTTTCGTGGTTATTTTGATACCCTTCTGTATTGCTTACTTAAGGCTTGGACAATGTACTGATGTTTAAGCATTGCTGTTAAAGAGAATACTATTTAAAATGTGACAAAGCTATGTGAAACTGTAGAACGGAGAATATTCTTTTTACTGTACAAATATATGACAGACTTCATTTTAAAGGTTCCAGTGAAAGAATCTGACTGGCAGTTTCAGGGTAGAAAAACTGGACACATTGTGCTTCATTTGTTCCTTTTTATTTCATTATTCTTGTGAGAGATAGGACTCAAATTGATCACTGAACGATGCATAGTACAGTTTTAGAACCTTCATGATAAACAGCTTCCCAAATAGCTCACTTTTTTTTTTTGAGTCAACTATGTTAAGCAAAGTGCCTTGGATGCTCCAAGATCTATTCTCCATAGCAACAGAAAGTTTCAAGTAAGAAATCAGTATGCTGTTAAACATTGGTTTTGAGGGTGTTTTTCTAGAGGCACATTTATTTTACAGACTGTTATGCTTTTTATACATTTATGATTTTAAGCTTTCCTTGTAAGCTTCTGAATACTTCACAAAAATAATTTTATATCATATTCTTCAATTATGAAAACTGAGCTTGTTTCTAGATTTCTATGAAATTGAAGAAGCTGTGTATCTGCTCACTAATGTGTGGTCTGACAGGGAGAGTTGCACCTCCTGGTTGCTATAAGGAGCTACACTGTCACAACTGCAGTTCACAAAAAGGCAGACTCCACCAGGCAACTTTCATGGTTGCATTGTAGATATAAGAGATGATCAGAAGCAATGATTGTCATTGCAGCAACTGACCAATATGGAAAGAAGACCTAAGCCATTTTATAATTAAAAGTTTGCAGATAGTAGGTAAAAGTTTCTTGAGGTAAACAGTATTCCCCAAAAATGTAACTAAAGAATATTTGCTTGTCATTACTTTGGTTGCTTTGCTTATTCTACTCCCACTTGCCAAATAATGCATTTCAATGCATTTTAAATTCCTTTAATGAAATCTTTCTCTCACCTCTTAAGATAAGTGCCTTTTAGACTGGAAGCTCTTCAGGGCAGGGACTATGTCATTTTATTGTGTGTGATTGCAGGGCTTTTAACACCATGAGCCCCCTTTGGAAATTATTATTTTAATAAGCAATAATAATGCTGCCCAAATCCTTAAAATTAATCTTTACTGGAAAGTTTCCACTGCAAGGAAAATGATGGGTGAAACTTTCTCTGATGAATAGCACTGACACAGGAAAACATAGGAATAATTGTAATGGCTAAGTTCTGCTGGCTGCTGTGTAATATAATAAAGTCAGTGCCTGCTGTGGCCAGATAAATCAAGTATTGCTTCATAGTATACAGCTGGACTTTTTAGTCAGATTGCTCACAACAGTGGTACTCCCATCATGGTCATTATGAACAGCACATTCAAAAAATAAATAAATACACAACATGCTAATGTAATTTCAGGATGATTTAGTAGCAGCATGCAAAATGTGCTCAGTTGCTGTTGTACTAGGCAGAGAAATTCAATGCTGGTCACAATGCAACTATCTATCAGTCTTTATATTTCTGTTGCCCAAGGTCAAAATCACAGAATCTTAGAATCATAGGATGGTTTAGGTTGGAAGGGACCTTAAAGACCATCTACTTCCAAACCCTCTGCCATGGGCAGGGACACCTCCCACTAGACCAGGCTGCTCAAAGCCCCAGCCAACCTGGCCTTGAACACTTCCAGGGAGGGGGCATCCACAACTTCCCTGGGCAACCTGTGCCAGTGTCTCACTACCCGCACAGTAAAGAATTTCTTCCTAATATCTAACCTGAATCTACCCACTTTCAGTTTAAAACCGTTACCCCTCATGCTGTCACTATACTCCCTGATAAAGAGCTCCTCTCCACCTTTCCTGTAAGCCTCCTTTAAGTACTGGAAGGCTGCTATAAGGTCTCCCTGGAGTCTTCTCTTCTCCAGACTGAACAACCCCAACTCTCTCAGCCTGTCTTCATAGGAGAGGTGCTCCAGCCCCCTGATCACCTCCATGGCCCTCCTCTGGACTTGCTGCAACAGGTCCATGTCTTTCCTGTGCTGAGGGCTCCAGAGCTGGATGCAGTATTCCAGATGGAGTCTAAGAATCTTATCAGAATGTTTTTTTTCCTTCTCTGATCTTTGGACTCAATGTCCAAAGGTAGAAAACTTTTTGATGGTGTTCATAATGCAGGTGAAACAGTGCTTCAAGTGCAGTAGGAAGACTTAACTCATTTTAGCACACCTGGAGGCTTTGGGCACATTCAGAATAAGTGAACCCATTCTACAGACTTCTTGGGGCACGGTTTACACTAGCCAAAGCAAATGTCCTAGTTTGTGGTGGTGAAGCTTAGTCTCAGATGCGAATTTCATATCTGCTTGTCCTTGCTATCATTTGGGTCTAGGATTCTTTTAGTAATGCAGCTATAAGGATAGCAGGCAGAATATGGTGTCACGGTGTCATGACCATACTTAGCTATAATATAAAGATGCATGTATTGAGCAAGAATCCTGAAGAAAGGAGAAGAAGGAGTAAGGGGGCACGTTCAGATTTATGGACTTTTTCTTCCCATGTAACCATTATGTATGATGGAACACCTACCTGCTGATGGGAAGTAGTGAATGAATTTTTCATTTTGCTTTGCTTGCATGTGCAGCTGACACTTTACCTATTATGCCATCTTTATCTCAACCCACAAGTTTTCTCACTTTTGCCCTTCTGATTCTGTCCCTCATCCCACTGTGGGGAGTGAGCAATTGGCTGTGTGGGGCTGGGCTGTCTGATGGGGTTAAACCATGACAGGTGTCTCTACACTCATACATGTACATACACACACACACACACACACACACTCTCTGTTTTTCACTTCTAATGGATTTACTAATGTGAACTTATGTCGCAGATGGAGTGATGCACTTCACTTGCACTTTTAATGGATGTGAACTGTTTTTTTCCAATAAGTGATTTATTTTCAGGTACATATGTAAAAGTCTGCAAAGACGAGATAATAAGCATTACTTTTAATAACTGGGAAAAAAATTCCTCAGGCAGAAAAAAATGAAGAGATTTATTAAACAATTCCTTCCATGGTGTTCAGGATAAGAGTTCAGTGTCATCTCCTGCTTCAAAAATATATGGAAAGCTTTAGGAAACCTTATATACATTTAGAAAAAAAAAAGACTTCTGACTATCTGTCACTATAGGTAGTTTAGTAGAACTAATCCCAACAAACTAGTAAATTCTTAGGAATAAAGGAGTGAAGCTTTAGGGGAAAGGTCCTAATTTAGGTAAGAACAAATATTAATTCAAAACATTTGAGTTTCCATACAGAAATCTTCAATGACTTTTAGTTCAACACAGTCTCCAAACCAGTTGTCCACATGTATCCAATACCCCATGTGCATAGGTGTTTATTTCTGACTCCCTTAATGAATCTGCGTACCTGAAAGACTTTTACCTTTACTGATGTTTTGTTTACTAAGAAACAGTAAACCAGAGAAAAGTCTTTCAGCAATATGACTACAAGCCTTTTTTTTCTTTAATCCCCACTGTATGTATAATGTTCCTGGCCAAAACCCAGACAAGTTGGTGCATGTGGAAGAATATGGGAAAGATGAGGATAAACAAATTAACATTTTGGGAGCTCAGGCAAACTTATGATCTCACTATAGATGTGTTGGGGCTTGAAACTGAACTTCGGGATTGAATCTGACCTAATTTTTAAGCACTTTGGGTAGAATTCAGCTAGCTTTGGTGCTTTGGTTTGGTGCTTTGCTGCCTACAAAGATATGCTTACAAGTACCTAGCAATAAGCCTCCTAGAGGAAATCTGAGCTCTTCTGAAGCACCACTGGTGGTTAGAAAATTACTCAAAAACACTATATAAAAAAAAAATGCCCACTTCCCAGTAACCAAGTCTCACTCCAAAACCACACATCTAAGAATGAACTTAACCAAATCTCCCTTGCTGTCTTTCTAGTACATTACACCTTGACCTGTTCAGATTTTATTTAGATTCCATGTGTTTGGATAGAATATTCTGTTAACAGTTAATAGGAAATGTGCAGGTTCTTTTATCTTTTAGTATAAACATTTAGTAAACATAAATATCTTATGAACAGACTCACTTTATTACTACATACTCAGTACAAATATACATTTTCAAACAATCAGAAACTCATAACTCAGCCAAAAAGGATTAGGTTTCAGTGTTCTGTATCAGTAAATTGTATTTCACTTTAAAGGCTCAACCATAAACAAATTTGTATGAAGGAATTATTAATATTGTAACACATGTTTACTGTTTGTTGGGTTTTTTTAAAGAAGATTTTTTTTTCTGTTTCTTACATAAAATGTGGTCATGTGGCTTTATCAGAAGTCCAGTGAATCAATTGTAAAAATTTCCATTGAAACCAGTGGAGTTTGGACCAAGTAATATTCCCCTGCTTTTCTGAGAAGACTTCTTTTAGATATTTATTCTCTTTCGGTACCAGATCTGTTTAAACACATGCATTCACATGGGGTTTAAGTGCTGTGTATAACGTAACCAAACATGTGGAAAGAAAATGTCATGTATGCTTTAACATTTATGCAAATTCACCAGACATCTAGGAGATTATTAAATTATTTAACTCTCTCCTCTCTCTCTCTGAATTTGCATTTTCACTTGCATTTGTCCTTTTTTTGACTTTGAATAGTTGCGTTTCTGGTTATTATTTGGGTTTCCCTCTTTGTGCGCCTAAGTTTTGCTTTTTTTGTTTGTTTAGATGTGATGTGTCTTTGCAAGGAAAAAAGGCTTTATAAAATTACACTATCCATCAGCCTGTCCATCTGTCACTATGACTTGTGAGTCCATCGGCCCCTCACAGCTAAACTTCACAAGAGGGCTGAGAGTTTAAAAGATATGGAATTCTTACAAGTTTTGTGACACTGGTAGCTGAAAACCAGTGTTTTCAATGCATCTGGTAAAAAAGTAGTTTTATCTCAGCTTCTTACCAGACAGGCAGCAGTCAGATGGCCAGGCAGCACCTGCTTCTGGCTCTTAGGTTAGTACAGACACATCTCCAAACCATTCACAGCATATATTACTATTTGTTCAAAAAGGTGATATAAAAAGAAGAAATATTTTGTGTTTTCTCATTTTTGTTAAAAGTAGGATGCTTCCTGACATCTAAGCTGCAATCAAGGGTACCTTGTACTACATCCTGTACAGCATACTCTTAAATTTATATAGTCTTATTAATACGGTTTATGTGGAGTTTTCTGTGTTCAGTTCTGTGAAATGATAGAGATCTGAACCTTTGTAGCTTCTTACTTAGGATCTAAAGAGAAGATGTCAGTGTAGTATAAAAAATTCCTCCTGGTTCTAACAGTAGTATTGTTATTTTGGTCAGTTTTCTTTCACCTAGCTACAAAACGAGAGCTGGTTCTCTTCCTGTGTACACCTTTGCAGCTGCAGGATCTCTATTCCAATATTTCTCTTTTAAAATTAAAAAATTTGAGTAGTCCTAAACCACTTTCAAATAGCTAGAAGAACCAAATTCCTTCTGCAGATTCCCTTAAGAGCCCATGCTTGCAAGCACTGTCCGTATTGAAAAGAATCAATGTTTTGATGGCAATAGGAGGAAGAAGAGAGCACTGAATGAGAAAATTCAATCAAGCATATGCTTGTTCTTGTGTTAATTATTCTCCCTAGCTGATAAAGCATTCTGAGAAGGAAATTCTTTTCTTGAACCTCTCACAGTTTTCCTATCTGCTGAATTTGAGTTTCATTTAGCATCTATGATGAGCAAAATGCTGGTATACATAGACACCCCTTGCTGATCTGTTTTTCTTGGTGCAGTCTTGAACTGCTGCTTCATTCCATGTTGTGCTTTTTCTCTGCAACCATTCCTTCTGGATCGCCAGACGATTCACAGTCTCCTCTGTGCCTGTCAAGTTTAGGCCTGAACTCCATGTGCCTTACTTGGTCATAGCAATTTCATCTTGCTGGTGCTGAATAAAAGCACATCAGCTCACGTATCTCCAGAGTTCATTCAGCTCTATCATTGATCTATGAATTTTTGTCACTAACAGCCCCGTTCTGAATGTTGCATGTATTTCAGCAGGGTCAGGCTGATTTTTAGATCTAGAGTTCATACTAGGCCAGTGCAGTGGTAAGAATTATCAGAAGCTAAAAAGTGTCAAGAGAAGGTGACAGGACATGTGGCACATTGCGGAGAAGGTGTTGGTGACCATTATCAGCTGGTGGAAGGAGAGGTAGAGGGGCTATTCTGAATAAACAGAGGAAGTGTTACTGATATGAGAGTAGCTACCATTTTCATCGAGGCCAGCAGTGCTGGACATAATGTTTGTCCCTGTTCCTGAGAAAAGGGCGCTTTGGAAGTGAAAAGCTAAGAGCTCAGAACGCTTTGGTCTAGCTTTCCAGAAGCCAGTTTTTATTAGGTGTGAAGTTTGTTTGGAAAGAATTTTCCCAGAGAAATTGTGAAACATCCCAAATAACATTACTTTCTGCAATGTGTTCAAGGTGTTTTTCTTTGACTTTGCATCTGCAATTTACATTGCATCTCCATTATATACAGCAATAAACAGATGACAAAGTTCATATCTGCCTATAAACTTCTGAAAATAATAGCTCCACACAATTGCATTGCAAACATATCTGAGAAGAAGATGACAGAACTTGCATGGCACAGATGTTACTCCTGCTTTTAGTGCGCTGCTGCTCGGATGCAGCAATGATAAGCACTGTATAAAACATTGTGCAGGATGGAATTAGGATATTCTCAGGTGGAGTGCAATCCCATTCAGAAGCGCAAAACAAAACCCATGCTCCATTTAACCTCCAGTAAAACCCTTCGAATATGACTGAAGTGGAGCTTGAATGATATACATGAAAGTGTTTTGGGTCTCTATAGTAGACTAAATTTTACCCATGGTGAATCACTGACAGGTCTAGTCTATTGTCCCTTCATAGTAAAGTAACTAATAATTTCTTCATAGCATTTCCACTTTTAAATTGAAGTGCCTCTCACTCACAAAGAAAAATAACAAATCATAATCAAGTCATGGTTTTCCACATAAAGAATATAAATTTTCACTTGGCTATTTTCTGCTTTAGTTTTTCCTGTAAAGAAAAGCTCTATTATACACAATATTGCTGTGACTGCTTAATATATTTTCATTTATTTCGATGTTGATTTTCATTGCTTTTTTACTCTGGTTCCTACTGAAAAATAAAAAAAAAAAAAAAAAAAAGAGGGAAAAACATGAAAATAAAGCATCTGTAGTTCTGGCTCTGGAGATTTTGACAACCTTGACAAATCACAATGAGAAAAAATATATTAAACTGTCATGCTGAAGTTTGCACAAGGAATAAAGAAGAAAATTCAGCAGGGAATAAATCTGTTTATTTCTGTGCCCCTTCATTTGTTTTCATAAAACAGAAAATTAAGGAGTACATATAAAATGAGTGTTCAAAAACATTTTCTCAATGATCTCTTATGTGTGACTAAATTTTTCCTTGATTTTCCCAGCCATTTTTTTACTTTTTGTTTCTAGCTAATGGAAGGGTCTCTAAACAGAGGCAGAAACCTTTAAAAGAACAATTCAACCTTAAATTATCCCACTGTTTTCAGCAAGATAATCACACTGATCAATTGGAAATAGACTGACTTGGAAAAAAAATAGGGGAAAACAAATGGAAATAGCTGATTGGTGAAGCTCCACTCAGACCTATTAGGGTCTTGTTATTCTCATTTTGAATATCTGTCCCTCATTTTAAGCATGAAAATGGATCTTTTAAACTCCCTTAGTGTAATTAATATCTTTTACAACAGCTAAAGACATCACAATCCTATTCCATTTTCAGAAGAACCATATCATGAAGAACAGTGTGTGTCTGTATCTGACCAAACAATGTACAAGGTTGTTACAGGAAAGCTGTCTATAACATGATTTACTTCAGCAACTATTGTGACCATGTCCTGCCTTATTTTCTGCTCAAACAAAGACCTAAAGAGCTATTCTTCATATTCAGCTTTGCTGGGATCTTTTATGTGTTTTCTTCTATTCCCATATTATTTTTGGCTTTTAAAAACATTATTTTTACTATTCCTACTGCTAAAAATAATGAATAAGAAATCAAGATTGAGGGGTTGGACTAAGACTCTCATATATTATTTTTAGTCATGTTGGGGATATTGAGCACTCATTTCAGTTGGCCATGCAGAGATATTTACTGTGGGTTTAGTCACCCCTGAGTAACCAACCCGGGCTTCAAGACCTGCTATAAATGAGCGTGCTACACCTGATAGGCTCTATTTGGTATCTGCAAACTTTGTCTCAGGTAATGCATGCCATCTCAAATGAAAATAGATGCCTGTGCTTAGACAAAGAAAGCTGACGTCTAAACCCACATGAGCAGAACCTTCCCCATGCTGTTGATGTAAACTTGTATTCAACAGCAACTTAAAGTAAAAAGCTGCACTTTGCAAAATCTGTACAAAGAGACAGGAAACATCCAACGAGAAATAAATCAGACGTGGTCCATAGCCACTTAAGCTCTCTACTGTTTTTGAAATATTTCACTTGTACTATTTTCAGCAGTAATACAAAGGATGCCCTCATTCATTTTACCTTGGTTCTTGACGAGGGTAAGTTATAAAATAATTTAAACATTGTTCTGTCTTTTCTGCTTACAATATTATTTAATGCCTATCAGCATAAAACCTCTCTTGATATGAAATATGAAAAATACTCCTCACATCTTTTTTTTTTGTATCATTATATACAAACAATGAAAGGTACAGCTAAAAAGGATGTTTAAAATTCATCAGCAAATGATTAATTTTACCCACAGAATGCCATGTTTTAACCCCAGCTGGCAATTAAACACCACAAAGCTGCTTGCTCACTCACCGCTTAGCAGGATGGAGGGGAAGAAAATTGGAAGGGTAAAAGTGTGAAAACTCATGGGTTAGGATAAAAACAGTTTAATAGTTGCAATATCATAATAATAATAAGGATAACATCAACAATTATTATTATTAATAATATAAAAATTGTAATTAAAAGGAAAATAAGAAAAAGAGAGAAATGAGACACAAGAACGACAAGTGATGCAAATGAGAAACAATTGCTCACCACCAACAGAGTGATGCCCAGCCGATCCCCAAGCAGTAGTTCCCCAGCCAACTTTCACCCTAGCTTATATGCTGAGCATGACATCATATGGCATGGAATATTCCTTTGGTCAGCTGGGGTCAACTGTCCCGGCTGTGTCTCCTCCCAACACTTTGTGCATCCCCAGACTACTCCGTGGTGGAGAGGTATGAGGAGCATAAAAGGTCTTGACTCTGTATAAGCACCGCTCAGCAATAACTAAAACATCCCTGAATTACCAACACTGTTTCCAGAACAAATTCAAAAAATAGCCCTATACTAGCTACTATGAAGAAAATTTAACTCTACTGCAACCAAAACCAGCACACCGAATAAACAGAACTTTGAGTAATTTATGATCATTTCTGTGTGATATAGACTAATGACTATTTGCTTTTCTACAGCAATTGTTATATTAGAATGAACCAATAGATGAAACAATGTCATTAAGCAATGAATATATCAGTAAAATTTGAAGTAGAGACACAAGTACAATTATGACATTCTAAGGCATTGTATAATAATGCAGAATAACAGTTTTCCTTTCAAATGAAATGGTGATATTTCAATGAAAACTAAATGTATCATCTTTTCAACAGAACAAAAAAGGTAATCTATAAACTCAAACCACTTAAAAAAAACCATTTTCAATGTTGCATTATGTTGAATTTGAGTGGGCACCAGGTGCCCACCAAGTCGCTTTATCACTCTCCCTTCTAAATAGGACAGGTGGAGAAAAATATGATGAAAAATTCATGGGGTCAAGACACGGGCAAGGAGACAACTTACCATTCACCGTCACAGGCAAAACAGACTTAACTTGGGGAATATTAATTAATTAATAAACAGAGTAATGTAATGATAAATAAGAACAAATCTAAACCCCACCTTTCCTGCACCTCTCCTTTCTTCCCAGGCTCAACTTCACTCCCAGCTCTTCTACTTCCTCCCCCTGAGCAGTGCAAGGGAGTGGGGAATGGGGGTTGTGGTCGGTTCATAATAATTTGTCTCTGCCACTCCTTCCTCCTCACTCTCTTCCCCTGCTTCATTGTGGAGTCTCACCCATGAGAGACTGTCTTTCATGAACTTCTCCAAGGTGGGTCCTTCCCATAGTCTGCAGTTCTTCAAGACTGCACCAGCATGGGTCTTTCCACAGGGTATAGTCCTGCAGGAACTGACTACACCAGTGTGGGTTCTCCATGGGGTCACAGGTCTTGCAAGAAAACCTGTTCCTGTGTGGGCTCCTCTCCATGGGCCGCACCTCCTGACAGAAGCCTGCTCCAGCGTCAGCTCTCCATAGGCTGTCACTTTCTTCAGGGCACATCCACCTGCTCTAGCATGCTGTCTTCCACAGGCTGCAGAGTGGATATCTGTTACACCATGGACCTCCATGGGCTGCAGGGGGACAACCTGCTTCACCATTGTCTTCACCACAGGTTGCACAGGAACTTCTTTCTGCTCTGATGCCTGGAGCACCTCCTCCCTCTCCTTCTTCACTGACCTTGGTGTCTGCAGGGTTGTTTCTCTCACATTTTCTTACTCTTTTCTCCCAGCTGCTGCTGCACAGCATTTTTTACCCTTTCTATCACAAAGGTGCTACCACAATCACTGATTGGCTCAGCTTTGGCCAATGGCAGGTCCATCTTGGAGCGTGCTGGAACTGCCTCTGTCTGACGTGGGGGCAGCTTCTGGTGTCTTCTCACAGAAGCCACCCATGCAGCCTCCTCACTACCAAAACCTTGAAAAGAGAGTTGCAACAGGCTCTCCCCTTCCTGATTTCTTGACATTGCACATGAAGAGTGTTCAGTGAGGATGTTATTTTTCATGGGAGAAAATATAAAGATATTTCACTGGTGCCAGTTAGGATAAATGTAACAATCATCAAGAAAATATTAGAAAATTAGTTTCTAAGAAAAAGCATGATTGTGTTTCATGGTAGGATATAAAGAAGTAATTTTCTATTGAAATAATTAATTCTGTGGCCAGTTCAACAACTAAACTGAAAACATCATTAACAAAAAAAACCCAAAAAACCCTTAATAGCTCCTTCCTTTTAAATATAAAAATAAAACTGTTGTTACCATCCTTAAACACAAAATAGTGCTAAGTTTATTGCTCTCATTTTCTCACTAAAGATTAACAGACACAATGACAATGATTGATATGCTTCCATCTTAGTGACTGTAGTTGTTTTCCTTTTTATTTTACATTCAATACACTTTTTTAATTCCAGGTAGCTACTGAAACATTCCAGTGTCTGCACACTTATAGCTTACATCTAGATGCAATCATGAAATTACAACAGGTTTGAAATACTTAAAATATGGTGAGACGTTTTTGTGTGAATTAATTGAAGAAATATTTTGTCACAGTTTCAGGCTGCACTGTGAGTGAGACACATTGCTACGTATCCTTGGTTAGCTGCTTCACAGTTTTTGTAAATCCCCGGGACCTTGTCTGATGGTGCCAAGGTATCTGTCTGTGGAAATTCTCAGACACCTACATTTTTGCTATTAAGTCTGCCCATTCTTGACAACATGGAAAGCTTAGCAAAATTCACAATTTATCCATAATTTCCCTAGACTGCCTATGGGTCGCTTTAGGGTCTCAAACTATAATAGAAAAAGAAAAATATTTTTTCTCTCTCTCTTTTTTTTTTTCCCCCCTTTAGAGTAATATGCAATAGTGTGAGATGAGCTGAGCTGAGCATGCATAAAGAAAAAAAGGATTCAAAAATGATCTTTTATCTTCCAGAAAAGTGACTAATCACTAGTCACAGCTGTGTAACTCTGCTTCTTTTTGGAGCTTGTCCACTTCCTGTAAGTAATTAAATATTTATTGGAGAAGACATGACAGATAATAAGGAAATATAGATCTGTAATTAGATCAGTCCCTTTACTAATAAATGCTTGTTTTAGATAATTATTACACTAGAAGTGGCTTTGGTTCTGCTACTGGTTAGAGAATTAGTGGCATTTCTCTGTTCTTTCAAATATATTGCAATTCATATGTAAACATACTGAAAAAATATTTTCTGGCTTAACTGATGCACTGAAGTTGTAAAAAAAAAACCAAACCAAACCAAATGAAACCAAACCAAAGCCAACCCAAACAAAATTTTTGTTTATACTAACTTCAACATCAGACTTCAGGGTCTTTTCTGCTCAGAGAGTGAGAAATTAAATAGAACATAGGGTTAGGCCTTGAAAAACAATAATATCCTAATTAAATAACAATGTGTATTAAGAGGCTTGTTTAGAAGAGCAACCAGGCTTACTTTTAAAATAATGCCCCAATACATCATAATAGAGCTTGTTTTACTCTAGCATAGGACTTCATAAGATCAACTCTTCTATTAGAGAGGAGCTTTTCTCAGTGTCATTCCTAACAGAATGTTAACAGACTGTAAATTATAAAAGACGTTTTACGATCATCCACATAAATTATTATACAGAAGATTTATTACTGAGCATAATTGCACAATTTAGGCAGAGGACTGTTTTCAATGTGTAAAGTAAAAAGAAAAAAAGATCTTTAGTTTACTATGCTGGAGCTTACAGTAACAGAAACTTTGTCATATATGTGTAATAAAAGGAAAATGTATAAAAGGCTAATCAAAGTTTTTATGCAAGATGAAATGATCTATGTACAGTAAAAAATAAATTAAATGCTTAAACATGTTTTCTTTGTTAAATCTTTCAGTGATCAATATTGTTCACTGGATTAAGGAGATATAACGTGTAGGTAGTCAGTATAATCCCTATTTGTAGTATGAATATATTCATTTCTTCTTTAATTGCAAACTATAAAATTATAATACATTATTATAGTTCGGAATTTGAAAACTATTTCAGTAACTGTAACTTAATTTAAAAGTCATAGAGTAAAGTTGTAGTCAGTACACATATACAAAGTTATTGCTGTACCGATAGTGTTATATACATAAAGCTATACACAGAAAGAGTGAAAACAGAAAAAGGATAAAAAAAAAAGATTAATAATGCTGAAAAGTAAAGAAATCAGAACTTATAAAGTATCACAAGTATATTTTCCTGCACAGTCCATGATAATTTGGAAGGTTAATTTGACTTCGTTGATCAGAAAATACAGATCTTTAAAAAGTTCTTCTAAAAACACAGAAGTGTCTTTGTATCTTGTTGATGACGAACTTTTTGCTTCTTCATGAAATTTTCTTCTTCTGTGTACTATACTGATTTATTCTTTTGCTATATTTACCACTTACATTTAATATAACTATTTTCTGTTCACTGAAATCCTTTCCCTTTCCAGTTAGGCCAAGTTTTGGACAACAACCTCATTTTTCACTTCTATTTCTGGATGTAGTTCTTTTATGGAACAGTTATTATTTATCCATGTGTGAAACTTAAGAGAAGTAGTCAAAGCAGAGGCCCATTGCAACCATAGAATAAGTTGCAACTGTTAAGTAAGATATGGAAATATTTGCCTTGAACACAGGCATAGGCGTACTGAAGTATTGTAATGGAAACAGTGCATAAGCATTTTGTAGCATCATAACATTGCTAATAACATAATTATTATGCAAGAATGTATTAATATTTTATGAGAGACTTAAGCATAGAGAAAGAAATATAATACATAATCACAAAGGGGCAAATGGAGATGTAATATAGTTGTAGAAATAGGAGTACAGGAAAACGAGCAAGTAGTAAGATCTGCCAGATCAGAGTGCAGGGTGTAGAGGAACCAGTAGAGGTGGCTGTTGGAACTAGAACGGGCAAGGTGCCTGGTGACACCAGAACAAATCCTGCTCCCCATAAAACCATAATATATGTCAGAAGTGTACGAAATAACCACCCTGTATTTTGGGGAGAGAGAGGACGAACATAAAACACCATTGATAGCTGAGGAGAATTAGGGGATGAAAGAAGGGGCCCAATTGATTCCAGCTTCTTTCCTCAAATTGCTCCCAAGTCTCAGCCTCGGCAACTAATGACCAGCATGGACTGTAGCCGTCAGCACTGACTGCACAGGATGAACACAAGAAAGGCAGAAAAGGAAGGCTGAAAGAGCACCAGGCAAGATGCAGGAGTCCCCCCGGTCTTGCAAGTGGAAAATTTGCCATTTAAGATCGTGAACATGAAGGTTTTAATCTCATATATAAGATATATTGCCTTATGACACTCTCATTTAAACCAGCAATAAATCAAGCTGTCCTTATCACTGGAATGGGCTGAGATCCCTTTTATTATTACTGCCTGTATAACCTACAGTTTAGCATCTGGTGCAAGTTTCTCATGTTGAAAAAAATTTGAAGGAATGTGTTAGGGGGCACAGGACAGTATCCTAGTGAATATGGAGTCACCATTGTTTGTAGCAGACCACAACCTTTGTGTTTAGCTAACAAAACAGACCTTGAGATTTTTCAGGATTTTCCTAGACTTCTCTGGACCTTAAGCCTTAAGCTTTGCTTTAGTTTATATAGCCATCATAGAAATTGTGAAACAACAGTACTTAATTGGGTTTAGATTTTACCTAGCTTTGTACAATTGTGCAATAATGCTTATTTTCACATACTGTGGTGAGTTGATCCTGGTAGACAGCTCAGCCCCACACAGCCGCTCGCTCCCTCTGCTGCAGCGGGACGGGGGAGAGAATCAGGAGGGTAAAAGTGAGAAAGCTCATGGGTTGAGATGAAGACAGTTTAATAGGTGAAGCAAAATGAGCTACTATGAAGAACATTAACCAAACCAGCCAAAAACAGTACACACAGATATATATATACATGCACACACTACTAATTAATATTAATAGCTAGTAGATCTTCTGCATTAAATGAGCCAGCTGTGACTCTAGAGTAAGAATGCAGTGTAGGGGAATAGAGACCTGAGATGACAGCAAAGGCCTTGAAAGCACAAACAGAGGACAATTGGCCTCAGGGCTATAAAAAGTTATAAGTAGTCAATTGCTGGTCATTAAAGCAGTATAACCTTGGCAGCTGAGTAAAGCCAGTATAAGAGATATAAAGGGAATTAAAAAAAAAAAGAAGTTTCCAACACAGCTAAAACACTTGGTACTTAGTAAATTCAGAGGCAAGGTGGAATTACAGAGCAGTGAAGAAAGAACAAGATGTAGAGTGGATTAGCAAGCATATAAAAATGACCCCAAGGGGACCTAAAATTTAGAGGAGGAAGAAAATATTGTCATGGCAATCCTTTATTTCCTGGGATACTAATGGCTTACTATGATATTTTTCTTTTTTTTTTTTTTTTTAATGAGCTCTGACTCATCAGACCCAGGGGCCTGAGGGGCACTGAAAGGTGTGTAACATTGTAGGAAGGTGTAAATACTAAAAAAATTGTGTATAGAAATTTTATTGTCTATAGTTTGAATGATAGTTTTTAATATCATTGATTAGAATAGGAGTAATTCTTTTTTTAGACTAGTAAAACTTAAAGTTGACTAAGAAGAAACTAATCTCACATAAACTCAGAAGCTGCACTGTAAGAAAATGGTGGAGAATTTTGGTAACCTACCCTATAACGGGGATGCAACAAACTTGTCAAAGGGGGACAATACTTATTATTTCAAAGAAAATGGCCACTCTGCCTTCTGCATTGCAAATACCTTGCTCAGCGTAAAAAGGGGAAAGATGAAGGCCGAAGCACTCCTACAGACAGAAGGTGAACAGTTTGGTGAGGAAAAGACTGGTTTTATCCATGTTAACTGCTTTGACAGCATCAGCTGGTCTATTCATCTGTCAGAAGCCAGAAATTAACTTCTGGGTTCCGAATTGAGACTTCTAGATTTTTATTTTCTATTACAGATTACAATAAATCATTGGATAGAATAAATCTTTCTCATCACTATCCAAGAACCCTAGGTTTCGAAGTTCCCATCATTGTCAACAGAAATGTAGAGCTCAACTCAGTCATCTACAGATAGGTGTCTAGCGTTGATATAAATGTCTTGCAGTATTCAAGACACTTTCAGTGGGCTAGCAAAGATTACACAGGACCTACAGGAAAATTGTGCCATTCTGAACCATCAGATATGGTGAGGAAGGATATGCTAGGGTATCTTAAGTGACACTAAACCTCTATTTTTAGGCAACTGAATTCTGCCCATCTGAGACCGGAGGGTCATTCATCCCCTCTAAGAGTAAATACCTACATATGATCAGCTAAAGAGCTTCTCGGCCTTTATGGACTGTAATGCTTAGACATCTGGCTGAGACAGAAAACTAAGGTATAAACAACCAAGTGAAGGTATTGTAGCCTAAGAATCTACTTCTAGCTATTAGAATACCAGTGTCTTCAAAAGTTTTTGGTTTTTTTAAAAAATGTTTTAACTGATTGGAACTTATGCATAACATAATTATAAGGAAGAAATAACTTATTTTCCTTCTCAACTCTGTTTTCTCCACAGAGCTAGCAGGATCAAGTAGCTATACATATATTTAAAACCTCATGTACTTTTGAAACATCTTAGACAGCAGAAATATTTAGCAAAGATTTGTAATTTTACACAGTCACTTTTTTTCTGAACAGAACAACTTATGAATTCTTTAACACTAAATTCTGCAACACTTATAAACTGCAGATACCAATGAAGTGAAAAAGATCAAGTTCTGGCATATTGCTGAATATAATTGGAGACTAGCATACTTAATATACTTTTGATAGTCGCCAGTGGCCTAGTTAGATAATCATACACATATGTCTAAAGGAAATTCCTATTTCATGTAATTTTTCTGCTATATCAATTTATTGCATTCTAGCAGAATGTAAAATATTGCTGGAGTGAGCTTTTTGCTGATAATCTGTGTGAATAGACCCTTCGGACTTTACCTGCTCAAAAGTTTTTCTGTGCAATTATTTTTCAGAATCCTCAGTATGTGATACTCTGTAAGAAAGCGTGTGAATAGGAAAGAATTAATAACACTGTGTTGTTGGCCTATCCATAACTATACTAAAAGAGTTCTGATTGCAGTTTTATGGAAGTTCATATAAAAGCGAATTAAAAATTCTTGCACTATGTCAAGTCACACTGAGTTATGTCTGCAGCGTTATACATAGTTTCATCATGGTTTTGATATGATCATCATCAGCACAGCATGAAATAATGTGCATGTATTGCCAAAAAATAAATAAATCATTTTCTCACATTCCAATCCTACCTCAATGCTAATGCAATCTCTACACAGTTTTTTACCAGTTTTACTTGTTACTAGTTGCTTTTCAGAGGCTTTTGGGGATTTTATTATGTTTCTCTGTACCAAAGGAAAGACTGAACTTTTGGGACCATTAAAGCAAGTTTTTTGGAAAGATTGGTATTCAAGCCCTCTTCCTAGACCTAAATACCCTAAAATGCCTACTGGATTCTGAAGTAAAAGTTCCACACATTGTTGTAATATTGTTGTCAACTCTTTACTGCAGTTTGGACCACTACTATAAAAAGGTGACAGAAAGCACTGGCTATACCTGCATTCGTCTAAATGGAAATGGTGAAGAAAAAGATAAAAAAATCTATTAAGGATTAAAACCAAAGGAAAAAGAATCAAAATACAACTCATGCCACATTATAACATACGTGAAAAGGTGACATGTAAAAGAAATAATAATATTGTAGAACAAGGTAAGATGATGACATTTCTGCTACTTCTGCTGCTACAATCCTTTCTGATGAAAAATAAGACAAAAAGATGCAATAACATCCTGGATAGTAGTCAATCAGCTTTTTAGAATGGTTTTGAAATTGTCAACGCTTCATCTGGCCAAAGTTTCAAAGCATCTTCCATATTCTGGAAGTACCAGTCAAGTGACAGATTTTGAATACTAATATTTTGGAAGGGGGGTGTGGAGTATAAAGTACAGTAGGATGAAGTTGAGTGAGTAATACTTTTCTCCACAAAATTTCATCCTGCTCTTTCTTTTACACCACTGTGCACTTGAATAAGGCAAGTAACATGAGTTGCTGGTGGGAGCTGCTCTCCTGGCTAGTTTTTGAGAGAATTGTATCTGGGTTGAACAAGGTATTGTTTCATGTGCAGATCAATCAAAAGTGAATATTCCCATTGCAACCTTGAGAGAGGTAAAGCAGAACAAAATACAAAGAATTCATAGCACATTTCTTGTTTGAGAAAACTTTGATAGACTTGAAGTTATGAACCTAACTCACCTGTGCATGAAAACTATATAAAATCTTCATTAAATTAATTTTCTATCTCAAAAGACATGAAATAATTTAATGTTTATATATTACTTAGTTCAAACTGAAACTTTTCTTCAAAGTTTGCTCTGAATTATAACTAAAATGTAATACCTTAGGTTCAAGTCAGAAAGGACACAGAAGAAAATTGTTATTTTTTTTTTTAAATGTTTAGGAAAAGTAAGAAAGAGAGAAAATATTTCTGTCGCAGCTATACCAACATTAGTAGCAGATTAATAGAATTGAAGAATCACAAAGGTAAAATTCAAAAGAAAAATAATTTGGAAAAAATAAAGCAACACAATTAAGTGAGGTTCAGATATGTTCACAAAATTACAGGTGCTAACGAATATGTAACAGAAGATGTCCGCTGACCTGTTCAGGGGAGGGGAGGGGAGGGAAGGGGAAAGGAGGGGAGGAGACATAAACAAATTAATCTTATGCAATAAACACTTGAAAACAACACTATAAATTTAACACTTTGAATATATGCTGATATCTTAACAGACACAAATATGACAGATATAGATGATGAATAGAAAGCTGGGAAACTTTCTGTTTAGAAAGCAGATTTATAAAGACCTGAACTTGTATCAAACTTCCTTGCCAATATTCATTCAAGGACTTTGTTCTTTTTAGAACCACAGAAACTTCATAAAAAAGGCTCATGCTGGAAAGAGTAGAAAGGCATATCTCCAATATGCACCAAGAAATAATAAAAAAAAATATGGACAGATAGTTTTTACGACATCAGCAGAAGCATGTTTAAAACATTTAAAACAACTTTAAAAGGGTTGATACAACAAAACATACTTAATGTTGTTAAAATATCTATACTGTAGTACTTATAGACATTTCTTGATTATAAATTGTTATTTTCACTGACCTTTTTAGCTTCACAATATATTATAGATACCCTGACTATATGAGGCTACCTTGTTCCTCAGAAGACACTGCACCAATAAAGAAGTTACAAAATTTCAATGTTCAAGGTTTAATCTGCAAATATTTTTATACATAACATGAAATCTTTTGAGGTGCTGGAGTAAATGTTGTAAGCTGAGGCCCTACTGCGAACAGAGAACAGATGTTTCGTAAGTGTTTTTCTTTCTCAGTGCAGTATCAGTAGCATTGCACACAGAGAAGCTGTATTATTCTGCTAGGTATCTCTTAGAGATTTTTCTCCTTCATGTGCAATAAAAAAGAAAATTTTTTTGTATTGTGATTAAATATAGATGCAGATTATGCTGGACAGTCAGACATACCAATTTAAGTGTCTAGTGTGCACCTGATTTTGCATTGCTAATGGACGAGCTTGCTTTTTAAAATAACTTGCTAACTTTCCTTTTAGAATAAATGATCAAAACTAGACATAAAATGTTTCCATTGATTGCAGAGAAGGCGGAGTTGCTGAATGCCTTCTTTGCTTCTGTCTTCACTGCTCTGGCCAGCTCTCGGCAGTCCCAGACTTTGCAAGTAACAGAGAAAGTCTGGAGGAAGGAAAACTTTCCCTTGGTTGAAGAAGAACAAGTTAGAGAACAATTAAGTAAACTGCACACCCACAAGTCCATGGGGCCTGATGGGACGCACCCGCAAGTGCTGAGGGAGCTATCAGAAGTCATTGTTGGGCCACTCTCCATCATCTTTGAAAGGTCCTGGAGGACAGGGGAGGTGCCTGAGGGCTGGAGGAAAGCCAATGTCACTCCAGTCTTCAAAAAGGGCAAGAAGGATGACCCGGGAAACCACAGGCTGGTCAGCCTCACCTCCATCCCTGGAAAGATGATGGAACAGCTCGTTCTGGGGGTCATCTCCAAGCATCTGGAGGAAAAGAAGGTTCTCAGAAGTAGTCAACATGGATTCACCAAGGGGAAGTCATGTCTGACTAATCTGATAGCCTTCTATGATGGCGTGACTGGATGGGTGGATGAGGGCAGTGCAGTGGATGTTGTCTACCTTGACTTCAGCAAGGCTTTTGACACTGTCTCCCACATCATCCTCACAGACAAGCTTAGGAAGTATGGGTTAGATGAATGGACGGTGGGGTGGGTTGAACAGTGGTTGACAGATAGAGCTCAGAGGGTTGTGGTTAGTGGTGCAGAGTCTAGTTGGAGGCCAGTAACTAGTGGTGTCCCTCAGGGGTCAGTACTGGGTCCAGTCCTGTTCAAGATATTCATCAATGAGCTGGATGAAGGGATAGAGTGTACCATCAGCAAGGTTGCTGATGACACAAAACTGGGAGGGGTGGCTGACACGCTGGAAGGCTGTGCTGCCATACAGTGTGACCTCGACAGGCTGGAGAGTTGGGCAGAAAAAAAACTGATGAGGTTCAATAAAGGCAAGTGTGGGGTACTGCCTCTGGGGAGCAATAACCCCATGCATCAGTACAGGTTAGGGGCTGACCTCCTGGAGAGCAGCTGTGTGGAAAGGGACCTGGGAGTCCTGGTGGACAGCAGCAGGACCATGAGGCAGCAATGTGCCCTGGTGGCCAAGAAGGCCAATGGCATCCTGGGGTGTATCAAGAAGAGTGTGGCCAGCAGGTCGAGGGAGGTCATCCTCCCCCTCTCCTCTGCCCTGGTGAGGCCGCATCTGGAGTACTGTGTCCAGTTCTGGGCTCCCCGGTTCAAGAAGGACAGGGAACTGCTGGAGAGGGTCCAGCAAAGAGCTACTAAGATGATTAGGGGACTGGAGCATCTTTCTTATGAAGAAAGGCTCAGGGACTTGAGTCTTTTTAGTCTAGAAAAAAGAAGACTGAGGGGGGATCTTATCAATACTTATAAATACTTAAGGGGAGGGTGCCAGGTAGACGAGAATAGCCTTTTTTCAGTTGTGCCCAGTGATAGGACTAGAGGTAACGGGCACAAACTTGAGGACAGGAAGTTCCATCTTAACATGAGGAGGAACTTCTTTCCTCTGAGGGTGGTGGAGCACTGGAACAGGCTGCCCAGGGAGGTTGTGGAGTCTCCCACACTGGAGGCGTTCAAAACCCGCCTGGATGCCGTCCTGTGCAATGTGCTGTAGGTGTCCCTGCTGTGGCAGGGGGGTTGGACTTAGATGATCTCCAGAGGTCCCTTCCAACCCTGACGATACTGTGATTGCATAACAATTAAACCATTTAATTTAAAAGTTATCCACAATGTGCATAAAATAGAAATATCAGATTGGTTCCCAAGGTTCATGTTTTGAATCTCAATGTGTGTCCCAGGTGAGTCTGAAGAGCTACTCTGATCAAATATTTTTACCATTCTTCTCTATGTCAGCAAAGTTTATATCATATATAGTCTAAACCCCCTTTTCTGGAGATGTATTTCAAATTTAGTTAAAATGACCTTTGAACAGTTACCTTAAACTCCTTTCATATGTTTACTTCTAGTTCCTTTGCTTTATAGGAAACTATCCAATCTCTATTTTATGATTTAGTTGTACTTAATGAGACAAATATGATCTGAGGAAGGCAAATGTCTGCATCTTAACCTGATTGTTCCTTCTTATTATGATCTATGAAACAGCTTTTATCTGAAGTAAAATATCTTTTTATAAAATAAGTTTCTTTACTTCTCCATACCAATTTTTAAGTCAATTTCTCTGAAACTGTATTTTCATCCTTAAACTTTTTTTCTTATAAAAGGAATTTTAATAAAGTAGCGATAGAACAGCAATGCTGTAAAAATACACATTATAAGAGTGGGTAAAATGTATCGGCCAGCAACCCCATTGTTCATAATGCTTTTTTTCTTTTTTAATTATAACAGAAGTGACAGCAAAATTGTTTGGTGATTAATAAACCACTCCCTAAAGTCTTCTGTGAAATGAGAAGTGAAAGTAATTTAAGCTGATGTCCTCTGCAGACAGCACTAGCAGCTAAAAATCCAGGAACAGTAATTAAAAGGACACACAACCAATACTTTTTTTTTCATATTTTAGGAAGTAATGAAGAAAGCTGAAAGTATTGATTTACCATTGAGTGAAACGATCCCTGAATTTTTATTTTAACCTTGTAATTACTTTTGCAGTAGAATTCTAGATGGATTTGTAGATATGGTTTAAATGAAGCTTCATCTTTAACTCGTTGCTAAACTTCTCTGTAATCTTTTGATTAATTAAGATATTATAAAGTCTTCCATATAGCAGCACAGAGTTGGAATTTTTAGCTTTTATGCAAACTGAAAACATACTTAGTACTTGAAATTCATATTAATAGTTCAAAACAAATCATGTGTTTAAAGTAAATTTCTGACATTCTGTATGAAATCGTGTTGCTTCTTGGTCAGAATATGTCACATTGTGTCATGTCACAAACTGTACTGAATAGTATTACTGTAACAACCCATGACAAACCGATGAGACATACTAAAAGAAACGAAGTATTTTTAAGACTACTTCACAATCACTGGAATTACAAGTATCCAGTTTGAATATTATACATCAAATAGATGAATATAATTTTAGCTACATTTGTGCCTGTCAAGTTAAATCTCCTTTCTTTACACACCTTCGTGTATATGCAGGTATAGATATATAAATACATATATGTGTATATATGGTTTTTGTCTATGTAACTTCCTATACATAGTCTTTTGTAGTGAATCTAGGAGAGGTACCAGGGTATCCTGACTTTGTCAGTGCATCAGTGTTAAAAAACACAGCTAATGGGTTAATTCTAATGGATGCAGTAGTATCCATAGCAGACCTTCTATGGGAAGGTTTATCTAACCCCATGCTTCAGGTATTTTCCTGGGGTCTTGCTACCCCATTCTTTCCCTTTTGGGACAAAGACAAAAGAACCTATTTAGAGCTTCATTTCAACCATAAGTGAGTAACAGTTACTGTACTGTACGACCCTGAAGGGTATATTTTAAAAAGAATCACTGTCACGCTCAGAATAACTTATCTAAAAAGACTGGTCAGGAGCCTTGATCAGCCTATAATGAGCGTTTATGAGGTCTTAAGCAGAATTGATATAAAAAAGTATTTTTTTAAGATAAACTTTCATGGGTGTCCAAGAAAATACTGTTTGAGAAAAATTACAAAAGATTATGAAAGACTTTAAAAATTTAACTTCTCTGGAGCTTATTACATCATAAGGGGAAGTGATCTATCTGCTTTCAAGTGACACACTTTCAAATCCTAACGAGAAGCAAATATTTGCTTATAGCATGGTCAGAAGCAAGCACATTAGCTATGTCCAATCCAATTAGTTCTCTCCTAGACAAATCTGCTTTAGTAGGAACTATCTGGAAGCCTTGGAGACATGAGCAACTTGATCTGTTCACCTCAGGGCCATTGATGGTCTTTGGCTTTCATGTCTTTAGAATAGACATACCCAATGGACTTGTGGTTATTTTTGATTGATTACCATATAACTTATTTTCCAAAGTCAAATCTGCTATCATCTGGCTTCTTTCTAATTGCTTATAAAGACACTCTTCATAGACAAAAGCAGAATTTCTAAACACTATATACTAATATGTATACAAATAATAGTAAATGTTATTGGGATAGAGTGCACCCTCAGCAAGTTTGTGAATGACACCAAGCTGTGTGAAGCGATTGACATGCTAGAGGGGAAGGATGCCATCCAGAGGGACATTGAAAAGCTAGAGAGGTGGGCCTCTGCAAACCTCATGAAGTTCAAGGCCAAGTGTACAGCCCTGCAAGTAGGTTGGAGAATCCCAAGAACAAATACAGGTTGGGTGGAGAATAGATTGAGAACAGCCCTGAGGGGAAGGAGTTGGGGGTATTGGTGGATGAAAAACTGAATATGAGCTAGCAATTTGCGCTTGCAGCCCCGAAAGACAATCATATCCTGGACTGCATCAAAAGAAGTGTGGCTAGCAGGTCAAGGGAGGTGATTCTGCCCCTTTTCTCTCATCTCGTGAGGCCTCACCTGTGTTCAGGTCTGGGGCCCCCAGCATAATAAAGACATGGACCTGTTGGAGCGGGTCCAGAGGAGTGCCATGGAGATGATCAGGGAGCTGGAGCACCTCCCTATTAGGACAGGCTGAAAGAGTTGGGGTTGTTTAACCTAAAAGGGAGAAGGCTCCAGGGAGACCTTATAGCAGCCTTGCAGTACTTAAAGGAGGCCTACAAGAAACATGGGGAGGGACTCTTTATCAGGCAGTATAGTGATATGACGAAGGTTAATGCTTTTAAACTGAAAGAGGGTAGATTTAGGTTAGATGTTAGGAAGAAATTCTTTACTGTATGGGTAGTGAGACACTGGAACAGGTTGCCCAGAGAAGTTATGGATGCCCCCTCCCTGGAAGTGTTCAAGGCCAGGTTGCTTCTTTGCTTCTGTCTTCACTGCTCTGGCCAGCTCTCGGCAGTCCCAGACTTTGCAAATAACAGAGAAAGTCTGGAGAAAGGAAAACTTTCCCTTGGTTGAAGAAGAACAAGTTAGAGAACAATTAAGTAAACTGCACACCCACAAGTCCATGGGGCTTAATGGGATGCATCCGCTAGTGCTGAGGTCAGAAGTCATTGCTGGGCCACTCTCCATCATCTTTGAAAAGTCCTGGAGGACAGGGGAGGTGCCTGAGGGCTGGAGGAAAGCCAATGTCACTCCAGTCTTCAAAAAGGGCAAGAAGGATGACCCGGGAAACCACAGGCCGGTAAGCCTCACCTCCATCCCTGGAAAGATGATGGAACAGCTCATTCTGGGGGTCATCTCCAAGCATCTGGAGGAAAAGAAGGTTCTCAGAAGTAGTCAACATGGATTCACCAAGGGGAAGTCATGTCTGACTAATCTGATAGCCTTCTATGATAGCGTGACTGGATGGGTGGATGAAGGGAGGGCAGTGGATGTTGTCTGCCTTGACTTCAGCAAGGCTTTCGACACTGTCTCCCACACCACCCTCACAGGCAAGCTTAGGAAGTGTGGGTCAGATGAATGGACGGCGGGGTGGGTTGAACAGTGGTTGACAGATAGAGCTCAGAGGGTTGTGGTTAGTGGTGCAGAGTCCAGTTGGAAGCCAGTAACAAGTGGTGTCCCTCAGGGGTCAGTACTGGGTCCAGTCCTGTTCAAGATATTCATCAATGAGCTGGATGAAGGGATAGAGTGTACCATCAGCAAGGTTGCTGATGACACAAAACTGGGAGGGGTGGCTGACACGCTGGAAGGCTGTGCTGCCATACAGCGTGACCTGGACAGGCTGGAGAGTTGGGCAGAAAAAAAACTGATGAGGTTCAATAAAGGCAAGTGTAGGGTCCTGCCTCTGGGGAGCAATAACCCCATGCATCAGTACAGGTTAGGGGCTGACCTCCTGGAGAGCAGCTGTGTGGAAAGGGACCTGGGAGTCCTGGTGGACAACAGGATGACCATGAGCCAGCAATGTGCCCTGGTGGCCAAGAAGGCCAATGGCATCCTGGGGTGTATCAAGAAGAGTGTGGCCAGCAGGTCGAGGGAGGTCATCCTCCCCCTCTCCTCTCCCCTGGTGAGGCTGCATCTGGAGTACTGTGTCCAGTTCTGGGCTCCCCGGTTCAAGAAGGACAGGGAACTGCTGGAGAGGGTCCAGCAAAGAGCTACTAAGATGATATGGGGACTGGAGCATCTTTCTTATGAGGAAAGGCTGAGGGACTTGAGTCTTTTTAGTCTAGAAAAAAGAAGACTGAGGGGGGATCTTATCAATACTTATAAATACTTAAGGGGAGGGTGCCAGGTAGATGGGAACAGTCTTTTTTCAGTTGTGCCCAGACTAGAGGTAACGGGCACAAACTTGAGGACAGGAAGTTCCATCTTAACATGAGGAGGAACTTCTGTCCTTTGAGGGTGGCAGAGCACTGGCACAGGCTGCCCAGAGAGGTTGTGGAGTCTCCCACACTGGAGACATTCAAAACCCGCCTGGACACCATCCTGTGCAACGTGCTGTAGGTGTCCCTGCTGTGGCAGGGGGGTTGGACTTAGATGATCTCCAGAGGTCCCTTCCAACCCTGACGATACTGTGATAGTGTGATACTGTTGGATGGGGCTTTGAGCAACCTGGTCTAGTAGAAGGTGTCCCCATCCCAGGTGTGTTGGAATTAAATGATCTTTAAGGTCCCTTTCAATCCAAACCATTGATTCTACCATTCTATAAATAGACAATAGTTGAAATATCCTGCAGTGGGTTTGACTCTGAACAGTGTTGTTTACATTTTTTTCTATTTTTAAGTTATACTCCATGCAAATATGCAACATATATTAGATCAGAAAAAAATTAAGAACCTAGATTTAAGGACAGAAATCTTCTGTTGACATATACACATACAGTGATTAATTTAGTCCTTCATCTTACAGCCACATCTCCAGAAGTCTTGACTTTAGCTAGTTAAGAACAGTCTTCAGTCATTAAATACAAACAGATAATGTTGTACCACCATTGGGCATATCCCTTCTTGGAGATAAACACTGACTGATATAAAAAAACAGAGTCTTGGGATGCAGGCACATACTGATTCTTGAGTCAGAAGTTCTCAACATAAAATCTGTGATTTTTATCACACCAGCATCATGCATTTTGCTTCAGTGCCTATAAGAGCACCTCAGGGATTCACTAACCTTTATGGGAAAAGTCTTTTATAACTTAGTACCTGTTCTAGAGGGCTTTTTTTAGTTTCCTGTAAAATTTAATAGAGGATAGAAGTGCTATAAAATTCTACAGGAGAGGTAAAATCTTATAGAAGAAAGACAATTCTCATTCAGTTCCATAGGTATAACCTCCACAAAATGCTCCTAAAATATTATTTTCCTATATGTTGTGGTATACTTTCTGTTAGCACATATTCTTGCTTGCTCTGATATTTATGAAAGTAATTTTGATATTTTAATACTTAGAAGCAGTATTTTAATGCCAAAGGTAATTTTCTTCTTATTCATCACATTATTTTAAAACTTATAAGGAAAAATAAAATAAATATGCTTGTATTTTAAATATCTTTATATAACCTGACATTTGTGTAATGAGGTTATAATGAATTATAAAACTGTTTTGAAGTTGTAATTTCCAACTCATTTATATTTTGGATTTTATGGTTTACTTAATTTGCGTATTATGTGGCTGAGGTATACATGATATAGTTTATTCAAATATACAAATAACCATTAAGTTATAGACAATGCATTAGATCTCTAAAAACCTAAAAGAAGCCATGTTACTGGGGATGCTATTTAAGAAACCATATGTAAATATGCCATATTTTATAGACTCATTACCGTTTTTGTACATTGATTTCTTCTAAAATTTTTAATGACAAATTATGCTAACCCAGCCGGTAGCCAGTACTCACTCTTTTTTAAGCACAGTATTAATAAGATTATTCTGCACTTTTTGAGATAATGTTTTATTAGGGAACCTATTGGATTGTTGTTCTGACTGATTATTCAATTGATTTCCATTTCAATAAACCAAGTGAGTGTAAACTGTCAAGTGCAATCATGGACCTTCACACATTCATAAGAGAATCCATGACTGTCCGTCTCATGCACACCTATTGAAGATTTATTTTCTAGCATGAATACAAAAAAATTAGTAAATAAATAGCAGGAATAGCTACAACAGCATGCTGCTTATAAATAAATGTATTCAAGAACTACCAATAGTAGGTTGTTTCTAAAATGTTTTCAGAGCTTTAAGCTGAAGTCCTTATAATGAAAAAAGTTAAAAGTGTATACTTTTTACAGTAAATGATCACCAGCTAGTTTTGTAAACAGCATTTTATATTATAAAAATCTTTTTGAATTGGAGTTTCAGGTTAAATTAAGATATGCATGCTGTGTTGCATAGTAGGCTAATCATGTCAAGGTCATTCCGTGCGAAGCTAGAGAATGAGATCTCAAAGGGACTGGATTTGCTATGGGCCAGATGCTTTCTACTGTGCACTCCCCAAGTCTTGATTCCCTATGCACACCCTACTTAGACCAAGACTGCCTAACCTGACAAGATAGCTACTTTCATTCCTTTTAAAAAATAAATCCAGGGTACGAAGGGAGCTGTAGTTCTTTGCAGTAACAGTACATTTAGCGAATTGTTGCCAAGCGCACTGGCCCTATAGCTCAAGTCTGTCATTAATGATGAAAGACTAGAAAGGGAGCTTTCTGCAGGTTATCTGATAAGCTTGGCAGTAAAGCCTGGAGTTTCTTACCTTAAGCAATATGAGAAATAAAGGCTGTTAGGAAAAAATGGATGCATCTTTGAGGAAAGTGCCAGTCCCCAGAGAAAAAACACAAAAGATCAAATTTGGGACAGATCTTAAAGCCTGCCCATTTTAACATTAGCCACACTGAGCTGTCAGACAGCAATGAGATCAAACCAAGAATGGTATCTTGAATATTTTGTTTTCAGAGATGTTTATTAAGATGAAAGTGTTTGTGTAAGCCAATATTTTTTATTTCATTTAACATTTCCCTAAAGAGTTACCTCAAATAGAGCTTTTACAAATTGGTGGCCAACAGGGAAAATGTCTAAACTGGTATTTTAGCCCTGCTGCATCTCTGGTTATGCGATCTTGGTGGTTGGATTAGTCACCTAGCAAAGCCAACAGAGGAAATTCAGACTCAGGATCTAGGATCTATACCTGAGAATGTATTTATAAGGCCCAGAACAGGGATAAAAGTCTGTTAATCATTTCTGTTTGCAAGTCTTTTAGTGATCAATGTTTTAAATATGGCTATTACCTTTTTCATTCCCTTTTGCAGCAGGTGCCCCTGTGAGTATAAGCAAAAGATGGTAGCAGAAGCCTTGAAGGTACACACAGATGTTGACATCAAAGGCCCTAAGGGAACATAAATGTGTTATTACTGGTCACTAAAGAAATACAGGTTTGGGAGCTGGGTAGAACCGATTTCAGAACTTGTATATTTATAGAGTTCTTTAAAAATCTACAATTATCTAAAAGGAGGTTGCAGAGAGGTGGCAGTCAACCTGTTCTGTCAAGTAACCCGTGATAGAACAAGAGGAAATGGCTTCAAGTTGCACCAAAGGAAGTTTAGATTGTATATTAGGAATAATTTATTTACTGAAAGGGTCATCAGGCATTGGAACATGTTACCCAGGGCAGTGGTGGAGTCCCCATCCCTGGAGGTATTTAAGGTCATGCAGATATGGTGCTTAGGGACATGGTTTAGTGGTGAGCTTGTCAGTGTTAGGTTAATGATTGGACTAGATGATCTTACAGATCTTTTCCAATCTAGGAGATTCTGTGATTCTGTGATATCTTTACATTCCACCTTACATTGCAGCAGGGCACCTATCTTCAGAATTCAGCAAGCAAAATGAATCAGTAGGATATCCAAATTGTTACCTTATCATTAAATGGAAATATACCACTATGCTTTGTGTGCCTGTATTCGAGGTATGGTGGGTAATTTGGATGCAATTCTTGTTTCTTCATCTCTAGAAGGAGAGTAGATGCATGCCTACAAGAATAATATGTGCACGTAAGAAAGGAAGTGCACAGGCAGTGGAACCAAGGACGTGTAACCTCAGAAGAATAAAGGGATGTTGCCTGGATGTGTAGGGATGGGATCAGGAAAGATAAGGCACAGATGGAGCTGAATTTGGCAGGGGGTGCGAAGAGTAATAACAAGGACTTCTACAGGTATTCTGGCCAGAGAAGGAATATTTTAAAAAAATGTAGCCCCTTGGAAAAATAAGACAGGAGAATTAGTGACACACTACATGGAGAAAGCGGAGGTACTCAAAAAGTTTTTTGTCTCAGTTTTAACTGGTAATCACTCTTCCCGCACCTCTCAAGCCCATGAACCTCAAGGCAAGGATTGGGGAGTGAAGTCGCTCCCATCATAGGAGACGATCAGGTTCATAACCTGCTGAAGAACCTGAAGAACCTGAACATACACAAGCCCATGGGACCTGATGAGATGCATCCCAGGGTCTGGAGGGAATTAGCTGATGTAGTTACCAAGCCACTCTCCATCATATTTCAAAAGCCACAGCCTTTTGATACTTAAAAGGGGCTTAAAAGAAAGTTGGAGAGAGACTTTTTACTAGGGTCTGTAGTGACAGGGTGTCTCTGCCTGTGGCAAGGGGATTGGACTAGACGATCTTTAAAGGACCCTTCCAACCCAAATCTTTCTATGATTCTATGTTGTGACTATTAATTAATGGTGAGAAAGTGCTTTGAGTTTCTTAAGGGAAAGGTTGTAAGTACAAAGTTCTACAAGCAATGTAACTTACATTTTTATAACTTCTTATTCTTCTCATAAGCCACAGCATACTGCATAATATATGTGCATTCTCGCTTTTTCTACCACTGAGTTGCACAGACATGTAGCTGGAAACTCAGAAATACTGTTACAACCCACAACAGTAATACACAAAAGTTACCATTTTCAGCTAACTTGAGCTGAAACTGCTATCACATTCTGTAATGTTGACTGTTCTACTGGTCAAGAAAAATGAAAATGCAATAGAAGTTGTTTCATTACAAAAAGAGGTATTCCCAAAACATATTAAGGCATAGAATACATATAGCAAACATTTTTAGGAAAAACAAACAAACACCTTTCACATGGAACAATGTCTATTTCAGTTTTGTGTTTTCTTATATACTGTCCAGAAAATATAGCATGGCAAAATTTTCAATATGGCTGCAATTTTTTTTTATTGCTACTATTATTTTATTTTATTTAAAGGAGCTATGCTGTCCTGGAAATATAAGTTTCATTCCTACAAAACTTCGAATTTTGTATAGGAAATTTCTATATGGTCTGACCTTGAATGTACCTTAAATATTCCTGCTATGCCATCTATAAGATCCTTATTGAAAACAAAACAAAAAACAACACAACAAATCAAACACATCTCCTTTGAATAATAATAATAATAATAAAAAAGTCCTGTCTAAAATCTAGTGTTCTAAAAGCAGAATTATAAAAAGGAGTAAACAGTAGGCAGATTGTGAAAACACAATCAGACCACACAAATGTGCAGATGTGTAACTGGCAAACTAAATTTTATATGCAGAGTTTGCAGGGTCATTTTGTTGGATTCGAGTCAGAAAGAGCCATTTTAGTACATCCAAGAGACTTGAAGAGAAATTTCTGTCAACCCAAAGGCTAGCAGAAAATTTTCTTCAGGGAAAATGTATCCACTTCTCATGTCTCCCATTTTAGTATTTAGATTAATGCACATCATGTATTTGGCTTCTGTCTATGCTTTTCTTTCCCAGCATAATTTTTGCAACAGATTTGCCCTGCAGCATTAACTACCCTTGATAGTTTTCTCTCTTACTGTGTGATTACTTGCTTAGCATAATGACTTTTCTGCTTTTTTTTAAATTAGTGTTGTGTCTCAGGAATTACTGGCTAAAAAATTGACTTTAACGCAATATGATAATATCAGTAATCAGCAAAAACATATAGAAAGCTAATGTAACTACATTTCAGATGTCCTGAGTAACCTTTCAGGATTTCCATGCTTTATTTTGGACAGTTAGATTTTGAAAAAGCATTTAAAACATTCAGAACTATAATATAAAAATGACAAAACACAGTCGAAGAAAATTTCCCAACAGAACATTTTTTCTCATTAGAAAGTGTTGTACAAAAAAAGTCCATGCCTCATTAAAAAATACTAATTTTATCTGTGTTCTTCTAATGTTAACCTTAATTAAAATATCAAATTGTGATCATCATCACATATAAACTATATACTAATATATATTATATTTCAGTAACATAACTCCCTCTTATGATCTTAATTATGCTTATATTATAAATTACACAGGAATTATAAATTATGCATAATTTTATACAATTTAAAAATAGAATTATTTGATATTTCCAGAATGCATTTTTTTCAAGAAACTTCTGAAATTAGTTCACTTCCTTTATTTCTTTGTAAATTTTGAATATTTTACTTTTAATTCAAATGCATTTACTGGTTTTACCTGGAATTTGAGGTGACCACAATTCCAATTGCTGACTCATTATATGACTTAGTATCACAATAATGTTGTCCATTGTTCTACCACTGTTTTGTTTGATTTTATTCATGTGCTAAAACTGTGAAAGAATTCTGGTGCATGGATGATTTTTTAATCAATAACCACAGCTGAAAGTGAAGAGGTTTTGCTGTCAGGTTTTTACTGCTCTGGGAAGAGATAAGTTTAACTAACATTACAGTTAAAATGAACCAGCATAATATTTATGTTCCCTTCTTTCCCACTGATTCATGTTAAAAATAATGCTGCAAGAAAACTAGCAATGGACAGAAAGACAAAGCTTTTTCTTTTAAAAAGATTGAGCAGTTAAATTATATAAGCCCACTTACTGTTTTGAGTGAATCTCCATACAAATGCAGAGATTAACTGATGAATGAATGAGCCTATGAATACTTTTGTTTTATTCTCTTGTCAGTAAAAAAGATTTCCTACAACATATGCTACACAAGAAGAGAAAGAATGCTTCTCATAAACAAGCCACTGACATTCTGTTCTTTTGCATAATAAAACTGGATTAGTTCTGTTCTGCTTAGAATCCAAGCCCAGAGAAATGCAGATGCCCATGTGGGTGACTAGCTAATAAACGATACTTAACTGTGTTGAAGAGGTCATATAAATGTTACATGAAAATATTACCAGTTTTCACCATTTAATGCCATATTATGCATAAAAATGTTGCTCTATTCACATAAGTGTTTTCCTAAGATAAGAAAGAATCTAAACACATTTATATATTAGTCACAATATTTCAGTGTTAACGTACTTAATGTAGTTCAGCTTTAATGAAATTGTCACTAACTTCCAAGTACAGGGAATGTTTCATACAGTAATTAAAAGGAGGCCTTGAAAGAAATTTGAAACATCCTGTGATCGCAAAGAAAAATAAAATCCACTCTTAAAATAGCTAACCTGAACAAGCTTTTAACACTTAGTAAGGATAATGGAGTTCTCAGTGTATATCCTATCTGCTTTATTAATTATTCAAAGTTTAATGGTTTCTTTCCAAAAAGCCATTAAACTGGAATATGACTGAAAACACAATAGGTGAGAACAAATATAAATGCCTCCATGAGTATGAGATTAATAACATTGGCATGAGTTAACCATTATGTGGAATATACTGGTACATTTTTCACATACCACATAACATTTCTGATCTACAAGACCCCTGCTATTCAGCACTCATATCTCAGCCAATTAATGAGTGGTAACTGGGTCATGTTTGTGAAGAAATTCAAATAACTCTTTCAGGTATTAAGCAAATATCACGGAACTTCTTTTCAGTCAGTGAAAGTCTTGACCCAGGAATTCTGAGGTAATGATATAGTGTTCTTGGGGTTTCTCCCCCCTTCTGTATCAGCAAACAGAGCTAGTTGAATGCACTTCATTATCTTTTCCTTGGGTCTCGATGATTTATACAAATGCATTCCTGTATTTTCTACATCTTCCTTTCCGTTAATTTGAATATTTTTCTTTCATTTTTCAGTATATGAATCTTAGTGATGAAATATGGCTGCTTTAAGGCTTTTATGCACCTCATGAAAATTTTTCAATTGTTTTTCACAGTGTAACATCCAAAAATCTCCAGCATGCCCTGCAGCTGGATCTACGTTTCAGTATATCCTGCTCTAGGCAGATTGGACTCACTGGCCTCATTTCATTTGCAAAGAAAATATGCTCCAATTTTCTCCATGAAGAGACTTGCTAGAACACATTTTTTGTTTCCTCCCTCTGGAAGGAGATCTGCATATGCAGTAGAGTGGCAAGCTAACACAGTTCCCCACAACATAAAGCTGTGACAGAGGCAAAATACACTTAGTGCCAGAACTGAAGGATGCATTGCAGGGCATGCTCACCTCATAGGTACAGTCTTTCACTCTGTAATAGATATTGGATAGTTACACGGCACCGTCCTGCTACTTTTTTTCCATGTGCCAGGTCCTCATGGATTATAGCATTAGTAATAAATTCATTGTATTTGGATCATGAGGTAAACAGACACAAAATAGCAAAACTCACAAGGCCCCCGAAAGAGTAGGAAAAAATTGTTCCTATGGTTGAATTCTCTCACTTTCCAAAACATGAAAATACCTAGCATGAATTGCCTCTGGTCAATGCTAATGTTCAAATGAGGATTTGGAATTTTCTAAGAGATAACCAGCTAGCACAGGTTAAACTGTGCCAGGGATCATTCCAGCAGTTTAACAGGATAGTTGATTGAGTTCCAAAGCCTGGGAACTTTCCCTGTTTCTGTGTAATTTTCTAATAGAATCATGGCTACTATATATTATTATTATTATTATTATTATTATTATTATTATTATTATTATTATTATTATTAAGGACAATTCTTGTGCTCATTAACGGGTTGTCTAAACTTTCCCCTTAAGCTGACCTACGGCATGCTCACGGCCTTTTTTAAGAACCAGGCAAACAATGAATCTGAAACAGTGAGCTCAGCGAGAGATGAAAAGTAACCTACATAAATTAACAAGATTCCTCACACTTCAGTTTGTCAAGCAAATCCTTAACCTACAATCCAGGCTCACCAAGACAGACTGCTCAGAAGCTGCCCACAACAGTCAGGTGGAGAGGACACAGAGAGGAGGTGGAGCACAAGTGAGCAACTACATGTCAGAAGGACTCCTCTCCTGTCCATTATCTCTTTCTAAGCAATTCACAGTCTATAGATAGCAGTTCAACTTCATACTTTTTTTAAAACACAGAAAAATAAATAAACTGTTCTTTGGGTGTCTCCTCATTTTCTTCACAGATGTTTAAGTGAGTAGAGAAATTTTGTTTACCAAATTAAAATTATGTATCTAATATATCACACAAGTACAAACAAGAACATTCATATATGAATATAATTTAAGTAGATTGAAATGTATTCAGCTGAGGCATCACAGTCCTTTGGCGATTAACTCCTGAAAGAACTAATCCCTGAAGAAATTAGAAACATTTTCACCTTATACAGAGAAAGAGAATTTAGAAAACACTCACAGAAGATTCACGGACAGCTACCATTTTTAGTAATGTTTATTAATTACTGTGGCAGTTAGGATGAGTTAGACCTGGTTAGCACAGCTGCTAGCAGAAGCCCGTGAACTTTAATCAACCTTTTGTTTAAGTAGGCGATGTAGGACCATGCTTTTGTTCCAAATGACAGAATGAACCTTGCATAGTTTTTGTAAACTCAAGGAAATGGATAGCCAAACTATACAACCAACCTATCATCAAGAATGGCAGCATGTCCAGAAGCATCTTCTTTTGACTGCCATAAGCAGCAACACCAAGTCAAAAAGCAACTGTGCAGCTTGAACACCTGACACAAAGGTGGTAGCGTCTAATCCTGTAATTAGGGGAAGTAAAGAATTCTGGAGGAACCTGGGAATCAGAGAGGCACTGGGGGACGGATAACCCTGCACCAGGCATATCTGGAACCATGTACTAAGCCCCCAACTCTCCTCCTGGACTGCCTGATTTCTCCCATGGCACAGGAAAGCTGTGTAAGGAACAGATATGCTGACCCATATAACTTCCCTCCCAGACTGTGCCATCTCTCCCATTGAACAGGGAAATAATGTAATTTCTGAAATTGCATACATCTGAGATTAAAGTGTTCTAGTGTCCAAATCCATTTTTTCTGCACATGTTCATTTGGTCTTGGACCATGACAATTGCATTATTACAGAATGAATGATCAACAAGAGATATTTCTGATAGAGAAAAAACAAAAGCCGCCTTTTTATATTCATTTCACATGTGGCAGCAAAATCAAAGTTTTAAAGGAAGAAACAATAAATCAAGAAAACATTGTCTCAACCTCTGGAATACATACTGTAGAGCTGTTGGAAGATCATCTAGTAGAAAAACCCCCTGGAAGCAAGACTAACTTAAACATCAAGTCAGATTGCTCAGGGCCTATGCCCTTGAGTGCAGCTCCGGAGATGGAAATTCCTCAACCTCTTTGAGCAACTCCCAGTGCTTTATCACCCTCATTGTGAAAAACTGTCTTCTGTTATGAGCTGCCAGAATTTCCCTTGCTTCAACCTGTGACTGCTGCCTCTTGTTCTTCTGCTGTGTACCACTGCAAAGTCTAACTCCTTTTTCTGTATAACCAAACAGAGACCCGAAGAATGGAATTAGCTCTCTCCTTAAATTTCCCACCCCTCGGTTCCTCTCCTCCAGGATAAATAAACTTTAGCCTCCACATAATGTTTTCTGTTCTGTATTTACTCAGTTCAGCTGCTAGCTGAACCTATGTGCGTACAGAAACAAATAAATAAGAAACTGAATCAAAGATTCCACAGTTGACAGAAGAGAGCACTAGGAGCATCTGGTTCAGGCCACTCAAAGCAGGGCCAACTTCAACTTTAGTTCCAACTATTTCTTTTTTTTTTTTTTTTTTTTAAAGTAAAATCCAGTTTTCAGTATATCACAGACTATGAACAGTCATTTGACTATTCCTGTGTGTAGCACTACCATTTCAGTTAAAAAGTGCCGTTTCAGTTCTCAGTATGGTAGTGGCTTTGAGAACAGGAGAAGAGGATGAGATGCTAAAGTTAAATCCCTAGCCATGAAAATTATTTAGTTAAATAAAAAAAAAAAACCCTCAAGGTTTCTTCTGGACTAACATGGAGAAAGCGTCCTTGACCCATTACCTAGATAGTCATTGCGAGTATTAGCCTCACCTATCTTACAGTACCTTGCAGGGCATCCCCAATCCACGATTTCTATACAAGAAAAGAAAGGGAACATTTCCAGAAAATGACTAAAATCTCAATTAGGATGATCTGGCCATGCCTGAACTGAAACATGCCAACCTCCTTCTATGGACTCCATAAATATCCCCCGTGAATAAGCGAAGTTACTTAGGTACTTATGGTATGAACGATGAATCCAGGACGGTAGTTTTAAAAAGCTGTTCATCATACTGTGTAGAAAAATCACATTTCTACAGCTTTTCAAAATATATATCCAAAAACTGTGATAACTACTTCTTGTTGTGATATTGCCTGAAAATTCTTATGTGGTTAATTAGCTATGACAATCTCCTTATTGAATAACTGTTCAAACAATAGGCCTAAATCCAGAAAATAATTACATTTATGCTTAAGACATGTTTAAAGCTAATATGTAATGAAAATCAACCCTTGCTTAAGATAAATATTTAACTTTTACCAAGAGAAGAAAACCTAAAATAAATGTAATGTCAAACTTTAAGTACTTGTTGGTTCCAGTATACAACTGAATATTTGAAAAGTAGTCTGATAGAAATTCTTTGTCCAACTATGTTATTAAATAACTTTTCAGACAGATAGCTTCATAAAGGAGCTTATTGTTAGATTCTATTTTTAGTGTATTGTCACTCTAGTGTATCTAGCTTGCTCAGACTAATACTCTGCTGTTCTTCACTTTGCCAATGTAAGAATAATGCAAAAGGATTCTAAAATTTACAGACAAAAGATTTAAAGGTTTCTCAACCTAATCCAACTCCCCTGACTTTGGAAGTTAAAGTTTGCATTTTAATCCCTTACACACACTGTGTAATAATTTATGGGAAGATTTCAAATGACTTCTCAAACATTTTTTCTTTTGGAGAGAGGAGGAAAAAAAGAGAAAGAGTGATTCCATTAGGATCCTGTGTAATACGGAAATAAGAATTAAGCCCTTTTTTATAACCTGACATAAAAAAACTGATATGCTGCCCCATTATTCTGAAAGAAGGTAATTAAAAATAATGTTAAAAAGGTAGTTTGAAATCATATAAGTAAACTGCCTGTGGATAAGAGAATTTCCTCTTTTTATGCAGTCACTTAAACTGTTAATTATCTGAAAAAGTTACCTGTTTAATCTTATTACTATTCCGTATGCTTTACTGAGGAAAGAATAATGAAATGCACTACTGTGAGAAATTATATCTAATCCAATGGGCCTTAATTTCTGTTGTACAAAAACCTAATCCAGTCACAAAATTTTATGCAGAAATAGGGGAATGTGGAGGAAATCAGGTGTTTGATCCCACAGAGCTCCTTCCACTAGGGGGAGATGAAACCTCATTTGAATGACTATCAAGCATTGTGGTCATATTAAAAAGCTATATTTAAAAATGTACCACTACTTTCTCTCCTCTATTTTGGACTTAACAATGGACTTGCACTCTAGTATTCAAACACTGTATCCTAATGCTATCTTTGCTCAGGTTTTCACCCTTTTAATGAACGTTTTGCCTCTTACCAGACAACAAATACAAACACAGAAAACAGTCCATATTTATATATATAGTCAAAATTGATATACACATATATTTATTTATAGTCAATATTGTGTAATTTCAGTGATGCTGTGTTAAGCAGTAGCACCAAATAATTTTGCTTGTTGGACATCCTCCACATCCAGGATTCTTTATAAATATCAATAACAATAATAGCCAGCATTTTAGGGAAGTATTAAGCTACAATCAATACATAAGTCACTTTCAATAGTTCAAGTTATGTACCATGTGGTCAGGTCTACAAATTCATTTGTGTGAGAGTAAGTAGGAAGAGGTTTCATTTCACTGATTTGTAACTATTTATAGTATATACAAACATTGTCGAATACAATTTTTTTTAACATCCTAGGTTTTTTTCAAATACTCTAATAGTCTTAGCATAACTCTTTTTTTAAACTGCAAGTATTTATGTTTTACATTTTTTAAACAAATATTTTCTTTTTCTTTGTTTAGTGCCTTTAAAAAAACAAAGTAAGTCTGTTTTTATCCACAAAACTGTTGTGTCACGGAGAATATTGCAAAGTCTTAAAAGCAGTTCTATTCACATAGCTTCTAGAAAAAATAACTGATTTAAGGAAAGTAAAATCGTCCAAAAACATAGAAAAACAAAGTTTTCTGATCATAGTCAGGAATAAAATCTTTTAAAATTTTTTATTCCTAAAATATATGACTTGTAGGTTGTTATAAGTATCTACACATGGGCACTTAAAACAGAAAGACATATAGAATTTAATCAATCTTATTGATTTTTGGGAAACACTTTAATCTTTTTTTCTTTCTGTGTAATCAGTGTTCATCTTCAAAATTAAATTCATTACACTTTATCTTTGCTAATCTTGGCAACAGTATTTAATTCCTGATATTCATTTATTCTACAATCAATATGTTTTTATTCACACAGACATTTAATTATTGGATAACTGATAGCTTGCACATGTTTGTGCCTGTGTATCTGTGAGCATATGCATGTGTGTATAAAGTATATATATTAAGACTATGTAGTGTAAAAATAACAATGGGAAGAATTAAAAAAAAAATCAGCCCAAAGGTCAAGCTGCAGAAATAATTTCTAGAGAAGATTAAAGTAAATTGGATGTTGACTACCTCTGAGAAACAACAAACCCTTCCTGCTTTGAAAAAGTTGTTTCATTCTAACCAGAGTGACAGTCACAGCCTACAGACTAGAGACTTTCCCCAAATCTTCAAAACTGCAGGCTGATCTCTTTATAAGCTTTCAAAATAAAAGAAAATAAAATAAAAGTTGGTACTCTTTCCTTTGCTTGAAGGAATCTTCTGTGGCTACATACAGCCCAACCCACACCCCGCCGTGGGTTGGAGAGTGGGGGACTCCTTTCCTCCCCATAGTATGGAGCCTGACCATGACTGTAGCAAACGTATATTTTCAGAAAACAGAGCACACTCATATTCTCTCTTCTGGATGTAGCTTTAAGATTCACTAAGGACACGGAAATCGCCAGTATTTATTACATATAAGACACAAGTAATGAGTAGTAGAAAAAGCAAAACAAACACAAGCAAGCCTTTTATTGGAACTGGATTACTCATGTGTAAATTAAGCACATACATAAAGGAGAGTTTTCAGGTTTAGGGCCCTAGGCTACCATTTTTGATGTCTGGTTTGCAAGAAAATTATTTTCTTCAATATGCCAATTAATTTCTGCTCAACTTACAATAGCTTCCAAATAGATCATTAGCCAAATAAGAATTACCTTGGGCAAAGAATACCTCTTAACAATGCCCAAACTATTTGGCTGATGGAAGCAGTGCTACTTGTTAAATTAAACAGCATCTTAAAAAGAGGTTTTTAACAAGAGATGATTTTAATTACTTTCAAAAGTAAATTTTTCAAGTGTAATTTTTGTTTCCAGGCATTTTATAATTTCAGTATTAACAAGATGAGATTTGCATTAGTATTGAATCATCCATTTTGAAAAAGTCTGATATCCTGTACACTGAATGTACCAGCTGCTGGCTACTTACAATTTTACATTAATAAGACCATTAATTATAAGCCAAGGCAAGTGCTAAAAATTCATAATCTTAAGTAAAAAAAAGAATAATCAATAGAACTAGAATATTTTACCGTTCAATTATAGGCACTTATTATATACAATGATGCTACAAGTCAAAAGAACTACAAACGCTACTAAAGAATGAGTAGCAAAAATTAAAGTCAAAGCTTACAAATTAATGTATAGCTTATAGATGAACAGAAATTTTTCTGTAGTCCTTGTTAAGACCAGGGTCAATTATTTCTGTATTAAAACTACAGATGCTTTTCTGTTGAGTGCATTGAAGACTAAAATTAGATTAAATTTCTCATAAACAGAGCCAGGACTAAACTACAACATCAGTTTGATTCCTTTATTTTATTATTCAAATGTACTAAGGAGTGTAGACTTATGTTTAAGGAGCTAGATGTGGTTACAAAGAGTCTGCATTTAAACCTCTGTTTCTGTCAGTGGATTTGTTGGTAAGAAATCACTTCTTTTTGTTCCCCATTGTTTAAAAAAGCCTTTTTTTTTTGTTTTGTCCTCAGCACAAGAAGAGGTAATGATGTGCAACCCTTTATCCCTGTAATATGATTTTATCATTGCTAGTAACAGGCCGTAGGATTTGTACTGAATTTGCAAGGCCTCAGGACTAAAGCTTTGCTCCATCTGAATTTGCCTTGACCTGCTTGGAGCTTTGTTACTTGGTTCAGCAGGAACCACAACTTTAATTTTGACCAGGTAACAACAGCTAATTTCTTAAAACTTTTGCTTACCTTTGTATGTTACAGACATAGTTTTATAAAGACAACATAACAAGTAGCAATTCTGTGTAGAATGTGATATTTAAGACTTTTACACAATTATGATACAATCATTACAAACATCATTAACATAACATATAGAGAAATACAGGCCCCACACAAGAACCAAAGCCTTGAGAAGCAGCAACACAAGATGTGGACCGGGGGTATGAGATGATAAGAGATGGGGCACAGGGATAAACCCCATGGAGACACCACAGCTATAAACAACCCATACCTGGTCAGCTAAAAAAATGCAGACTTAGAATTTGACAAAACTCATTTTGAGGTGTAACAAAGAGAACAATATTATTTAAGATGCATAAAAAAACCAGCAAATTCAGAAGTAACAGAGAGCTGCAGACCAATGAAAAAAGGACAAAGCGGTAAAAACATATCAACAAATGTATAAAAATGACCCCAAGTGGGTCTTAGAGTGAAGGAAAAGAAGCCATCAGCATGAACATGATAGCTGTCCAGGCAAAGCACCCCAAGAGCAGATGACTTGCAGTAATATGCCCACCACTGCCGGTACACCTTCTAAATCACTGACCTTAGGGCATGCAGGAGCAATGGAAGAGCAATTCCTTTTGGTCTGAGAAAACGGACTCTCAGCAAATGCAAAACTGGTCATCTGTTAATTCATGATTAAGATGGAAAAGTCACACACTAACCTACACCTCAGTCACCTGAGTTCTTTGAGAGAGAATCCAGAAAATAAATCCTTAAACTCTTCGTTTTGCCTAGGCTAGTCTGGAAGCCAGGGAAAATGTTCCTCCCAAAATTATAATTAGCCTGACTCTCTGAGTAGCTTGTGGCCCTCCTACCCTGCCAGATTATTTTTTGTTTCCTCAATAGAGACATTTCCTGCTAAAATTCTTTATGAAATTTTGGTTGAAAATTTAAGAAACAGATAACCTTCAAAAGCTGAATCAAAATGCAGACATGTTCTGAGGTAGTTTTTAGTTTGAGAAGTTAAATTTGTCAAGTTGCAATTGACTGAAAACACCAATTTACCACTGTAATTGTATATCATCCCTATAAAATGATACATTTATAAAAAAACATCCAGAGAGACAATTTTCAACTGTACACTTCTTAATCTTACTGGTTTTTTAAGGATTATAACTAACAGAATCTTCTATCATAAGGTTCATACTATTCTTAAAACAGTACCACTGAAAAAAATAGTGAGGTGAATAGATTAATGGTGTGAATCCTGTTGTCTGTAACACAATTTGAATGGAAAATTCTATTTATTATACTGCAAATATATCTTTGTGCTGAGTTTAGTTCAATCTAGTACGTATAGAACTCATGGGCAATATCGCTACTGAATTACTGTCCCTTTTCATCAAAAGTTTGATTATATCTGAATAATTACCTTCCAACCTTGATCTTTCCTTCATGCTTTTCACAAGTGCTTGTAAGTCCTGTCTACGTTACCAGAAGTAATATATGTCTACCTAAAGAAATAGTAAAATAAATCACACACACATACACACACACACATACATTGTTTATTTTCCTTGGGTGTAGTCAATTTAAATTAATTATCAGAGCAGTACAACATGTTTTACACATAGTAAAGAAGCCATACAAGAAAAAATATGGAGATACTTCATGATCACAAATAAAACTGGATATTTCCATAAAAATAACACTTGTTACATTGAAGATCTGTCTGTTGACTCACTTAATTATTATTTTGAATGGGAACATGGTGTAATATTTTCCATTAAAAATGGTGATCTGAACAATATTGTTTTTTCTTGAACTTGTTCGATAGTTTGTTGTCAGATATCTTCTGACACCAGCTGCGCTAACCATCTGCCAATACTATGATCAGTGGTAGCTTTCTGCGATGAGAGCATCTCTCTCTCTATTGCTTGTAGAAAACCAGCAGGAGGTTGGAGTTACCATGTTATCTAGAGTAGATGACTGGTGGTACTCTGCTTGTCTGGGGTGGTAGCTTGTGTTCTACTGAGACTGAATATCCAGTCATTTCTTCCTGTTTCCCTTTCTGCCAATTTCCCATCACATGTTTTTTATCTCAGCTATCCTTACTTGTTCCTTTAAAATATATTTCAACATATTTCAGATTTTTAAAAGGTCAGTGACCCTATGTGTTTCATCTGATACATCCCAAATGTTCTTAATCTTCCCTTTTGATCCATGCAAGTCTGATGGAGCGCCACTGTCTTGGCATCTCCTTGTGCCCTCTAAATTCCTTTGTGACAAAACAGGCCTCTGAATAACATGTAGAAAAGAATTATAAGTGGGATTCTGAGGGCAAAAATTGTATGGTAGAATTGTATTTCTGCCTGGTGTCATGACAGGAATTTGGGTAAGTTCCTCATGTTCTGAAGACTGTTGCCAGATTAATGTCTGTCACAAACTATCACATGCTGTGAGCTGCACCACAAGTCCTTCTACAAAGCTTGTATTACCTGCCTGGATCCTTCTGGCCTAGTCACATCATTTTTCTGTCTCCTTCTCCTCCTGAATTACAAACTTATAAAGTTGTCTTTAGGTTTGCTGAATTTTATAAAGCTCATGTTTCAGGCCACCATCTGCCCTCTTGTCTCATGTGTTGAGGTTGACAGGACAAATGCATGGGGTCACATACTAGACTCAGTTTCTGGACTATTGCTGAGAAATGTGCCTTCGTGCAGCATGTCACCCCTGATTGCATCATGTTTCCATGACTGTCTTGTTTTCTCTTAGATATTTTATTTTAGCAGTTGATCAGTAAATACCAAATCTGCTGAAAAACTACAAGGGCCTAGAATGGAAAGGAGGAAAGTAGCATAATGCTATAAGGCAGATGATAAGGTGCGAAAAGATACATGGCAGGTAATGAATATTACACTTGGCATATGAACCGTAATCACATTCAGGAACATAACAGACAAGCCTCTTGGGATGTCTGTTGCTGGGTCTGGTACATAGGCACAATGCATACTTATAACACAGACATTAGGTCTTCTGCCAAAAAATGTCATGCACACCTCATCTCTTGAGCAGCCATATAATGCGACCTAATCTTGCTGTATATGGTATTCAAGACCATGGCCTAGAAATTTTCTTTTTATGATAAGCGGGAAAGGGATGACATTGGAACAGAATATGGCAGTTCTCCCAGGATAAAGCTGGGATGCAGGTGGTACAGGAGGCATGGAGCACAAATCCTACCACTTCTGAGCAGCCAGGGTTGTCTGTAGTTAGACGAATAACAGTACCATGAGGATCTGAAGTTCTACATCTAAAAAGACTTCAGCTTTGCTTAGCTCAATACTTAGCAGAACTCTGATAACCTCAAATATGCTACGTGAATTTTTACAGAACATCTTTCCCGTCTTTCAGACACATGTAGAATCGATGATCAAATAAGATAAAAATGTATATGGGCTAAAGAGGGAGAATTTATGGATGTGGGCAGCAAATAGCTGCCTCACCATACTACAAAACATCTTAGACAAAACTGCTACTTCTTTTCTGCATATTTTTCAAATTTTTGGAGCTGCTTTCTATCATTTGAAAAATTTATTTTGACTTCTAGCTGCTTGGGTCTGTGTAGGTAATAAATACATACTAAAATAGTCTCCAGGGTTATAATACAAGTGGTCCTTTAGTATGTGTCAATGAACACAACCCTTAAAACAAGAATTCATTCAGCCAGTAGAACTGTTTCTGGCTTTTAAATCCACATTTGCAACTCACATTCCTAAGGAGATGACACCTTAATTAGCAATTGTTAGACTATGTACATGAGACTGGTGGGTGCTGCATAATCTGAAGTGTTTACTATGTGTAAATATGTGCTACAGGTTGTGTGTCAACTGACTATTGTAAAAATTTAATAGAAAAGCCAGGAGCAAAAGAACCTTTTGTAATTAGAAATAGAAAGAAGAAATATGTCTATCACAAAAATATAATTTCACGTGGATTGCACTTTGTATATTCTTCAGGTTTCACATATTATTTGCTGTCTAGAAAGTTATGTAATAATTATAAGATGAACAATCATCTTTCAGAAGATGTATGAGAAGACTCATAGAACCATAGAGTGGTTTAGGTTGGAAGGGACCTTGAAGATCATCAAGTTCCAACCATCCTGACATAGGCAGGGACACCTCCCACTAGACCAGGTTGCCTAAGGCCACGTCCAGCCTGGCCTTAAACACGTCCAGGGATGGGGCCTCAACAACTCCAGGCAACTGATTCCAGTGCCTTACCACCCTCATAGTGAAAAAATTCTTCCTAATGTTTAATCTAAACCTATCCTCTTCCAGATTGAAGCCATTCCCCCTCATTGTATCACTACATGCCCTAGTAAAAAGTCCTCCCCCAGCTCTCCTGTAGGCCCCCTTCAGGTACTGGAAAGTCGTGATAAGGTGTCCCCAGAGCCTTCTCTTCTCCAGATTGAACAACCCCAACTCTCCCAGCCTGTCGTCATTAGGAGAAGTGCTCCAGCCCTCGGATCATCCTCATGGCCCTCCTCTAGACCCACTCCAGCAGATCCATGTCCGTCTTATGTTGGGGGCTCCAGAGCTGGATGCAGTACTCCAGGTGGGGTCTCATGAGAGTGGAGTAGAGGGGCAGAATCACCTCCCTTGACCTGCTGGCCACGTGTCTTCTGATGCAGCCCAAGTTACAGTGGGCCTTCTGGGCTGCGATCACACATTGCTGGCTCATGTTGAGCACACCCTGGTCCTTCTCCTCAGGGTTGCTCTCCAGCCATTCCCTGCTAAGCCTGTATTTGTGCTTGAGATTGCCCCGACCTAGATGTAGGATCTTGCACTTGGCCTTGTTGATCTTCATGAAGTTGGCATGGGCCCACGTCTTCAGCCTGTCTAGATCCCTCTGGATGGCATCGCTCCCCTCTGGCGTGTCTACCTCACCACACAGCTTGGTATCATTGGCAAACTATCAGTATCATCAGAAAATACAAGAGTTAGCAGTCATGCAGTTGACACCTTGATGGCTATACAATAAGGACCCCCTGAAAAAAAAGAAAAAAGATAATATGAGTAGATAGTCAGTAGATTTTCACAGGCTATGTCGATTTTCATACTATATTATCTAAAGTAAAAAGGATTAAACAAAATAAGAGGAGATACTTAAATATGTCTCAATATATCTTAAATATATTTATAATGTTTGCATTACTACTTTACTAAAACACACTTAAAATTATAAGTGCTTCTTCTAAAACATAACAGGGCTAAAATTCATTTTGTGCTTCCATTATTAGTTCAATGAGTACACTAGTCTTTGTTTTTCTAAAAAAGCAACCAAGTATCCTTACAGCTAACAAAATGTATCATGTAATAAAAAAAAAAGTAAAGCTTTTGTAGGCTATTTTCACAATGTCAAGGCACAGGTTTTTGGTTTTTATGGTTCCCCCCCTTTATTTCTTTTTTTTTTCTTTATATCAGGTCTGGCTGTGAGGCAAAAAGAAGGAAGACTGCATAACGAATAGATATATTCTGTCTATTGGGAGGAAAAATCAGTTCTTTGTTATGTTCAACAACATCTGCATCATGCAAATATATTGGACGATATACATTTGTCAAAAATGTTGTTTGAATTCTTACTACTTTTGAAAGGAAATTTTCATTTTCAGCTATATACTGTTAATGTTATATTAGAAGCAAAATTTGTTGTTGTTGTTCTTGTTGTGATATTGCCTTCATTATTTAATTGTTCCCTGTGCTTTTTATTGGTGCCTGAAATCAGGTACGTTAATTGGAATTAGGTAAGAAAGAAACTGATTTTGAAAGAGAATTGCTTGAGGAACAATATTAAATTCTGGAAAAGACATACACAAACCTTCTACAGCTTAAGGTTTATCAAGATTTCGACCAACCTCCATGTGTACCACTAAGATGACGTGTACTAAGTTTTCTTGCTCTGACATTGTATATTAAGAAAAAATATTTTTTTTAAGTGTAAGAGTGCATGAGAAGCAAAGGATTATTTAATACAGACATTGCAGAATGTCTGTACAGACATGTAGAAATGAAACTGCTGAGAAATAAAAGATTAAGTAAAAAACGAAATGCATGATGTTGAAGGAATACCTCTTGAATTAATATGGATAGGATTTTTTTTTCCTATAACATAAAATGTGCTAAAATAACAAAAAATCTAATTCAGCATAGCCTTGATGAAACTGAGCCTATTTAACATTTTTCAGTAAGCAAGAGACTAACCATTAGCTGGTAGCTGAGACACTTACCTTGCTTATGGTAGGAGTGAGTTTAAATCCTCGTGCTGCTGTTCATCAATATCCCAAATTTGTGTGCTGATAAGTGGGCCTTAATATGGGTAGTTTCCTTAATACCACCTTAATAAGGGTAGTTCACTAAGAGGAAAAAAAATCCATTTTGAACTGGTGAGTTCAAAACTGAATCGACACATTCAAGTGATAAGTTCTGTCATGTTTTAGGCCCAGCTGGCCACTAAATGAACAACAGATATTTTCTTAACCCCTCTCCCTTTCCAGAAGCAGAAGTGAGAGAGAATAAGGGAGAGGGAGACTTATGGGTTGAAAAAAACCCTAAAACAGCTTTAATGAAATATTAAATAATTAAAAAAAGATAATAATAATATTAAGAAAATAATGAAATAGATACAAATATACAAAAAACAATATCAAGCTCCCAGGATGAAGATCACGTCACCAGCAGGCATTGGGAAAATCCCTGACTGGACTCAGTAGCAGAAGGGAACTGGATTCAGGAACACATGGATGAGAGTTAAAGCAGAAGAATGAACAAAGTCCTCCTTGGATGCCGCCCGTCAAAGAAGAGAGCTGACACCTTTGATCCCTCAGCTTTATACTGAGCATGATGCAGATGGGATGGAATACCCTGTTGGTCAGTTTTGGGTCACCTGTCCTGTTTGCTCCTCCCCCGAGGTGCAACCCCTTTATGCTCTTCTGCTTCCGGCCCTCCAACATGGCACAAAAGTTACTTGACCTTGGTTGTTATAGAAATAAGTATAAGCAAGAGCCTCTCTGTATACCATCCTTTAGTATTAACTATAAACACCAGATGTTACCACTGCCAGAAGCAGGCACTGTCTGAAAAACATACCATTCATTTCAGAGAGTGCAGCAGTAAGAAAAGACTTAACTGAAAAGTGAAATTACAGAAAAAAAAAATTGGTTTTGTTCTACCCCAAACCAGGACAAGTTCATAGGAGGTTTCTCAAACATCTCAGTTCTTGTAATGTGTCAAAATTTCTTTGAGGGAAAAATAAAATAAAGTAACTAAAATATTGTGAGATTTCTTATTTCCCAAATTGGCAAGTATAAGTAACAGAAAAATGGTAAGACTGCATCTTTACGTTCACCTCAGTTTCAAAGACAAAAAAAATTATTCGTTTTTCATTCAGCTTTAACAGTTACTCTTAGGCAGATCACTTGAGTTCTTTCTTTCCCTGTTCCTTTCCTGCCTCAGTGGTTACCTACATAGGGTCAGTCTGGATCACATAGTGCTTTTCTCTATGGTCCAGTTCCACCAGTCACCAACTCATGTCAGGTTGCCCTTGGATTTCCTTCTAGGGCAGGGCAGCATCCCTGCCTAGACAAAAGAGAGTGTTTTCTGTAAATCGGAAGATCTAAGCAATACTCCAACCAGTAATGAGGACAGAACTATTAACAGATATATCTCATTTCCTATGCCTAACAGTCTTCCAGCATTTTTTCAGTGCAGTTTTGTGCAAAACATACATTTAGTGTCATGCCATAAAAACATAAATATGTTGGGTTTTCAAGGCAACTATCTCGTTCTCTTCAGAATGTTAGAAGGAAATATTAATTCTTGAAGAACTATAGCAATTGTTAAAACACTGACCAAATTATGCTCAGATTTTCCCCCAGTATTTTCCAGAGGCAGAAAAGAAAATGAGTTACTGCAAGACATCTGCAGAACTGTGCGAGAAAATTATCAAGTCCAGGTCTTAATGCAAACATTTGTAAAACCAACTAGTCAGCCCTGTCAGACTTTAAATGTGAGCAGTATGGACACAAGCTATGAGACACAAATTAAACCAGGAAATAAGGACCAGTCCATGCACTGGCCCACAGAAATAGCTGTAAGCAAACAGCTGACCAAAATAAAGTCAAAATTCTCAGTAGAGTATTCAGCTAACCCTATAGTAGATAGGTCACTGTTAACTGACCTTTAATTTATTTTCAGATTCTGTTACTTATATCAATTGTAGGTTCATCTTCGTTGCTTAAACATAAGTATATAGCCATTTGAATAGATATGAGGTATTCAAGACACGTATACATGCCCAACAGATGCAACACGAGATACTGTAGACCTGTACTCTGGTGGACTTGCACCTGGAGGTCAGGGTATGTCATGAGTCATCAAATTTCACCAGAAAGCTATGAGGAAGCAACTGAATCGTGCACTAGGTCTTTACTGATTATAATGGACCCCTTGTTCAAATGTAAGAACATGAATAGAATTCTTGAGCTGGACCCCTCTATAAGTATTTTCAGAAGAGTTTAGGATGTGAGGAAATCCTGAAACCAGCAACAGTTGGAAACAAGAATGTACCCTTCTTTATGATTTTATGTGATGGAAAAATCTGTCAACTTGACCCATGTATTATGACATAAGCTGTAATGGCTAAAACGAATAGAAAATGTTACAGACATGCTGAAAAGACCAAAGATTTAGAAGTGGGATGGAGAGAAAGTAGGACATAATTTCAAATTCTCGTAAAAGCTATTTACATTTTTGCAGAAAGAAGGGGGGAGACTAATGTAGCCAAATGTATGAGCTACAAACATAAAGATCATGGAATAAATGTTGACATGATTAGTAAAGGTAATGAAAAGAAAACAGCTAACAGTTATAAAATATATTAAATTAGTAATCAAGTATGTGTAAAAACTATACTAAAATGTAAATAATCTAAGTACATGTGTCTTCTTTTTCAGTGAGGAAATTATAGCTGTGAAAAATAAGGCAAAGCACATCATTACTTTTCGAGTTCAGCTTAATCATTTTTTTTAAATTAAACAAAATCAACATAGAAGAATGGCATGTAACCATGGTAAAACTAAATTCCTTAAAAGATTTCCACAGGTAGTTGATAAATTCTTTTTATTTTTTTTTTGCTAAATCTCATGCTAATTTGTGACAAAAAGTAAATCCATGTCCAGTGTTAGTATAATTTTTTTCCTGGGGAGAAAACTGCTTGTTGTTTGTCTCATTCAAGAATCCATACAGATAGCAAAGTCAATATCGTACAGTATAATATGCATAAAAAGGTAAGAAGGCATTAAGATTATATTTCACATTCCCAGAATGTTCGACTATCTGAAAATATTGATGCAGAATAAAATGCTAGCAGAGAAACATATTTATATTAAAGACCATACTGTAAATACAGCCTTTTATTTTACTTAATTGTATTAAAATATATTGCTATGTGAAAAAAAAAAGTCATCACATTTCATCAAGCCAAAGGTGAGATTTCTAAGTTTCTGACTTTCCAGAGTTGAATACAAAAGCAAGTTTCAGGCACTTAGCCTCTCTAACCAGAACACGGGTGCATAAAGAAAGAGAAAAGAGGTAGCATGAAACGGGATTATCTTAAATCAACATGCTGAACAAAGAGCTCCCCAAAGTCAGACACTAGAGAAACATATAGGATGAGCATGCAGGAGTCCTTGCCTCTCATCCCTTTGCCCAGTTCTCAACAACAAGCCATGTGGAGAAGACAAGGGACAACAGTACAAGTTACAGTGGAAGATGTTTCAACTTAACATAGGAAAGACTTTTTTTACAGTGAGATCAGTCAGTGAAACAACTTGGTTGGGTAGAGTACCCATCACTGGAGGTTTTTGAGATGACATTGGACAGGGTGCTCGATAATCACATCTAGGCTCCCTTTCCCACGAAAGGTTGGACCAGATGATTTTTTGAGGTCCCTTCCAACCTGGGCTGTTCTGTAATTCTATGGTTCTATGATTCCTTCTGTCTAAGGTGATGAAGAATGTTGCAGAACAAGACAATGGTAATAAAAGAATAAAGAATAAAACAATATTCTTACAGGAAACATTGTTTGTTAAATATGCCTTCGAACGTACTTCATATATCTGTACTATGAAACTGACATTTCTTCATTAATCATGTATGACATTTGACTGTGCATGATAAATTTCTGCGTAAATTGAAGACTAAAAGCTTTGTCTCACACTTCAAAGAGACTGGAAAACTTTAAACTCTCAGTATAGATCCAAATTTTACAAAAAATTAAAATACTCTTGCACATAAGTTTTTACAGAGCTTAGCATGAGCAACAATAGATGTGAGATAAAAAAATATTTGTAAGATGTTTTGTAGTAGTTTAAATTCAATCATTCTGCTGGATTTTTCTTTGGCCTAAAATTTAAAATAGTCTATCATACATTACTTGTGGTGGGCAAAATGCTAAAAATATTTCCAGTGGTACCATGTGAAATGCCAGAGAAGTGAAAAAAATGATAATATAAAATATTTTTTTAGTATTATAGCTAAACAAGGAAAATTCTTAGAAACTCAATCACATAATAACATATATTTCAAGTTATTTAGATAATCATTTAACTTGTAGAATTCTTGGTAAATTCATTGCCCTAGTAGACCCTTAATTAATTATTTCCCAATATATGGGTAAAACTCTGTAAACTATGTCTTAATATCAGAAGTCATTTTCTATACAGATTGAAATGTAATTCACTGAAGAAAAAATATCACAAACAAGTTATGTTACCAGTGCTTTTGTTACAGCTGTCTTCATTGCCTCCTTTTAAAGGAGGAATTTAACTGTCTGCATATAATACACACGCCTCCATTTCTAGAAATACCTATTTTCACAAAGTATGACAAAAGTAGAGGAGACACTGGTGGATGATTGAATATTTCGACAGTACAACCTTTGAGGTGCCTAGGAGACAAACTGTTTAGAAGATAAATGTTCTCAGAGATTTCAAATAGAAAAGATGGAGCAAAATCTTACACTTGTGCAAAAGCCACCAAAAGGACAATATTTGCAAATAGCTTTTGTTGTTCTTATGCCTCCAAAAACCCAATAATTTCCGTTGTTTTTTGTGTTTGTTTTGTGGCTTTGTGTTTCCCAATAAATGAGACTTCAGGCACTGTTATGTAATGTCTAACAAAAGCAGAAGACATTAGAAGTCTTACTAATATGTCGGTTATCTTCTTTTAAAAATAATTTAGCCAAAAAAAATTTAATGATTTTTTAAAAGAGATAACTTCAGAATTTACAGTTTAAAAAGGAATCTTGGAATTAAAATAAAATAGCAGCTCATATTCCCAGTGCTCTGGATATATAACAGATATATAATTGTTTACATGTTAAATAAACTGAACAACATCTGAAGGGGTCAAAATAACATTATTTCTTGTTCATACTGAAAAAAATAAGTTGTCACAGAATGGAGTTTTATATTCCCAGAACACTTTTGAAAGAACTCTGCCTGGTATTCGAATCTGGGCTATTCTGAAGGATGATACAGTAAGGAAATCACCATCACCTTCTATAGTCTTTGCATAACAGCCTTGAGTTTTTTCTGTGACTACCAAAAGTTGAGGAATTTGCTAAACAAGCAGATCCATTAGAAGCTAAGCACACAGCATAAACAGTATTAGCATCAGTGGTTAGTATTAATACAAAGATTGTTTATGATGCAGGCACACTGGAAGATTCATAATAAGGTCCTTTTCCAGTTCCTATGAGAAAACATGCCTATGATTTCTCATGTCAAAAACAAGTGTAGAACATTACAGAACTACTATAACTTTTTGTTCTAATCAGTCTGATGGAAACACCTGTAGACCTGGAGCCTCGATACCTGTCAAAAATGTTCAAATTAGTGTTCTAAGATGTGACATATTATATAAAGACTAATATGACTGTTGTTGTTGGAAATCTGGACACAATAACTTCAGCTCCACGGAAAAAATCCAAAGATTTGTGAACCTTTGATGAATCATTGCTAATCCTTTTTTTCTTTCTTTTTTTTTTTTTTTTTTTAAGGGATGAAATATTTTATGTTCTTTTTATTAACTTGGAGTTAACAAATTATTAGAGTAGTTTCCATTCAATAATTAAAAAAAAAACACTCTGAAATACATTAATAAGGCAGAAGGTAAACAGTAGTTTCAAGTAATCTCTGAGCTCTATTTTGTGTACAAAGGCAAAGATATAGAGATAAAATACTGAAAAGAAATAGTAAATTATTAAATCATTTCATACGAACTTGTGACAATTTTATATTCAAATATTTAACTCAACAGCTTTAGGAATACTATATTCAAATATCATGACCAAGTCAATAAAGTTAATGGAGCCTAGAAAACTTTTCATCTTAGCAGTCATTTTTCCTTTATTGTCTATAAAGGAAATTTCAATCTGTAGTGAGCTGTAGAGACTGGTATATAGAGTTCCAAATTTGGATGTTTTATTCTGGATCCCTAGCTAAAGCCAGAACCATTACTAGTAGGTCTTTCAGGACAGGCATTAGAAAAACGTGCACAAACCTCTCTATGTCCCAGATTTGTACTTCACTTCCAACAGCTGACAGAAAATCATTAGAAAAATTTCTATTGCTATTTTCTAAAAAATGTAGCTACAAGAAGAAAATCAAAATATATCAACAGTTTATGATAATTTTATTTTTCTGTAATTGGACCGATAAACGACATCTATAATTATTTCTACAATCTCCTTCCCCAAATGTAGAAATTATGTAACAATCAGAAGGTGATATATTATATGGCATTTTTAAGATAACCAGGTTTTTTCCTGGATTCTGGATTCTTGTTACCCCTAGATGTCCATGCATAAAAACAGTGTAGTAACTCTTGCATTGTGTTACTGTCATTTTTCTCTTATAGTTCTGGTTTGATTGCTGTCTTAACCCATTGCTCGATCATGGATTTTGTGGTACATTTCTGATCATTTTTTTATATATTTCTTTGTCTGATTCCAAGGCATTTAACAGGGTTTTCTTAGCCTTTTGGGTTCAATGAGTTTGTGAAAGTTGCAGCTATGTCAGTTTCCAATCTTACGCCTTGACAAGCAAAGGGAATTAAGGTGGTTAGGGGCTTCTGGGCAGCAGTCAGCTATTACAGTATAAACAGTAATAATAGCCTTGGCTCACTAAAGGTGGTAGCAAGAGAACACAGAACTCAGCTCACAGTGGAGCAATGAAATATTGACTTTGTAAGAGTAAACAGTATATATAAAACACAGAAGCTTTCTCAAAGTAGTACAGAGATTAGGTCAGACCCCAACTAATTTACTATAAACCAACCAAATTAACTGTACGGGATTATTTCTTGCCTGTACCGTTTCAGGATATTAGAATGCAGCTAGCTTGATAAACCTTTGTTCTTTGACTCCCTTTCACTATGTTACCTTTGAGACCTGAACGATATTATTTAAAAAGCTAAATCATATGCTGTCTAACAACAGGCACATCAGTTGAGAGACCGCATTTACCTAGTAATTGTTACAAATGAATGTAATTTTAAAAATCAGGGGAAAGGTACTATCAGCAAAATATTTTGAGATTGAATTAAACATGTAATCGCAGGGCGAAGGTGTGAAAATGAAAAAAAATCTTTACAAAATATTTTAGGTATTTGGAGCATTTAGTGTTTTTTTGTCAAAGATGAACTAGAATTGGTTGTGTCTGTTATCAATTGTTAGAAATAGTCATAACATGAAAATGAGGACAGATCACTTAGTATATATGCCTGCTACAACACTGTGCAGGGTAGTAGCTTCACCCTGTGGAAATCTGATACAGCTCTACAGTTTGGCACCCAGTGTTGCTTTCCTACTAGCAAAAATAATTTTGATCCTTATAAAGCACTATGTCAGTCAGTAACTTAAAATGATACATATTTTCTAATCCTTTTCCTGTTTATATTATTGTGGAAAAACCCAAAGTTTTTCAATTGTAATGACAGAAATGACTGCCTGTGATAGATATGGGGTAAGCGGAGCACTCTTCCACAGTCCAGTTTTGAAATAGGGAAACCCTTGATTATAGTACAACCTAATGCAGAGTTCAGGATTCCAGTTTCTATCCCATGGAATCACTTGTTCTTGGCATTGTAGAGCAGAATACCAAATTTGACTAGAAGGAAAAAAAATCACAACAGAATGCCTCTTTTAAATGTAAAATAAATGTAAAGATTCAGAGTGCGTTTCAGATTGTAAGAACTCTGTCTCTCCATAACATATTTAATCCAGTATAACCATGTGATAATGGTATTAAAAAATAATTATGTTTTACGTTGTTCCCCACCCAGAATTCTATGGCTGACTTGGCATCTTACCATGATAGGTTTTATTTAATGTACGTTTGAGATTTGAGTAAATACTGCCAGGGAAGCTTTTAGTTTACAGTGCCTTTAGCGGCTCAGCATTGGCTTTCCAGACACACTGTTCACATATGTTTCACAAGAAATACAAAAGAGGGCATTTTGAGTGCTGTAAATGGGTACCTAAATAGTGACCTACTGAGTAAATCTCTCTACCCTTACAGGAACAGTTGTCAGCACCTCTTCTTCCCAAGTATGGGGGCAATGTTCCCATAGCCACTGTGCTGAATGCTCATGTGATGTCGCTTCCTTTGTGGTAATGCTGTACATGGTGTGAATGTGTGACTTAATTTCATACGAATGTAGCAGTAAAGATGATCTTCCTGCCTTCTGATTTCCTTTTATCTCTGCCTGTCTGTTGCTGCAATCTTTTCCTTGATAAAGTCTTTTTCCTTTTGTCAAGAAGCAACATGTAGCTATGACAAGCTAGACAAGGGAGATTATATATATAATTACAATTACTACTAGAAGTCCAGTTGAGAACATTTTGTTTTAGGGAAATGAGGACGGAAAGTGAATCACAACGGTACACTCTGGGTGGGAGAGTGGTAATTTTGGAATAAGTGATTTACTTGTTTATTTTGACAAATTATTTTAAACCTCCAAATTATAATGAGGGATTTTTGTCACCCTTGAAAACAAGATATTTTAATTTATTCTGGTCGGATCTTCTACACAGGTACACTCTAGATACACATTCTGAGACATTATTAAAAAATATTTTTTTCTTCTCAGAAAAATGAGAAATTTAACTACTTCTCAAGTAGTTTAAATTGAATATATCATAGTTTGAACCTATCATTTTAGGTATTCAATGATGAAATCTCAGGCTTAACAAATGTACCTGCTAACATACACATTGGTGTTGTTTTCCATACAGATATCTATTCCTATTGACTTCCCATTTCTTATTTATATTCACTCATACCTTTAACTGTTTGCTTTTGCCTTTGAGTTAGCTAACCTGAAAAAAAACTATATTATGCAGAAAATCCTCAATCTTCTAATACGTTGCTGTTATACTGTTCATAGTACACTGCATTCTTAAGCGTCTGAATGTTTCCTCTTTTTGTAACTTATATAAATGCTAAGTAAGGAATTCAGTGTGAGTGAAGACGAGATTAACACCATAGTGTTCACCACAGCAAATCTTTTGCTCAAAGTTAAATTTACAGAAAAAATAAAAGCTTTACCTTCATGATTATTATAGGTTTTTTGCTATGGTATTATGTTTACAATTCAGATTAAAGACTGCAAAATGCTTTCTTAAAATCTGTGGAATTTATGATCAATTGTCTTTTTTGTTTTTCCCTTTTCAAAAATACTCTTACTTATAGTATTGTGTCTGTATACCATCTTTCTCGTTAAAATGTAGCCTTTTCTCCCATTAACTTCTCCTCAACTACTTTGCACACTCTGCTTAACATGCTGTTATAAAAATGTTGTCTCCCAGAAGGAATGTGACGTCTTATTCTGTTGTAGCACCTAGATTACCTTGCTTTGTGGAAATTTGACTGTAATATAATTTTTTAGTTCCTCTGGAGCATTTGTAGTTTCATACTTAAAGCTGAAAAAGTCATGATTTTTTCTCCATAATAGTCTACATTTTTGTTTTTTTTGGTGTGTTTTGTTTTTTTGTTTTTCAGTGAAAAGGTCTTAGGTACAGCTATATAATTGTTAAAATCCCTCAACTTGCTGGCCATGCTTCTTTTGATGCAGACGAGGATCTGGTTGGCTTTCTGGCACTTAAGCACACATTACCACCTTATGTCCAACTTTTCATCCACCAATGCTCCCAAGTTCTTCGCAGCAGGGCTGCTCTCAATCCCTTCATCCCCCAGCCTGTATTGATACCGGGGGTTGCCCCGACCTGGGTGCAGGACCTTCCACTTGGCTTTCTTGAACTTCATGATGTTCACATGGTCCCACTTCTCGAGCTTGTCCAGGTCCCTCTGGATGGCATCTCATCTCTCAGACATGTCAACCACACCACTCAGCTTGGTGTGATCCACAAACTTGGTGAGGGTGCAGTCAATCCCACTGTCTGTGTCATTGATGGAGATACTGAACAGTACTTGTCCCAGTACGGACCCCTGAGGGACACCACTTGGCACTAATCTCCATCTGGACATTGAGCCATTGACCATGACCCTCTGGATGCAACCATCCAACCAATTCCTCATCCATCCACCAAACAGTCCACCCATCAAATCCATACCTCTCCAATTTAGAGAGAAGGATGTCGTGGGGGAACGTGTCAAAGGCCTTACAGAAATCCAGACAGATGACATCCGTAGCTCTTCCCTTGTCCACTTGATATAGTCACTCCATCATAGAAGGCCACTATGGTCAGGCAAGACTTGCCCTTGGTGAAGCCATGTTGGCTGTCTCAGATCACCTCCCTGTCCTCCACGTGCCTTAGCATAGCTTCTAGGAGGAGCTGTTCCATGATCTTCCGAGGCACAGAGATAAGGCTCCCAGATCGGTAGTTCCCAGGGTCCTCCTTTTTACCTTTGTAAAAATGGGTACAATGTTTCCCTTTTTCCAGTCACCAGGGACTTCACCTGACTACCATGACTCTTCAAATACGATGGAGAGGGGCTTAACAACTACATCAGCTAATCCCTCAGGACTCTGGGATGCATCTTGTCAGGTCCCATAGACTTCTGTATATTCAGGTTCCTCAGGTGGTCATGAACCTGATCTTCTCTTACAGTGGTAGGGACTTTCCTTCCACAGTCCCTGTCTTGCGATCCATCCACTGGAGAGGTGTGGAGTGAAGCAAAAATGTTGTTGAGTACCTCAGCCTTCTCCTCATCCATTCTTACCTATTTGGCAGTCTTGCTCATCAAGGGAGGTATGCTTTTTTTGACCTTCCTTTTCTGGTTGACATACCTGTAGAAACCTTTCTTATCATTCTTGGTGTCTCTTGCTAAATTCAACTTGAGCTGTGCCTTGTCCTTCCTCATCCCATCCCTATGCAACTGGGCAGCATCTCTATAATCTTCCCAGGATACCTGTCTCTGCTTCCACTGCCTGTGCATTTCCTTCTTGCCCTTTAGTTTGACCAGCAGATCTCAACTCAGCTATGCCAGTCTCTTGCCTTCCTTTCCTGATTTCTTACACTTGGGGATCGAGAGCTCTTGCACTCTGAAGAAAGCATCCTTAAAGATCTGCCAGCTGTGTTCTACTCCCTTGCTCCCGAGGGCAATTTCCCAGGGGATCCTATTGACTAACTCCTTGAAGAGCTGCAATTTTGCTTTCCTAAAATTCAGGGTCCTGACTTTACTCTTTGCCTGACCCATATCCCTCAGGACTGCAAACTTCACTAGCATGTGATCACTCCAGCCCAGGATGCCTCAAATCTTGACATCACCAATGAGCTCACTTACATTGGTGACCAAAAGGTCCAGTATCGCATCCCCTTTGGTAGGCAAGGGGATTTAATTCTATTACCTTGCTTAAGAACTTATCCTTGATGCACTCCAAGAGTCTCCTAGATCGCCTACAGTACCCTGCTCATCTATCAAGTTCAGGTAGTTATCCAAATTTTGAATGCTTGGTCACATCTTATCTGAACCTCTTGCTTTTGAAATCTGACATAAATTATGTGCCACTTAAGATTTTCAGTATCGTTTTGGTTTTTGGGCAAGTTGGATATTTTTTTCAATGTTGTTGAAAACAGACTGTTCGGTGTAGCAAACGTAGAGTAAGAAAAACATGAACAGAACTTGCAAAGCACTAAGTCCTTCTGATCTCCTTTATATTTAAGGGAAAATAATAAGAATTCATCATCAGAGGAGCTAGTGCAACAATGTAGTGAAGATAAGATGTTTACTGTAAGAACACAGTATAGGACCTTAAACATTGGTTTAATTTCCACTGTCCTTTTGTTACATTTTGCCATTGTTTCAGAATTTCTACTTGTTTACTGTATCATCTACTGCTCTGATGCAGTCTAATGTTTCTTTCCACTCATACAGCTTGGAGTGTGAGAGAGGCTTAGGTAAACCTGGATCCCTCTCTCAAAAGATTTAGGTTTGAATACATAACTGCAGGCTGGGACCAGGTACTGCCTAGGCAAGAGCCAGAGCCAGAGGGATGACAAACTTCCAAGCTTGACTTAGTTGTCCTTCCCCTAATGGCAGACAAACTAATTCCATGCATTTGTCTTGTTGCTTCTCAGAAAATATATCAAGCCTTGTACCTTTTGTTTGATTACTCTCTCTCTGCCCCCTATATGGACATCAAGCTTAGATTTGCCAAAGAAATTACCCCAGTGTATGAGAAATGAATCTGTGTCTTTGTTTCTTTATTGGATTATCTTTAAATGCACTTTATTCACTATTATTTCATTCAGTGTTTTTGTATCAAGCATATAATAAGATTGGAAGTTCCTTCATTTTAATGCTACAGTCAATATAATTGGTAAAGCACTTTGACATCACATTATGTGAATAAAAAAACAGTATTTATCCCATTCTTTATACATGCATTATTCTTCCGAAAATAAATCTCTGTGGAGTAACAAAGAAAAGCACATGAAAGGTGACATCTATAGCATTCATTGTTTAATTTTAAATTGATCTAAGTCATTAAGATACATCTATGAAGTCAGTCTGCATAACCCTAACTTTTTATTTATGTTTCAAAAATAAATCCAGCACCAGTTCACAGGTACAAAACCAAACAGGATTGTACAGTAGTGCTTTTCTGTGGCATTAAGGTCATGTCATAGTCATGTTTCCTAAACACTAGTCAGTAGGTAACTATGAGAAAAAGAAAAGCAGGAGTGGAAAAAAGTTAAGTCAATGATTTTATTAAATAATCAAACATGAAGAGGGACAATACATGAACAACACCGATCACATTTTTATTTAAACTTCATTCTATTCAATATCATCTTTCTAATATAGAAACCTTGACTTTATAAGACACCAGATACGTTTATACTTCCATGCCAACTCCTGATGCTGTCTATACAGCATGACTTTTCTGATATTTTTATTATATTTGAGATGTCAGGTAAGACTTTGCTACTACTGTAGGAAAGGAAAGGCACTGTAAGAGACTTTCAGAGGTAAGGATATATATGCTTTGCTTCTCCTTCTTTAATGGCGGGCAAAGCTCATAGCAGAAGGAGGAAAAGAAGAAAAGAAAAAAAAAAAGAATTATTTTATTCCACAAGTCAAAATTAACATATATTTTCTTTATATGATTTTTTGTTCTTCAGAACATTTTTTTTATCATCTTGAAAGTGTTTAGTGTTTTTTCTTTCTTAATTCTTTCTCTTTGTATTCTTCTGGACACATACTTCTGTTAATACATGAACAACACACGTTTCAAACACTTTCATGTCTGTCTGACAGTATGGCTGTTGATTTCCTCTATACATTAAAACAAAAACTCATCGTAATTAGTGAGCACACAATGTTTTTATAAAACATATTCAGAGTTAAAAGAGGTGTCATATTTTTTCTTTATCTTTTAAAAATAACACAGTTGAACTGGTTTTAGCTCCTTGCTGATCAGCTTCTAAATAAGTTTCTCTTGTGAACAGATTTTCTTTTGCTATACTAAGCAGTGTGCTCTCCTTTACTCCTTTTTTTTCCTTTTTTTTTTTTTTTGCATCAAGTCAAATATTCCTTTCTGTTATCATTATAATCTTGGTTTTTTATTATTTAGTTCTAACCTATTCCCTCATGTCCTATCATCTTTTCTTCTATCTTTATGCAATATGGTTTGACTGCTGCTCACCTACCCAACCAGCCTTCTCCTGTCACTTCAGGTATTTGTTTCATTATTTCTTTCCTACCCTTTATACTTCCACTTTCATCTTCTGTTTTCCCTTTCTAAAGGAATATTCCATTACTTTGTACTGTTGCCTGCACCTTTCATTTTTTCCCCAAATAAAGATCCTACACTCTGGCTCTACATCCTTGACAGTCTTTTTCCATTTACCTTTCTCTTCTATTGCCTGCCATTATTTTTTCTACCTCCTGTCTTCCTATACTAGTAATTTAAATAACATGCTGATATGAAAAATATTTATGACAAGGACATTCATGGTGCCAATCATCTAACCTATTTTAGATTTCTACAATATACATGTCTACACATTTTTTTTGTCACTTTACAGGTAGAAGGTGATGTTATGAAGGAATTCTATGGCAGACAAGTCAGATGCAAATATCCACAATTAGTTTTCCTTTTGTCTAGGCATGAATCTTTGTTTTTAGCCTTTTCTGCTTTCAGAAAAGGGTATTGAAGATGAGGAAAGGATGTATCCTGAACTAACAAGGATCAGGAAATAAGTACATAAATGTTTACAGTATAGTTTGAATATGGTAAGAATTTAGTACTCCTCGTTAACCAGTGTCTGCCCCTGAGTGGGTTGCAGTATATCACTACTTGAATACTCTTGGTCCATTTTAATGAAAAAGCAACTATTTTTCTTTTATAATAGTCAGATATTACATCTTTGTAAAGCAGTGTAAAAGGCAAAGAAGACGACATCTTAAGTCGATGTACAAAAAAGTGTTGACTTAAGTCAGACTGTAGACAGAACACAAACTAGTAAACATGAGGTTCAGTATCCCTGTTGGTATGTCATACTGCATCTTAACTACAACAGACAGGTAAAGAGACTTGAAGTGATATTTTACAATGTTTTCATGTATCCAGAGTTGAAATGAATGCCAGTACTTATAATAAAATGAAGGCCATTAGGAGTATTTTGACTTAATACTAGTCAACAGGTTTAGTTTATAATTTATAATGACGCAGTTGCTTGCATTTGGGGAAGTAATGGAACACAAAGTAACTGTTATCTGTCAATCACCTGTCAGTCACATCAGAAAAAAAACCCTTAAAATTAGAAACTATCAACATTCTAAGGTCACATAAACATTTGAACTCTGCGAGGCCACAGCTCATTGGAGAAACTGAGTGGCTGGAATCAACTTGTAACGCAAAACACATTTTGCTTAGCATCAACAGAAACTTTTGTTTTGAAATCGGCAAATCAGTTATAAAATAAAACTGAGAACCACTGTCCACATTGTACGGTACTTTCTGACAGTTTTTCAAGATTATTTAACTTGTCTTTCCATTTATTTGAAAGCTTAAGGAACAGGTATTGAAAAAGCTGCAAGTCTATTCCTTGTCAGAAGAACCCAGCATTTGCTTCTTTGAAAGGGAGAAATTCAGGCAGCACTGAAGACTGAAATTAATGGTTGCATAGTGTATGCAGGGAATATACAATAGAGATAAAAATTGGTAGGAAAGATGTTGGTAAATAAAAACATTTCTTTAAGACCCCATTTTAAAACTGCATTTCCTTATCACACTGAGATGCTGTAAGTTTTTACAGAACAAAGATACTGCTTATAGCTTCTTTTGACAAGTATATAATCATTCCTCTTTTTAAATGACATTTTAAAAAGGAAGTTTTAAATGGAAAATTTTAGAAAAACCTTTAACAAGATTGTAAATTGCAGATCATAAGAATTTTATTTTCTTGAAAAAATCTACCTTTCTTTCCTCAGCCAACCTGTGCTGAATCTGTCTTTATCGATATCATTCAACTGTTTTCAGAATATAGCTTGAAGGATGTTTTGAATACAGAAGCTGGGCTATACAGCAACCTCACTGAAAATAAAGGCCATATTGTCATAGGATATCTTACTATCATAATGTCACAAATAAATCCTTAAATTCTAGTTTTAAATTTGTTCAATAGTTTCTAATGAGTCCATAATATTATTGAAACAGTTAAAAAAGAAACCCCACACAGTAACAAATTTTAACTGTTCTTGACTCTGAACGAGACTAAGTGGTAAAGCCAGGCTCATCATTGATTTCCATTAACTAGTGAGATTATCTGGCATGATTTAATTTTCAAATGTATCTAAATATACATATTTACATGTATGCAAGAAAGAAATACATATTTCATGAAAAGTAATTGCATTCTCGGTACTGGGACCCGTGCTGCTCAACATCTTTGTTGGAGACATGGACAGTAGGATTGAGTGTACCCTCAGCAAGTTTGCCAATGATACCAAGCTGTGTGGTGAGGTAGACACGCCGGAGGGGAGGGATGCCATCCAAAGGGACCTGGACAAGGCTGGAGACGCGGGCCCAAGCCAACCTCATGAAGTTCAACAAGGCCAAGTGCAAGGTCCTACATCTAGGTCGGGGCAATCCCAAGCACAAATACAGGCTTAGCAGGGAATGGCTGGAGAGCAACCCCGAGGAGAAGGACCAGGGTGTGCTCAACATGAGCCAGCAATGTACGGCTGCAGCCCAGAAGGCCAACTGTATCCTGGGCTGCATCAGAAGATGTGTGGCCAGCAGGTCAAGGGAGATGACTCTGCCCCTCTACTCCGCTCTCATGAGACCCCACATGTACTGCATCCAGCTCTGGAGCCCCCAACATAAGAAGGACATGGACCTGTTGGAGCGTGTCCAGAGGAGGGCCACAAAGATGATCCGAGGGCTGGAGCACTTCTCCTAATGACGACAGGCTGAGAGTTGGCATTGTTCAATCTGGAGAAGAGAAGGCTCTGGGGACACCTTATCGCAACTTTCCAGTACCTGAAGGGGGCCTACAGGAGAGCTGGGGGAGGACTTTTTACTAGGGCATGTAGTGATACAATGAGGGGGAATGGCTTCAAGCTGGAAGAGGATAGGTTTAGATTAAACATTAGGAAGAATTTTTTCACTATGAGGGTGGTAAGGCACTGGAATGGGTTGCCTGGAGAATTTGTTGAGGCCCCATCCCTGGAGGTGTTTAAGGCCAGGCTGGACGTGGCCTTGGGCAACCTGGTCTAGTGGGAGGTGTCTCTGCCTATGTCAGGATGGTTGGAACTCGATGATCTTCAAGGTCCCTTGCAACCTAAACCATTCTATGGTTCTATGAGTCTATGATTGTAATGACAGAGTCCTTTTACTCTGACAAAACTTAGCACTGTACAATGATGCACAATAGAAAACACTATCTGAAAACAAGTTTTCTGAGTAAACTGTGATCCTGATGGAATCTTGTAATCTCTTTTTGTAATTTTAAGAGAGACGCTTATGTCTTGAGTTTTGTATTCTTTGTTTAACCAGTGCAAAATTATTTTCTATTCTTTTCTTCTAAACAAAAAGAGCAAATGAGATTAAAAAAAAAACCCCAAAATATTAATAGACTAATATTTTAACTTTGTTACACAGTGTAAAAATATAAATCTCATAAGCTCTGTCTTAAGTGACATTTCCAAATATTAAGTCTGCTTTCTGTCCCATAACAGTAGGGCTAGGAAGCTTTAAAATATATATCATATATATGATAATAACATCGAAGAGATATGGTTTTGATGTCTAGAATGATATTAAAACACAGTTAAATGTTAATGGGGGAAGAAGAAGGAGAAGCAAATGATCTCAAGGAAAAGAGTTTGTATTGCCAAAAGTGAAATAAAGTAGAAAAAATGGTGAACAGAGAAAGCCCAAATATTCTTACCTACCAGATTGACAGGTGGGCTGCTTTAGAACATTTTTATGACTCACCAATGTGTTAGTAGCACTGCCAAAGGCAGATGGATGAAAATGCCAAGCATATGTGAAGAAGGTCAACAGCAAAGATTCTAAGAGAAAGCAAATACAATGTTCTTGTTAATATTTTTGTAGCACTCTGTGATAAAACTATGGGAAGTTGGCTTCTTAAGATAGCTAGGAAGAAAAACGTTAATACAATGTCATTTTTGTGTTTTGTGTTGTAAAGATAAGTTGACCACATACTAGCTCTTCTACTTTTGCACTGTTTCAATTTTTTTTTGTTCTCCAAATTAGTAGTTCTGAATGGACCTACAAGAAGAGATTTGTTTATAGATCTCCATGTTATAGGCGTCAAACAATACTATAAACATGGACTTCTGATAATATACAATAGAGAACTCTGGTGCAATTTTAATACTAGCTAAATTACAGCATTTTTATGAAGAGACATCTTACTTCAATATGGTCTTTTATTTTACCAAATCAATGTGTGTACATTTTTGTTAATTTTTTATGTCCTATGAAAATAAAATGCTAATACACATGCATATAAATATATTTGTAGGCCAAATCCTCACACTACAGTTAGTGAAGAATTAGGCATAGTAGTAAGCTTTTTGTCCTTTTTGTATTAGTATCTCCATAGGAAGATTCTGGGTTTCGGTTGGCTCTCCTGACGCTTTGTAGCATTCAGACATCAACAATTATCCAATATTTAAAGAATGGAGACCTTTTATTATAATTACATTTAGAGTGGTTTGGGTTTTTTTTTTTTTGACTCCAGCCCCAAATAGTCTTTTTCTGATAGATTCACAAAGAGGGAACTTCTGCTGTGGTCAAGTCTGGTGCTAAAATGTTTGAATGGCTTATGTGATGATTGGGAGAGATTAAGGTGTCAGAAAATCTGCTAAATTTTATATTCAGAGTTTGCCTAATAGCTGAAACATACTACCTTGCATGCATTCATCTGATCAATTGCTGGTAAACCCATGGTTTTTTACTTTTTTTTAATTATAATTTGAATGGATTTACTCTTCCACACTTGGGCTTTTTTTGATGCAAGTTTGTTTTCAGCAGCAAGAAGATATTTTTGGCATTAAGTTAATTATTTGATTTGTCCAGTATAAATTATGGCCTCCAATACAAGCACGTGGATGTGTTCCTTACCATGTAGTGTAATCCATTGTACACACACAAAAATCTGTCCTGAGAGCCCTGAAGTTCCTGTTCAGCTCCAGTACTTGTGTTTCCCTGGCAGGAGCCACTATGGGGGCAGGTATGTGGAACACACAACCTACTGGATTTTGGCTGATTCTGATTATAACATGTAGTTCCTCTACCTATGCCAGGGAGACCAGGAGTGTTCCCAAGTATATTGGTTTAGACATAGCTCTACGATCACTCTGTTGCCAAGCTCTTAAAGAATTCATAGAATGATAGAATAGTTTGGGTTGGGAGGGACCAAATCTGCAATGAGCAGGAACATCTTCAACTGTATCATGTTGCTCAGGGCCTTGTCCAACTTAACCTTGAACAGTTCCAAAGATGAGGCATCTACCACCTCTCTGGGCAACCTGTTCCAGTGTTTCACCACCCTCATCGTAAAAAATTCTTTCCTTATATTTAGTTTAAATCTACCCTCTTTTAGTTTAAAACCATTATCATTACAACAAGCCTTGCTAAAAAGTTTGTCCCCATTTTTCTCATAAGCCGCCTTTAAGTACTGAAAGATCAAAAGAAGGTCTCCCCAAAGATTTCTCTTCTTCAGGCTGGACAACCCTAACTCTCTCAGCCCTTCCTCATAGGAGAGGTGTGGCCCTCCTCTGGACCTGCTCCAACAGGTCCATGTCTTTTCTATGCTGAGGGCTCCAGAGCTAGATGCAGTACTCCAGGTGGGCAGAATCACCTCCTTGACCTGCTGGCCATGCTTCTTTTGATGCAGCCAAGGATAGGTTGGTTTTCTGGGACTTAAGCATACATTGCCAGCTCATGTCCAGCTTTTCATCCACCAGTGCTCCCAAGTCCTTCGCAGCAGGGCTGCTCTCAATCCCTTCATCCCCCAGCCTGTATTAATACCAAGGATTTCCCTGACCCAGGTGCAGGACCTTGCATTGGCCTTGTTGAACTTCATGAGGTTCACATGGGCCCACTTCTCGATCTTGTCCAGGTCCCTCTGGATGGCATCTCATCTCTCAGTTATGTCAACCACACCACTCAGCTTGGTGTGGTCCACAAATATGTTAAAGGTTCACTTGATCCCATTGTCTATGATGTCATTGATGGAGATACTAAACAGTACTGGTGCCAATACAGACCCCTGAGGGACTCTGCTTGTCACCAGTCTCCATCTGGACATTGATCTGCTGACCACTACCCTCTGGATGCAACCATCCAACTAATTCCTTATCCACTGAAAAGTCCACCCATCAAATCCATACCTCTCCAATTTAGAGACAAGGATGATGTGGGGAACAGTGTCAACGGCCTTACACAAGTCCAGGTAGACTTTTTATTCCAGTCATAAGAATAAGCTTGAGTTAGGCTTGAGAAATACTTCAATGGCATAAGAGTTTGCTTTATAATCAGAAAGGGTTGCCTTTTAGTAATTGACTGTAGTTTACTAGGTAGTTCAGTTAGAATGAGACAAGGGGAAGTCTGGCACTGAACTGAAGAATGGCTTGTTTATATTCCAAAGGTGCATTAATTACTGTATTTGCAATTGAGGAGACAAATTCTGTCATCTACCGACTGGCGTTTCCCTGTGACAGGAAACAACGAGGTTTAGGAGAGACAACATGCCATGCTGCCTTAACTCAGAATATTACCAGAATTGCTAAATTTTAACTAGGAGGAGAGGGAAATCTCAAGTAAATTTTTCCTGTAACACCAGTTTACTAATTGTGATGAAACTTCAATGTCAGAGTTATCAGAGTAAAATGGAGGAAGTTCAATAAGAGATCTTTATATTATTATCAACTTCTCCATTTGGTAGTAGTCACTTGTTGGCAGGAATCTTCCCTAATAATGTGTCAATAAGCAGAAGTATTTGTCTGCTGCAAGAACAACATATTTTGCCAGAATAGATTTAAAGTGTCTGTCATGTGTCTTCACTTGTGTAAGCATTTTATGTAAGACTCGAAGCCTGTAAATGATTGAAAAAGGGCATTGCTTAAGGATGAAATAGCTGTACATGTCAGGATTTGCTAGGAGAGAGAATTCACAAAGACCACTATCTACCTTATGTTTTCCATTATAGATGCACAACAGATATGTATAAATCATCCCCATGGCCATTATAATCTTTGTCCAGACCCTAGATGTATTTGGTATCTAACTATTATCAGAACTGGAGACTAAGATCTAAAACTTGACTGCAGATTTGAACACGACTGCAATCTACTATACAACAGCTAGCACTGTTTTGTCCATTCTTGCTGTCAATGATGTACAGAACAATTCTAGTCACAGCTTTAAGAAATAGGCTTAAACAGCATATACTATAATATATTGTATGCAGACTTAAATTGCAGTACTAATTGCTGGGCTAAACTTAAAATCATTGTATAATCCAGCTTCTAAATGGCTGTGATGCGTTCTAATCCAAACCATCTGGCATTCATGAGCCTTTTTGCTGATGTTGCAATTTTCTATATGATCTTGGAGTACAAGTAGGTGATGAATGTTCCCTAATCATTTTTAGTCTGATAATATAGTTTTATTATTCATTACAGTGTTTCATAATAAATTTATGCAGTTCTCCAAAGGAGTCATCGGCAGTTCAAGCAAAGTAGTACTTCTCACCAAACCTTTGTAAGATACCTTATAAAATTAAGTTCCTTGGGGCACCAATTTATAGAAATGGTTCCTAATGCTAAAAACAATGTAAAGCAGAACATTTTATGTAACACGACGAAGTAAATTTTTTTTTGTTAGTCTGGAATAGCTCTTCTGACAAAGTGCGTCTTGTCAAAGACCATCTACTCTTAATAAAAACATTCCTATAAAATCATTATTTTGAAGATTTATTACTTCAGGCTCTGAACTCATTAACTTTCACATCTAGATGGAGAGGTGTAGGTGGGAGATCACTAAACCAGCATGCTCGAGCTTGTCATACTGGTCATTCAGTGGATAACATTATTTTAAATCAATAACAGACTTTATTTGAGGAAATGCACCTACTTCTAGCTCTTGTTTCTTGATTATTCTTTAAATACAAATAGAAACATTTCATTCAGCTTGTGCACTTTTTTTTATAGCTTGACAGTGTCCTCAGGTAACAAACTTTTGACCACTTATTGAGACTTATTGACGCCTTCACTCTGAACGCTCTTCTGTTTCCCACTGGTTGTCTATGAGTAATTCTCAGAAAGGTGGTAACACCTTAAATAACTTCAGTTTCATACTAGGATGGAAGATGTCTCAGACAGAAAATTACACTAAAACGTGGATTAAAAAGGTGACCTTTGTTGCCTTTTATCTGCTAGTTGGAGTTTCTGTGAGGGTCTTGATGCATAACTGCATGTCAAAAGGAGTTCATGCTCACTGAAATGGACTGTCACCCCTTTGACTTTCTCTGAGGTTTTTCACCAATGTTTAGGAAGTCCATTGGGATTATGTGATTTAAAAATACTTGAATAATCCAAGAGATGAGTAAGAGCCTAATAACAGTGTGATTATGAAACTGCATCCCAAAACTGTGTGTTAAGATAGCTATTAATAACTGAGCCCTTCTGATGGGAAGGCCCATTTAAACCCAGTGGGAGTTTAGATACAAGAGTAATCTTTAGACCTGAGGAAATTTAGAATACAACAAAGATAAAGGCTTTCTGGTGAATCCTACAACAGCCAAAATTCCCTGAAAAACAGATGCATATTATATACATGAAACACAAAGATGTGAGGTGAATTTTTGGAGAAAGGAAAGAAAGAATATGGGCTCTAGACTGCAGATCAGTGAGAAAATATTCAAGAATATTCAAGACTTAAGAAAAAACATTACTCTGCAAGAAAACACATTTGATTAATTTTAAAGTATCTATGAATTCTGTAAGACTGTGATTCTGACTACAGAAGAACTTTTAAATCTTTCTAGAAATCAAGTGATTTAATAAGCAGACAATGTTTCCTGAGGTGTAGCACTGTGTTAACAAGGTAATACAAATTCTTGACCCAATCTTGCTTACACCTGCCAAATGAACAAAATGAGTTCGCTAATGCTTGCATTCTTTTGTACATAAATATATTTGACCAATTTGCACATTTTCCTGATTCTTTCAAGTACAAATATAACTAATATTTAAGGTTAGAGGAAACACATTAGTGATAATGTCGGGCTTTGGCTTAAGATACTTATATATACATATGTAAATATTATGCATTCATTGCATATATTGTTGCATGCATCTGAGAAAACTGTTTGATTCAGTATTAATTATAAAACCCATATGTTTTTAATATTTTATGATTTTAATAGAGAATGGTTGCTATAGATGTAAAAAGAAACAAAAAGAATTCTGAATATATCCTACATTAAAGGTATGTGGTGACACAATTAACAAAGGGTAAAGAGTAAGACGCCTAGAGAGAAGTGAGTACCTTGTAAGACTAATAGAATAACTAGAGTCACACAGTAATGTCCCAAAAGACCTACGCGATTAAAGTAGTGCTTCAAGCAAAATTTAAAATCTAAGCCTATATTTTAAAAATCTGTAGTTCCGCTGGAGGTTCCTGTATCTCATAGGTTTTTAGCTTCCTTTGTTTAAATCAACAGTGTCACAAGAGAGCTCCCTTTGGACATACGTGAAAATACTTTGGTCCTGGTGAGGCTGAAGAGTGTGACACGTACATCATGCCTACGCATTAAAAAATTAAATGTTTCTGTAATTATTTTGACTGAATGGATTCAGTGTGGTAGACTTCCTCTATCAATAGCCTACATATTTCTAAAGAGTATGCTCCGCAGAAGTGGAAAGGTGGTCACCTATTTCTTTTCAGTCATGCAGACACTGCCTTGAAATACTTCATTCTCAGAGCCTGTCTACTCCTAGCTCTCATCATTAAGTATCAATCCACTTACTTAATAGCCGCCTGTTTCCAAGTGGGTTTTGTGTATAAAACTTAATTCTGTATACAGACAATGAGAAAATATCCAATCAGGCCTCCAGAATTGGATCCTTCACAAGAAGAATATTAAAACAGCTGAGGAGAGAGAAAAAGACATTTAAAATCTCTCCAAGAGTCAGATGCTTAATTCCTGGTCAGATTTCAGGGGCTGGAACTTCTTCCTGGATTTAGTGCTTAAGTCATATTGGGTATACATAACTGCTCTTCACTTTCCCCTGCTTCATGGCTTGCTGAAGGAAAGAATAGAGCCTTACGCTCCTATGTATTAGAGAAGCATTTTAACTATTGAAAAGAAAACAAAAAGGTGAGAACAAGCGAATAAGATCATTTCCGGCCTTTGGGTGCTAGGGGGAGAAGAAATTTCTACTTTTCTTTGAGTTAGAGCTGATGGCTGTTTTTCTGGGCACTGGGTCTCAAGTGGAACATCTCTGAGTGATTTACATATGTGTGAAGATTTGAAGGAAAATTTCTGTCATCCATCCTTCCCCAGTTCCTAGCTTTGGACGGCACCTCAACAAGAATGTTGGCTGTTGGCAGATCCCAACAACTGTCCTGCTGGTCCTGTATGTCATTCTGAAGTATGACAGATGTGTCCCCATAGGCTTTATAACAGGATTCTAAAATTTAATATTGGATGTTGGATTCTAGCCTGGGGAAAACAAAACTGAAAAATTCCCTCTAACATCAACGGGAACCAAATATGTAGGTAGAGTTGAAAATCTCACCTAATATTCGCATTCAACAAACTGAAGTTTGTGATGCAAGTTTGTGATGCTTGAAGCTTTTGATTATTCCACACTACACTGCACAGGTGCCACCCCACCATATATATATTATATATAGTATAATATTGTCTGGTTTAACTATGTATAATGGAATGGTGAACTGCTACTACTCAAGAAATTTTTTTCCTGTTTGGAAATGCATGATTTAACTAAAAGTTTGGGGGAGGGTAAGTAGGTTTTTTTAAGTAACAAACCTGTATAGAATCTTAGGTTTTATCTGGACATGAAAAAATCATGGCAAAACTATGTAAACATTTAGAGGCACAGGACCATTAAATTACCTTTCTGGATAGGAGCAGATTTTCTTTAAGAAAACTTAACATTCTGATGGGGTTTTGTGGTCAGAAGAGGGAGCTCTTGAACTATGGCTCAGTGTTTGTAATAGTCAGATTCTAAAGAGTACACCTTTATTCTGTGCATTAATAAAGTAAATTCTCGAACACTTAAAACACTTTAAAGTAGCCCACTCAGTCAAAACAGTGTATCCAAGATGTTAATGGTGCCTTTTAACTACATAAAAACATGTAAGAAAAAGGGGCAAGAATAGCAAAACCTGAGATCAAAAATTAAAGCAGAAATAGCTTTTATGTGCTATTAAATACAAATCACATACATATATACAATCTGAGAGAAAGTATTCTCTCGTTTAATTAAAAGCTTCTCTAAGACAATGCTGAGAAAGGTTATTATTTGTACATAATAATAATAATTACAATTAAAAGCCCAAAGCTTATCATAGTGTCTGTATGTTGTTTATTTAAAATCAATGAATCAATGAATCAATCAATAAATATTGGTCACCTGTTCAGATCCAGACAAAAATTATCAACATAAATATATCCATAACACAAACTGGGTCTGATAGTCTAGTGTCATTTCTCAGGAAGATTTTTCAAAGCCATGGATACAACTTAGGCTAATGTTACTGACATATGTAGGTCACTCAAGATAGGATTTATTTTACCTGCCCCAGCTAGCTAGGAGTTAGGTGTCTAGTTGTTGAAGCCCCCCTGTTGGCAGTGTAATGAGATCGGTGCTGTTAACAAAGGAATGATTTATTCATCCTGACACAGGTCTCCAAGATATGAAACACCCTTTTTGTGAACTTAATTATTTTAATTCATTAGACAGCTACTGTAAATACTTCAGGTTTAGACTGGTAAATCTGGCTGAATACAATGCCTTTTTGTCATTGATTAGACAGAAACTCATCCTTAGATTATCCAGACCATCAACACAGGGCTGTATTTCATCATAAGACCTATGAAAGACCCATGCTCTTCTGGCAGATGGAGACAAGCCTCAGGTCTAGGGCATATCAAACAACATCAGATTCCTGTTACTGAATTGTACACCTGAATTTGGTTATCTGAATCAGGAACAAAAATTCAACATAAAGAAATGGTAAGCTTTAAAATGGCAGTCTGCATTTATCAACACTTAAAATCCAGAAAAATCTCTGTCACAGAACATTTTTGACCCTTATCTATCAGTCCACTTACTGAAGAAATCACCAGATTAAATCATTCAAAGAAATAAAGTAATTTAGTACAGCAGCAATGAAGTCTAATCCTATAAAACACTGCATCAGCAATAAAGTCCCCAGCAGGTCAAGGGAATGACTTTTCTCCTCTGCTTGGCACTGGTGAGATCCCATGTGGATTATTGGGTTCAGCTTTTGGTCCCATAGTGCCAGAAAGATGTTGGTGCACTAGCACAATTTCAGAGGAGGGTCACTGATATAATTATGAGGTGACACACACAACATACAAGAATATATTCAAAGCTTAACTGGGCAGGATTCTGGGCCATCTGATCTACCTCTGAAGTTTGCCCTTGCTTTGAGCAAGGAATTGGAGCATGGGACCTCCAGGGGTGCCTTCCAATCTAAAGTATTTTACGTTTTTATGATTTTACATATACCTGGAGGGTTGATTCTGAACCTGTCAGGATACTCATAGTGCATCTAAATGTCTGCATGGCTTCTCTGACTTTTGTTAGTAGAAATAGGAGAAATCAGGGTTGGAAGAATATCTGACCTGTATTTCTAAGTACTTTCAGTTGAGAACACGCCAGATGGAAATGTTTTCTTATTTGTAAGTGCATGAGCACAGCAGGGATGGAGAGGGCTTACTATAACAGCTAGCTGATTTCCCAGGCAGTTCAAGTCACCATGCTGTACTTCTGCAGGATCTATTAACATTATAGCTCTTCTTGTACCAGTGCCAGGACCAGGACCAGGACCAGACACACTAGTCTCTTTTCAAAGATGTCAATAAAAGATCTAATTTATTTGTAGGTGTGAACTTGACATAACTTTTCTTGAAACAGAATTAATATATGGGAGATTTCTCAAAGGAGGAAAAATACTATAAGGTTATATATCAAAGGAGTCTTTTAAGTTCAACAAGAAATACACTTGAGCAGGAAAACAAGCGGTCAAGTAGGTCCATAATGCATGGCCAGTCTCCTGAACTATCATGTCATCTATGTCATATATTATGGCTTAAAGTATAGCAATATATATATAACTTTTATAATGAATGGTGAAGGACTGAACTTCAAAAGGAAAACCTTTAATGCAGTTAAGAAAGATATTAAAAAATATAATCCATCTAATGACAAAATATGGAAAGAGTTATATTGAAAAATTAGAAAATACACCTTAGGTTACCAGAAAGAAAATTCTCAATGGGTTTGCTATCTTAGCAGTATCTGAAAGCTTTTGTTCCTGGAGCTATCAAACTTTGCACCAGATGGCCCTCTGCCGTTCATATGTGCTAAAATGACATTTATTTCATTCATTATGATATGGCATCACTGGCTTAATTACAGGCACTGCTTACTGGTAAAACATATTTTTAGCAATTAAAGCAATCTCAGAAAAGCAAGGAGGCAAGTCAGCAAATCCAGTCAGCAATGTCTCCAGTGACCATGAAGCACAGTGTGAGAACCACTACACTAAACTGCATTAACATTTTTTTTGACCTTTTTGTTTATACTGTAATGCTCTTTTATCTAGCATCCTCTTGATGTTAGAAGGATAAATTACTTCTTGCATTTATCAAATAAAAATTCTCTCTTGCACAGGTCTACCAGTCCCTTGAAAAGTTCAAGAATGCCTTTTAATATACTCTATTAAGTTTTGTGTCAAGGTCAAATTGCTATGATTTTATTCTTCAGTAGTTACATTCTGACAGATACATATTTTAAAAATATAAAAAAAAATAATTCCTGTTATACATCTACAGTATCTGAAGAAATTATTCTAAAAAGGACTGTGTCATTCCCTTGTTTATTTTCTTTCTGATTTTTTTACCACAAAAAAGCTTTACCAAAAGCAGTTCATTTTTATATATACTTCTCCAAAACACATTCTCTCTCTCATATGTAATCTTCATTATGTGCCACAGTTGTGGAATGTAACAGGTGAATAAGAAAAATATTGTGCTGAAGTGACTTCCTATATGGCACTATCAATATGTAACAAGTGATGAAACACTGATAAGTCATTGTGAACAATCGTGAAAGAAGTAGAACACTTCCAAAAATTCTTCTGGTTTTATAATTGGTTATTTGTGCACAGCAGTAGAGATGACTGATAAAATTCACCCACTAAGTTGGATAAAATAAACACTGTAAAATTGAGAGGTGGACATCTGGCAAACCACAATTACGTGTACATGTAAAATACAAGTTTTAAGTGAATTAAATCTTCACATTTATTTTTTATTAGTTTAGTATGCTTAAGTAAGCCAAAAGACTTAAGAAGCTTACTCATATTTCTTTTTTTATTCACAGGACTTAATGGAATCCACAATCCACTTAGATTAACTTAAAATAAATATCAACTAGAAATCACAATGAGTTTGTAGAAGAAATGAAACAAATGGATTGAATTTTCAGATCTGTTTGTCTGTTCATGCCTTATGTGTCCTAATAGAATAATGGTTGAAAAGATTTTTCTTAAAATTTGAGAGGCTAAAGATTTCCTGTAATCCAGTTATTTCTAAATCAGGATTTATCCCTAGAAGAACATGATGAATTCTTCCTTGGAGTTCGCCTCGGTGGCCAGTCCGGCCCAAACCACAAAAAGATTAAATGTTCAAATTCATTTTATAATTTTAAAATTGTATTAAAATTTAAAATGATACAGTAAATAATTATGTACTGTATTAATTAATTTTTAAAAATCCACAGACTATTATACAACCATCACAGAAAATTTTTGTAAAATAAAAATTAACACACATAGCATGAATTTTTAATGATTTTGACTGAGTAGGGTATTTATCCAGAGGGGGAGGGAAGAACTATACCCAAAAATTATATGTAAATACATGAAAGATGACAAAACCAAGTTTTAAACTACTTTATACATTCCAAATATAGCCTAAGAGAAAGAGAGTTGTTAGTGTTTCAACATTTTGACATTTAAGCCTTTCATAATCAAGAGAGCTTTATAATAAATTCCATTCATATCAATTTCCAAAGAAAAATAATCACTCATATTCAGATAAGGTTGTACTCTCAGTCACTTCCTTATTTCCTTCTACTCAGCAAGGATGTTTCCTTTTTTTATGTGTAATTGAAATGACAAAGAACACTTAACCTAATCATAGTCACAGAATAAGAAATCTTGCCATGCTTAGTTAATCACAATTTCATAGCAAGCATAATAAAAAAAATAAGCTGAAAGATCTAAGGGAAAATTATCTTTCTTTTTGACTAAGCCATTGAACTATTTTCAAGAACACTGTTCATTCCCTGTGTGTGGGATCCTCCTAGCAGATATGTCCCATCCCTTATGAATTGAGGAATTTCTCCATGGCATACGTGCTGTTCTAGCAGTTCGATTATACATCTATGCAGCAAAAGATGTTCCAAAGAAAAATGTGTTTTTTATATCAGAATCTGGGCATTTTTATACCAAGCAGCAGTTACTGGAGGATTTTTCTCCCAGCAAAGGTAAGATTTAGCATGGTCATCAGTGATGTTACAGAGCAACCTCTGATTTTTCATCCTTTGCTTACTGCAAACTAAGTAATTAGCACATGCTTATCTTTGTGTCACAGAGGTCATTGTATTTTAAGGTAGGGGAAAAGAAAATGCATTGAATCTAATGTAATAGTTACTGTGTACAGTATTCCAATGCATTCCAAAATGTTTTTTGGGGTGTTTCTTTGTGTGATTTTCTCATAATGGTGTATTTCTGTGAGTGTGAGGAAAGTGCTGTGAGCTATTACTTTAGGTTTTCTAATTTCTATAAATTATAATTTTAAAAAGATGTTTCTATTTACAACAAGTTACATTATACAACACAAGTGTTTCATTGTCAGAACATCTAAACATATTCAAAAAACATGGAGTTAAGGATTGCAGCATGCAAGAAAATGAAACTGCTGTGAATTTTATATTTTCCTATCTTAAATGTCTCAAAACCAGGGCAAAAGAAAGTTAGACATGTATACATTAAAGTGTAGTATAAGACTTCTTATGTTGAGGGCCCCAGAGCTGGATGTAGTACTCCAGGTGGGGTCTCACAGAGCCGAGTAGATGGGCAGAATCACCTTCCTTGACCTGCTGGCCATGCTTCTTTTGATGCAGCCCAGGATGCAGTTGGCTTTCTGGGTTGTGAGTGCACATTGCTGGCTCATGTTGAAAAAGTAGTTTGATGTGGTAATGAAAAAAGTATTAAAAATGAGAAATTAATAATTTTTTCCAATGAAATAAAAAAAACCAAACCTACCAAAACCAGAACAAAATAATCCAGAAATACCATTACAAAAGCATCAGGTAAACATAAAATATTTTTATTTAAAAAGTAAATTTTAAATTTTCTAATAAAGAAATAAAGAATGTAAATGGCAATGAAAAATGTGCCTAAATATTACTTTGAATGTTTATATATTTTTTGGTAGTACAGTTGTCTTTTTAGACTAATGTTACACAACCACTGTTCTACTAACTTCAAAGTTATTCCTCTTGACACTGCCCATTGTGAATAAGGGAAGAACATGTTGCACGTATTTCATATGTCAAGCATATGTCCTTTGGTATGCATGATTTCAGAATTATTCATGAGCACACAAAAATATTTGAAAGGAAAACTTCTAAAATTTAAGCTGGACTTTACTGAAGTCCTATTCTTAGGTAAGATGATTAAACCTATGTGTGCTAATTATCTGGTCTATTATTCTTCAGAAATGGTAAGATGAATAAATAAAATATTCATAACGTATACAAGGTAAGACAGTCTTGAAACGTAGGAGACTAGAAAGTAATAACAACATAATAAAAGCACCTTTCTTTAGCTAGTAGAGTATTCCCTAGGGTAATATTCTTGGAAGGAAATTTAAATAATGATAAAACCAGTCTTGCAGCAAGATTTTATGTTTAATGGTTGACATTAGTCATTTATATGTTTTACTTAATCCTGCAAAGAGTTTGCTTCTTGAGCTACCCTGGCAGCCAAACTCATCTTTTGTTTGGGGGAAGGGGGGGCAGGGAACACTAAAAAATTGCCAGAACTAAGAGCAAAAACTGCTTAATACAGTAAAGTTATGCACAGTTATAAGACTGACTGAACTGGAATTTTGAGCAGCTTTAGGTGTCTTCTGCTAGGGACATCCAAATACTTTAAGATAGGATGGAACCATAAAATCAGTTTTACCCCTTTGATGTGATGTTATTTGCCTTGCATTAAAAATCCATTCTATTTTTTGGAGGGGTGTTTTAGTAACCCAAGTCGGGAATCATGGTAATAACATGGTAATAATTTATTTTTTTTAGTTCATAAGAATATAGTCCCTCTAACTTTATGGTTTGAGCTGTAACATCAAATAATAGCAAGTATTTGTAGACTAACCAGGCGAAGTGAGACCAGGAGCAAGACTGAAAAGGCTAGGGCAGAGTCCAGGGAGCAGACAAGTAGAAGAAATCAGGACTGGAGCAGGGAATGGACAAAAGATAGACAAACAGTGCGTAGTATGACGGAAGTTCATGGGCATTACCAAACTCATGGGAAGGTAGACAAAAAGATACTTTAGTAATGAATCATGGGACCTTAAAGATGATCTAGTTCCAACCCCCCTGCCATGGGCAGGGACACCTCCCATTAGACCGGGTTGCTCAAAAGCCCATCCAACCTGGCCTTGAACATCTCCAGGGATGGGGCATTGTCACGGCCCGATCCTGTCCGTGACACCAATAAATATAATAAATACAGACTAGCACTGCAAAAGTAAACAAAAAGTAGGCACAAGACAGAGTTAAACAGGAAGATTTGAATGCATTAACTCATAAGTACAAAGAAGTCTTAGGCTTCCATTCACATTCCAATACTTAATTAAATCATTGCAAGGTTAAGTGTCTCTGGTCATATGATAGTTAATCATTCTAAATCCTAGAACTCACCTTGGGGACAGGCAAGAAGGCATTGAGAAGGCAGGGCAGAGAGACCCAATGTACACAAATAGTTAAGCTCCAAATATAGTAGACAGCAAGAGGCAAAGAAGCTTCTTGATAATATACATTTGCATGTGTCTTAGGAGACAGCAAGCCAAAGAAATAACATCATCACAACTTCAAAAAAATTTAAAATCCCCTGGCAAGTGGGGAAAAGGTCTATTTGTTGGTTGTTTTGGTTTTGGTTTTTAATCAGGATATAAGTAATAGCGTAGGTGGCATGTTCTAGCACCTGTTACAGGTATGTCTCACTGTTGGTACTCAATCCTGTCTATATTTAATAATGCTGGCAATTTTCCTCGCATTGGGCAGTGAGTTGAGACATAAACTTAGCCTTCCAGTATCTAGTTCAAATAACTTAATCTGAGGATATTTGACACAGTGTATAATTATGTATATAGTTATATGTATGTGTGTGTATATATATATAAAACTGTATTTTTTTGTGTATATGTCTATATGTATATATAAATATGTATATAGTTATATACATAAGTCTATATAAAGTATATAACTTCTCTTTTTTTCTGTATGAAAAGGAGTTTGGGACTCCCTTGAACACCGATAACACTGGTCTGAAACTACTCACTCCAGTAATCCCATAAACTTTGTTAAAATTGGTAACACCATAAATATATCTTGTTTAAGTGATTACAGAAGTGGACTGACACAAAATGTGAGCTAAGTAACATAGTGACCTTGAAGTGACTGATTTGGAGCTGCAACAAAAAACCCAAACCAAACCAAACAAAAAAAAAACCGACTCCAAAACCCCACAAAAACGGTCTAAAGAGAGTTTATGCAGTCCTATCTGATAGCTGAAAAAGTATTCTCACATACTTGGTCCAAAAAAAGTTGAATTTGCAGTATCTAGTTAACTGAAAGCCGTCTATTTAAAATGGTTGGAACATCTTTGGAGTAGTAATTAAGTAGTTTCTCTGCCAAGGGCTACTGGAAAAATGGTAAACAGAACAAAATGTTTAAAGTAGAAAGATGTGTTTTAGCTTTTATTAAACGAAGGGAAAACGTTTTATTTGTCTGTTATGTCAAGGAGTAGATATTTACTGAGTCAGCCTATTAATTAACTATGTTTACCAAGAGATCATGTATGCAGCTGAAGAGATGACCAGCTGTAATTTGTCCCTACCTCAGGGGAGCCAGGGATGATTCTTGTTAGACTGGAATGACACAAATCTGGATCCTGACCAGCTGGAGCAGACTTTGCTCTTCCAATATGTCCGTATTTCCCTGCTGAGAAGCCTTCTGCCAGAACAGGCCCCTGTCAAAGTTCTAATTGTGTCTTGTCCATCACCATCATGAATCAGCATTTTATTCTGTAACAAGTTTGTAATGAGAATTAGTTATTTAGCTGCTTCCATATTTAATGAAGAATGATATGCATAATCATTTAAAATCAAATTGGATTCTGATTAGTTTGCTTAGGGAGTTCAAAACAAAAAAAAATCTGTGTTTCTTATAACATTTTCTCTCTTGCTTATGTTACATACTTACCTTAAAGAGAAGCTTCAAGACAGATCCTGAAAGGGACAGACTGTGCATTTGTGATACATAAAATCTGTTTATGTCAGTAGAAAAGTGTTATTAAAATATCAAGAAAGAAAAATCACATAATAGCCAGTAAAAGCAAAGTTAATGTTATTTTTCACAGAAAAAAAATAATCAAATTTGTAACTACTTAAAGGTATGCACCTTTCAAATTACCATTTCCTATTTGGAAATTTGTTTGATACAAGTTATTCCTATTTCCAAGTGACCCTATATCTGTGGCTAGATTAACAAAATTAATATATCATCAGTTTCTCTTATGATCGTGCTACACAAAATGAAAGCTGTAACAATTTCTTACTGTCTTTCACTTTAATGAGAAAATTATGTGAAATCTTAAACTTCCACACAGAGAGCTAATGAGCATTCAGACATCCTTTATTAGGCACCAGGAAGCTCTAATTAAATTTTGTGATTTTTTTTTTTTCCACAGAACTTAATTTCTCTTCCCAAATTAGAAATAATTTCGTTGTTGTTATTTTCCTTCTTCTAAAATTGTTTAGATGTGATTGATATTTCAGTTCTCAATGCTGTACATGGTATTTTGACTTCTATCTTCTTTCATTTATTCTCTCCTTCAATTTGTGCGTGTTCCTTTAAACACTAAGGTTTTTGTTGTTTTTTTTTTTTGTTGTTGTGGTTTAGGCCAAATGGGCCATTGGCCATCGGGTGAGCGACAGATACTCCCCCCTACCCCTCTTCAAAGAGAAGGCAGAGGAGGGAAAAAGAGACTTATGAGTTTAGAAGGAACTAATGCTGTCAAATTCAGTAGTTAGAAGAGGCCCAGATAAAAAAAAAAAATTGGTCCTGTTTTACCTTAAACCAGGACATTTGTTTTCCCCAGAATGTTTATTTTCTTTAATTCTGGAGATGGTTGAAATAAACTGCCTGATCAAGAGGTCCCGTCTCCGTAATATTTATGGTAATAGATAAAGTGAAAGAGTTTAATGGGATATTTGCCTCTTGTCACGCTTCCCCACTGCTAGGACACAGCATCCAATTCTATTATGTACTGTATGTCAACTGAAAGCTCCAGATCTTAATAGTCCCTCAAATGCATTCCTAATGTCACAGGGGAAACGTGGGTGGTGTGGCTGCAAGAACTGTGATATTTAATCTAACATTTATTTACTAAGTAGAGTGGGTAGAGAGTGCAGAATGATTTCTAGTCTAAGATTTCCATTCTAACAGATACTCGCAGTCTGTTACACACACACACACACACACACACAGACACACAAGTGCCCCCCCACAATCTAATTGCCTCCCCAGCCCCTCCAGCCCAGGTTGGACTTGCATCATGGATCTAGGGGAACCAGACATGCACTCTGATCACTGACTGTGGCAGAGTCCCGGTCTTGACACATAAATTTTCCACCTTGGGGTTCATCTTCAGGGTGGAATTGAAAGTCCAAGTGTGGAGTTTCCACCACAAGGGGTGATTATCTTCACTATTGGTTTCTGAATTAGACTGTTGGTGCAAGTCTTAGAAGTTACTGAGTCCCAGGCCAACTTCTTTATCTAAGGCCAATTAATAATTGTTACTGGGACTCCTATCACTCTCTGCTCTCTGTCTCCAAATCTGCAACAAGGCTGTGAAGCTGACAACTGTTACATAACAAATTTCACGTTTGCAAGCAGATGTTAGATTAATCTAGTCAGTTCAAGCTGGGCAGTTGTAGTCCAGGCTTCACTTGCCTCAGTGGTGCTTTTAGATATGCATCACCCCATGGTACCTAAGTACCACACTCTTTCCTTTTTCTGACTCATGCATCTTTCTAAATTTCCCAGCCTACCTTCATTGTAATCTATTGGCCTCTACTAGACAAAAGAAAAATTTGTGTATACATCATCTATACCCTAAGTCTGTTCCCATTCTAAAAACACTCCCATATCTAAATTTGAAGAATGCCACACAGAGGCATATCTTCCACTATACTGTGACTTTTCCAGTCGTCAATATGGTTAGATTTATTTTATTTTCATTTTGACTGGCTTTGCAACCTCTTCTGATTTTTGTTTGCAAATATTTGTGAAAGAGAATATTTATTCACCTGAGTGTTGAGACAAATGCCAAATGTGTAGCTGGGATTCATTTAATTACATACATGCATTTCAGGTGGAAAAATGTATTAAATTACACAGCTGGAACAACAGCTCTTGAATATAGAACACCTAAGAGGGATAGTTAACTAGCGAACCATAGGGTGTTCATTTTGTATTTTGTTTTGTTCTTTCACACAAAACACTTGTCAAGTAAAGGCAAACATATTTGAAAACAAGAGCTTCATAACAAATTCTGTCAACAGAAACAGGAACAAACTAAATAATCAAATTGTGAGAAGTTTTTTTTCCAGTTGTACGTAACCCATAATGATACTGATTTCAAGAATAATAAACAGAGATCCAAATTATATGTCTAAATAAATAAATATTTAGGATGCCACTTTGCCTTGTATGAAAAAATCTATCTTTTAATTTCTAGTATACTTCTGTGTCTGTTTTAAAATAATTTCAGTGGATGAAAAAAATCACAGATATAAACTTATATCTGTAAGTAATATTTCAGAAGTTTCAGGACAGCATGAAAAACAAAGTAATAGAAAATCAAAAAGCTTTATAACTGCCTCCCTCTTTATAATTGTCTTTACAAAAATATACACCCATTTTAAAGAAAGCTTAATTATTTTGGTAACTTTAGAACTGTCACAGAATAGATTAATTAATTGGACTCCAAATAAATAACAACCTTGATAAAAAATAGTTTGTATTTTGTAAATCACAAAATCAGTCAAGTTTGAAGGGAAGCCAGGAGCTGTCTAGAGTTGAACCTCCTGCTCAAAGCATGGCTGGCACTGAATTCAGACCAGTCGCTCAGGGCTTTGTGCAACACTTCTACTTCAATGAAAAACCAAAAGCCTGGGAAAGACAGAGCTTCAAAAACTGAAGAAATTTCTCAAAATATTAATCTATTTTTCTTAATATATATTTTTCCTAAGAGTTACAGTTAAGCAGTGTCCCAAATATGTTTCATTTCAAATAAAAATATGTCTATTTTTTCAAGTCGATGTTAAAGATGTTAGTGACCTCTCCTGTAAAACTCTAGAAAGGGAAATGGAGAGGTCATGAAGAATGACTTAATTTCTGAAATTGAGATGTCATGAGGAATGACCTCTATCTGAAGTGTCAAAAAATGAAGCAAGGATAACATAAATACTTATATATAAATATAAATTATAGAGTAATACAACCAGGAAAACAACTATTCTGTGCTCAACTTTCCTGCTGTCATATAGTTTCCTGCTCTTGTATCTGTTGTTTCTTTTTTCTCATTTGTATATGTTGCTGTTTACCATGTTCTTTTTAGTGAGAGATGTTCCTTATATCACTCTTAAATATCATGATGTGACAAGTGGTTTACCATGCTTTTAGGAAGATGGAGAAATCAAAGAACGTTCACCAGCTGAAAACAAATGTTTTACTTAAAAGAAACATTTTATGGTACAGTAAAGATTTTGCTTGTTGTTTTGTTTTGTTTTTTTTTTTTTAATCTTAAATTGTACATTTAATCTTAAGACAAATCCTGTAGTTTGTTATTTGTGCAGGGTAAGGTAAATACCTTCTGCTCTACACTAAAGAGCCAGCATCCCACTGTTCTCATCTGTATCTGTTAAAAGAACAGGTGCAAGACATTTGTGTACCAATAAGGCTCCCATGATACCTTCAGTTTGAATGTATGAATTGATAGAAGCTTTCCTGAGTTGCAAAAAGCTTTTTTTGTCAAATATATTATGGCAGGGAGCTAGCATCTTTTCATGTAGCTGTGTCACATCATATTATACTGTACAACGTAATATTTTAGAAAAACATGCTCACATGAAATCTTACCTTCCTTCTGGAACTAGGCAATGCTAAAAGCCAAATCCCAGTGTTGGGCCTTAAGCACACCATGTCCCTCAAGTGCTTTCTAGTCTGTGCTCAAGGCTGCTTGATACAGTGCAGCAGTGCAACCACAATCAGGTGATTGAGAAGGGCTGGATGAGAAGGAGCTGCAGCAAACCTGTCTGGCACCTTTGTTTCTTCACGTGGGAGCAGCATTTCATTCAGGCACTCATTCTGGGTCATGACCAGAATTAGATTGCAGCTGTGCCTTTATGGTCCTGGCCCTGGCCCTGGCCCACAGACTTCACACATGGCCTCAGAGCTGCCTGGTCACTGAGGACTTGCTTGGCCATCAGGCATCCTGGTTGCTCTCCCTGTCCCAGACCTTCGCTCCTGATCAAATACTGTGGGACAGTGCCCCTCGGCAAGCTTCTGCTCTGCTGGTCTCCTTCACCCTTGGCTCCCGGCTTCCTGCCTGACCTCACTGTTCCCTGACATATAAGATCATGTGCAGATTGTGTCTTTAAAACTGAAAAAAAATAATGTTCCAACATTTTTTAACTGTGATCTAATATGAAAATTGAAGATTAGAACTAATAAATAACATAATGATTTTACACTTCCATGAGACAAAACTCTGCAGTAATAATTTCATTTTTAACTTATGGGAAAAGTAGTTTTATAATTAGAAAACACTGATGCAGAACCATTCAACTAATATCCCAAAATAATTTCATCTTGCTACATTAAGTAAGCCAAGTTTGTTCACTGAATAATGAAGAACAAAGATGACTGAAAATGATGTGCTGGTTCTTAGTCTTATGGAGACATATTTTTATAGTTTACTTAAATTTGTCCAGTAGTTATAAAGGGTATATGCGATACTAAGGAGGTATGTAAGCAAAAGCCTCAGTAATACTTGCATTCTGTATCTCTGAAAAATGCCAGATTATGTATCAGAAGTTAACCCATTATATTAATAGTTGAGGATTGTGTTAAACAACAGACAATAAAGTTAGATTTTCTTTTGAAATTATCTGCTGGAGAAGGAATTTAGGAATTCATAATGCACCAACAGTTGTCTTCTTTAAATTCTGAATGCTGGTTGTTTAATTGTTCATAAAAACTTCTCGAAGTTTCTGAGTTAAGGAAGTAGGGGAAGAAAAATGGGAACAAACAAAGCATGTTGGGCAGACAGTAGAAAACCTGATATTTTAAAGCATTACTAAGATAGTTCAAGGAATTAAGTTTGACAAATTAGTATTGATTCCTGGAAAAAAAAAAAGGAGCTTTGATACTGAACTTGTTAATAAAAAAAATAAAAGTTAAGCACTGGAAGCATATCTGGTGACAATCAATAGAATTTATAATAAATAGATCTTGTAACACTAACCCAGTGTCATTTTTCATTGGATTAACAATACCATTAATAAAAATAATTATGCTGGTATACTAAACTTCTGTAAAGCACTGGAAAGATTTTCACACAACAATTTGACTTAAAAAGAAAAAGGAAGATCTTGAAATTGATACAGTACACACTATGTAAATTAAAATATTAAATAGAATAGATCAGATCCTGAAGAACTCTGCTGGAAAATAAACACTCAGTGTACTTTTTTTCTGTACGGTTACTTTTTGAGATCTATCTAAAGAATTATTTTTAAATTATGTTAGAAAGAAAACATTGGGATTTTGGATAATATGAGTACTGAGTGGATGATTTGTAGTGAAAACATATTGCCAATCCAGAACACAGTTTTGTACACTGGAACATATATCAGTATAGACCATGTCACTACAATCTTCTAAGCAGATAGTGTGTAAGACTTGTAAGATGTTGGATACTACTTTGAGAACTGACTCAAATCTCACAAGTACAGTAGTAAATTGAAAATCAGTGGAACACCAGTGAAATCAAAGGCAATATGACCATATTTACCTGATAAGGTTATCCAACCAATATTGCTTTGGAATTCTTACCAACATCATTTCGCACAATGTGAATTTGAACTTTTTTATTGTTTCAGTTTCTGACTTAAGGGATAGAGCACTGGGAGCTGAAAATATACCTCTGAAAATGTCACTTCTGAAAGAAAACTGTTTTTTTAATCTTTACAGCCCTTTCCCTAGGCTGTCCATGTTAACACAACACTTCACATTATGTATCCTCACGTATTTCACACTGAGTTTCATTGTGTTCTACAGATAAACAAGACATTTATGTAGGTAAACAACAGGATAGACAGAGAAATTTTTGGAGGCACCTTAAGAGAAAAATACAGTCCACCAACATCTGAAGTGAATTGGAAAGTCACTGAGGTAGAAATGTACAGAGACAGTGTTCCACATAAGAAGAGCTGCAGAAACTTTTCTTTTTGTGTTAACCACATCAATATTGTATGGAGAAACAGAAAGGAAACTAGTAGCTGGTGAACAGGGGATACAAAAAGCATCTATGTGTGCTTCAGTGCGGCATGCTGAAGTTTTGTTCCTGTTTGTGGCATTCAGGGGAATATAAAGTCTTTTCACGGCGTCTCTTATGTTGGAACTCTACGTGGAATTGCAAACAGAAGAAAAAGGGTGTTATTAACTTGCCAGGGTTTCTACTGGGAGCTGAAGGATCACGAAGACAAATCTTCTGAGCTGAAAGTTAAGCATGTTAGGGCAGGTCATGCAAACTAGTGTTGTGTCGCTAATACTAAGGGGAGTGTCAATTTGCCACTTTGGAGAAGACTGGGAACATGTAACTTCTGGCAGCAGGAGGACCGCTCTTTCTCTACCCAGAGACCTGCAACTGCAACTATTGTTCAGTGCTCTGGTACCACACACAGGGGAGAAAGTTCTGCCTGGGGAGGTACCACAGTGGGACACACCCGAACTGTGCATCTGCACCAAGGGGAAGTGGTGGGTGACGGTTATGGAAGACTCCCAACTGCAGTGGTGAAGATTCATATCTACCTGCCTGACTTGCTCCCCCTAGAGGGAGATTTACTCCTTTCTGGGGGCTCTGACCAGGGATGGTATGAAAGAGACTTCTGAGGCTTGTCCAGCTATTTTCCTGTGCTTCTCGTCCACACAGGCACCAACAAAAGTGCCAGGGGAGATCCTGAGAGTAACAAGAGCCACTCTTGAATTGCAAGGCTCAAGAGCGTTTGAGCTCAAGTGGTGATGCCTCAATCCTGTCAGTGAAGAGGTAATTGTAGGCAAAATAACATAGCAACATTACCAGTGTTCAGAGTAGTAACTTGCAAATACACAGGGATAGGAACATAGACACTGTTGAAAAGTCAAAATCAGTGATTTCCTACTCCATGCAGTGCTTGGGACTTGAAGTTGTTATGGTGACAGGTCAGTAGGTAATATAATTACAATGTCTATCATGTAGGCGGGAAAACAGGCTTTTAAAGTTATTAAAACACCTCCTGAAGTTCCTTAAATGTCTAAATGTTCTTAAAAATTCTACTGGCTTTACTGCTGCTTTGAGGATATTCTCAGCAATGAGGAGATGCATAACATAAGGTAGATAATTCACATGCATGCTTGCATTTTGTTTCAGCACTTGTGCTTTATCATAGATGCCTCTTTCTATCTGCCACATTAACTACTGGATTTTTAAAAGGCATATTAAGGCAAATTTTTTGATAACATAGCATGTCGCATTCATCTCTAGCCACTTCTTGAATTATTCACAAAGAATGACAGCATAAATTCCACCGTATTAAAAAAATATCATTAAATATTTGGCAGAAAACATATGCCCCTGATTTTCTTTTCAGAGGGAAAAAAAAAAAGGTTAAAATTTCCATTCATGTAAAGCTGTGGAGTTCTGCCATTTTAAAGAAACAATGGCTTTCTTCCTTTTCATCCCTTTTAGCAATATGTAATGAAAGACAATAGGAAGAAAGGGCAATGCACCTTATTTTTTTGAAAACAGTGAGTTGATAGACTACTAATTTTTTAATGTTTTTTTTTCCTGTAAAGTCCCAGACAAATAAAAAGTCAGATTTTAAAAGTAATTGATAGCTTCATCACCTCTAATAAGACTTGTAGTCATGTGAGCCAAGACTGTGGTATATAAATAATAAAATATTGTGTATCACCATTTCAAATAGATTGGCATATATTTACTGTTGAGGTAAATCAATGTTGTTTCAATAACTTAAAAAGATACTTTCTCAGTCTTTTCAATGGCCCTGTTCACTAAACTTTCCAAACATTTTACTACAATAGGTGACCTTTGTCCCCAGTTTCCCTGCCTTTTGCATATGTCAAAAGAAAAAATACTGCAGTAAATGCAGATGATGGGGTTTCTTTCTTCTCTTTTTTCAAGTTGCTTTATAACAAAACACTGTAAAGAACATATCTAATACAAATAAAAATAAATATTTTTTAAGAACTTAATTTTGTCATTGAAGCTAATGTAGCATTATTAAAGTATGTTTCAATTTCATTTGCTCACTACAGAAGTATACAATTAAAATTAGACTTTGTTAATGGCAAAATAATAAATTCATGCTTCCACTCAAATAATTTTAAGTTGAATAGTCAACATTAACAAACAAGTTTAACATTTTATTCCGCAGGAGCACTTGTAAAATTATGTCTCCATTTTAATCTTAAATTTTATAAACTTGTTATTTTGTTTGTATTACAATGTGTTATGTATAAATTTAAGTATACCCTGCAAACATTCTTGTGCATGTCTAAACACTTTCATATTGTTAATTGACATTTAATCATTCAAATGCCTCTGACTTTTTTTATACTGGGACCTAAGTAAAAATAATTTAATTTGAATTTTGACGGAGGCGAACAGTACAACCAAGCTTCATCTAATCCTCAATTATTGCTCTGTATTCCCAGTTTTTCCTCCTGCATCCCTTACTCCCTTATTTAGCTATTTAAAAATCTCCTCACTTCCTTATGTGAAGTGAAATATTTTTATGCACCTGCCACAAGAAGGGTTCCAATAAACAATGGAGAGAAAAAACCAAAATGTAACTGATGAAAATGGTCACAGAATAGTAGCATTTGCTTTTCTGTCCTATGTTTTTGAGAAGTACAGGCTTATTTGGCACATTAATATCACAGCATGGTTATGTTTACTTTAGGGATGAAACCAAATGGAAAATAAATACTGAGGTAACATATGTGTAAATGAGAGGATGAATTTACTTATCTTCTCCCAGTAACCCTTTGTGAGAAAAAAATATTATGTAGTGTTAGGTACGTTCAAATAAGAACAGAATGTTATTTTCCTCTGGAAATTACAAGAAGTCCCAATTATTTTTATTCTGAAAGTGACAACATATCAAAATTTCATTTTTTTTTAATGGAAAAAAAGTAACTTGAAATATATATCTGTTCATACCTATACTTCCATATAGAAATATTACAACGTATAAAATATTATATAAAATAAAACAGAATATGCAATACTCCTATAACATACTAATAGATTCAACTTTAAACATGCTGTAGAGTAAATAGCTTATTGTATAAATTTTATATCACAATTTTCATATATTAAAAAACATGGGTTTAGTATCTTCATGACAGAAGAAAGCTTAATTGATATTTTTTGAAAGATATTTCAAGTTTTCTCATTTTATTTAAACTATCTTATCCAACAGAAGATCTATTTCACTGAAAATTCACTGTCTACTGGGCAGCATTCCTTGTTGAGAAATCTGTTATTAAGAAAGAACATTTCAAATATGAATTTCAGCTGGAGATATATCACTAAATATAATTACTCTTTTTAATATTTTAAATAGTTTTTAAAATCTTTTTCATGTTAATATATATTCATGCCTCTCTTTCAATTTATTTAATAACTGGTATTTTTCCTTGATTCGCACCTCCGTATTGACCATGGGATACTAAGCACTCGCTCAAAGAAAAACAAATTGTTACTGTCCTTTAAAACCTTCGTTTCTACTGTGTGTTTTTATCCTGTGTTCTGAAAGAGAGGTACTGTTCCTTCCATATCCCTTACTAGGACAGTAAAAGGGTGACTAATCACTTTCTCCAGAGCTGCCATTTTTTCCTGGGGATATTCTTCCTTTACATCATCTCTTTGAAAGTCTCTATTTTCCATTCTAACATAATAATATATGTGTCTATAAAGTCAGTCTCTCACTTTTAGGATATTTTCTATATAAGTTTGTAACTGTGTCTCAAAGCAGTCATGTTTATTTTCTGCCACTCTTCAACAAATGTTATTTTTTTCACATGATTATATAAGATGCTGAAAAATTTCCTTTAGAGTGTGCTGAAATCAAATCTAAGATCCAAAAATAAGGCTAGAACTTAATTTCATATAAGATTACAGGACACTGAAATAATTAATTTTGGCCACTTTTTGTGCATTTTTTTTTTGGAACTTTTTGTGTACTGTGGCTTGTATGTGTATGTCTGTGGGAAGGAGTGGAGGAAGGGACACTATGCGTTAACAATGCAAGTATTATATAACTTTCAAAATCAAACAAAACTAAAGATGAAAAAAACTTATCAGATGGGAGATACTTTTCTGCTGAAAGATTACTGCATTTTTGCAGTCTTTAATGCTTCAGAGCAAATAATCATCAAATTCTATGTTAATGAAACACATTTTTCTTTCATTTGAAACTAAAAGCTTTAATTAGTTTTATACGCACAGGATAAACTTAATGTGTCTATGGCATTATATGTGTTTGTATGATTGTTTGTGTACAGTTTCTAGCAGGCTTTTGATGGTCTAGAATACACACAAAAAAACTATTACAAGCAGTATTCTCCTTCCCTTTGAAAAGTCTCTACCCATGTTATCATTTTCCCTAAGTATGTATCATCACTTCCTTGTCTCCAGATTTTCATGGTTTTGAAAAAGCACATGTAGTGATTAACTCCAAGTGTCGAGGGAAATTTTATGTTTTCCACTGAGACATCTAGAAGAGATTGCTTGGGAATACTGTCGGGAATACATTTTTCCTTCATCCTTATTTTGACTGTCTGTCACCGGATACCTTTTTTCACTTTTGCAGGACTAACTCAAAAGCAGAATCTTTCTTAGGTGGGACATAAAAATCAGAGTGACGGGGAAAATCTTTGCAAGGTGAGCTTGGCAAAAATCTGGTGTTGTCAGTTGCTTACGTATCAATCTTGAAATCAACTTATTATATTTTCATTTTTCACTGTGTTGAAAACTTTTCACCGTGACAGTGACTCTTTGACACTTCTACTATGAACTCTTCCTTTCATCTATGCTTTCTGTCTTACTGGAATTTTACTTTTTTTTTTTGTTCACACACACAGAGAAAACACAGACACGGCTGGTCACACAAATGGCCACAGACAAGGTGCTGCCTTCAGCAGCACCCACATACAGGTCTCACACCAGACATGCCCAGACAGCCACATCCTCTCCTCCTCCTGGGCTGACAGAAGCAGAAGGTCACTAGTGAAACACACACATGGCACTCTCCAGATTCACAAGCACACACACATTCATGGATCCCCCCAGCACCATCATGGCCTCTCTGCCTGCCTGGCACCTCTGCCTGGATCCTGGACCCTCCTACCCACTCCACACGTCTCCACCTTGCCGGCTGGTCCAGCTCCGTGCTCTCTGAAAACACACAGCACTCACACAGTTGTCCCACAGATACGCCAGGTGCACCCACAGACACTCACGAGTTACCCCAAAGAGTAGTGCAGATCCTCTGCCCACCTGGTACTCCTGCCTTGACCTGAGGCCTCCTATCCATCATCTGGTCCAGCTTGGAGTTTGCCAGTGAATACTGATGCATACCCAATTTGGAGAAGATACAGACACTCACCTCCATCAGCCAGCTGCCAACACACAGTCTGTGACCTGACAGTCGTTTGCCAGCTGCCAGCTCTGAGCACCTCACTCACCTCACTCACCCCAGTTCCTCCAGTAGCTGGTTTGGGGAATACACACTCTTCCCAACACAGTGGCTGGAGGTTAAAGACACCAGACACTGGCACCAGTAGCTGTTGCTGAGATCTCACTGGTTCCAGTCCAGGGGCACCCACATGCACTTAAGAAAAGATCTAACTAGAAGATATGAGAAGACAGGAGAGACTGTAGTGATCAGGTGCAGGGCTCAGCCAGATAAACATACTGACCAACTCCATTTAACATGCTATCAATCAGCCCTGTTTTATAACCCTTTTCTGTCTATTCCTCCTTTGCCTATCCCTGCTCCCTCTTCCCCTACACACTGCCTCATCAGTTTGCACACTCATGCCAACCCCCTCCAACATTTTGGACTCTCAGGTTTGCATCATCATCCATTTCAAAGTCCCTGTTCGCCTGCAGTTTCTTGATAGCCCATCAGCTAGTATGACTGACCAGGTTTGTTTCTGTTTACTTTCTTTGTTAATGTAAATCTGCCAGGTTTTATGTCTGTGTGTTTGTCTCCCTCCCTTTCTTTATCATCCCAGTTGAAAAAAATAAACATTTTCACACTCCATATATCCTTACCAATTACTGCAGCTGATGAGGTTTGTTCTTATCATGACCTCCCTTGTTATATGTTGGTCAGGTTTGTCTCTGTGTGTTCTGGTTTGTGGCTCCTTTGAACAGATACCCTTAGAGGAGAAGACACTCTACTTCTACATATCCTTACAGCCTTTATTAAATTATATGTAAAACAACAGAATATATTGTTCTGTTGTAGTTTGTGCTGTTTCACTGGCTTAATGAATGACTAAAAAAATTCTATACCATTTTCTTATTTCTTATATATACTTTTTATATATAAAAAAAAAAAAGCTTTTATTTCCCTGTTGTCCATGTTTATTGTCGTGAACTTTCTAGTCTCATCGAATACGTCCCTTAAAATGTATACTGTACATATCACAATTTATTAATAAAATACATATATTTAAAATCTCACATATCACATTTAATTGAGAAAAAATAGATAAATCAGAGTTTGTTAGAGGTAATAAAACTATGGCCTTAATGTAGGCTTTGGGACAGGTTATCCACACATATAAATAGGCATTGCTTTATTGGTTTGGGCCATAAAATCCAAGTCCTGTCCCCTGCTTGTATAGACTTGCTTTGCTTTACTGTCTTTGAAATGCGATGAGGTGCATTAACACAATATAGTAATGCCAAAGAGGTGTTCAGCTTTCTGCGCTTGTATTAGAAAAAAGCTGTTCTTTCTGGCATGGATTGATTGCATCAAATGAAGAGATGATTGTATCAGTGGTTCATTACTTTGGCGATTTCTTTTTTACCAAAATAGAAGGATCTATGCATTCACATTCATTTCAGAAAAGAAAGCCCAGTCAACATACAGATCTTCTGGGCATTGAATTGCATGTTGCAGCCCCTGAGATACTTTATCACTGTAAAGAAGCAAGATACATGGAAATTTAGCTACTTGCTATTGGTAAGTAATTAGAAAAGAAAGCAGCTTTGAGGAAATAGCAATGAAAGTAAAACATTCCTTATTTCTCTATTAAGCATCTGCTGCTTTAATACGTTATTGATGGGGATCAGAAACCATAAGCCTCATCTATCTTGGTAGGCATATAACCAGAAGCACTGAGTTTATTCCCTTTCTGAATTTAAATTCCAATACTTATACAATTTGTGCTTGCATATTATTACTTGACTGACTAGCTTGCCTTTTTGCCTCCAAAAGTCTGTGCTCCTGATTCTGGCTCAGCAGTTCAGAAGCACAAGAAAATGACTTCCTAATATATTTAAGCTGTGACCAAGAAAGAAATATGGGAATAATCAGTCTGTATTCCCACTTATTACTATCCTTAAGAAAAAAATATTAAAAAGTTTTAAAGTTTCGTATTACTAAAATATGATAATTCCAATCTCCAAAATAGGTCAAAAAAACAGTTATAATTTTTAGACAGTGACTTGGGCTGTATAATTAGCTAGCAATGTCATTAACAATCTTAGAGACATCACAATGTCCTGAATTTACATATTTCTGTTGAAATTGTAATAATTTTTACTTCCAGATAGTTTATTGAAAAGCACTGATGAATTTTCACAAATGGATCATCAAATATTCCCAATTCTTTAAGTGTTCTTCAAGGGATGATTTTTAGACTTGAAAAATACTTCAGTATTTGGAAAATAAAAGCAAAAATGTCTCGAATGTCCTTGCTTTGTAACTTTCCACCTTATCAAACTGTAATGCATATTTGATTTTAAAAAGTCATTTCCTCTTTTAAAACTTGCTGTTTCACTCAATGTATCATAAATCCTTCATCTTAGGTAACAGATAATTGCACCAAAAAGAAAGAATTAGAATTTTCCCATATTGGATGAATTAGATCATTTACAAACAAAATGGAAAACTTTAATGAAACTGCTTTCCAGCAATGAATGCAAAGTGAACAAATATAAAGCACAAATGATTTTTATTTTCCATGACTTTTTGATGACTTTTGAAAAAGGATAGTCTCTGATAATTATCAATATTTCCTTACTACTTTTTGTAGTAGACTATTTTTTTTCTCATTTTCCAAATTGTCATGGAAACAGTAGGTTTAAAAGAAAATGAAAGTCAAGAAGTATGAAAGAACTTGAACTATTAGGGTAACATAGTTGAAGTTTGCATGAACAAGAAAAAGTTTTTCACAACCCTGTATATATAGCAAGGAAAGCCTGCCACATACCAGCTCTTTGTGCTTTTCTTAATTTATTTTTGTTAATAATTATGACTGTAGACTGACTGAGATCAAATAACAGTAATATTAATACCCAAAATCAAAATTCAAACTGCCAGCACACATACCAATAAACACCATTGATCCCGAAGATCCTTCCCTGCTCTTTTCTACTCCCACTTTCTTCTGAGGCTTTGAAGAATTTATTACAGTTCAGACTGACTAATACAGAACCCCTTATGAGACCCAAAAGGTGCATCAGCTTTTAATTAGCGAAATTCTTCTATCCTCAGATAAATCTGATGAGGAAAATGAACTGAGTCTCTGCAGATTTCATAGTCCCTTAAGGTTTTATTAAGCAGGACTTGAAAGCCTTTCTATCTTTGTAAGTCCCATTATATCAAATTAACCCTGCCACCTTGCCAGTCCTTATTTTGTAACTGCATTTTTTATGTCTTATGTGGGTTTAAAGAAGATGAATTTGTACCTCAGCTTTTTACATCCTAAGAGCATTCTTGCCATTTTGATTTTTCTTAATCACACAAAAAAATAGGGATCTAAAAAAGTATAACCTGAAGTAGCTTAGTCTGCCTATAGGCTGACAGAGGGAAGAGACAGGCACAGGCAGAGTGTTGTTCACCTTGCCATCAGATGTGAATATGATAGCCAGAGTTAAGTGAGAGGAATCTCATCCTTACTATCATTTGTTCTTGACATTTGCACATATCATTTGCTCTTGGTGAGTAAATGGCAGGGCTGGCCTGCAGGTACACCTCAATAGCCCTGGTCAGCTAGTGTGCATACTTTATTACCCTTTTTCCCATGTTTTGACACTCTTTTTGATGCCTTAGTGCCTCCCTTTCTCTTCTACAACCATCCTCCAAATAAACAGCCCACACCTAATTACTTTTTCTCCACTGATACCAAGTTTATAGAATAGAATAGAATAGAACAGAACAGAACAGAACTATTTCAGTCAGAAGGGACATACAATGGTCATCTAGTCCAACTGCCTGACCAGTTCAGGGCTGACCAAAAGTTAAAGCATCTTATTAAGGGCATTGTCCAAATGCCTCTTAAACATTGATGGGCATGAGGCATTGACCACCTCTCTAGGAAGCCTGTTCCAGTGTTTGACCACCCTCTCAGTAAATAAATGCTTCCTAATGTCCAGTCTAAACCTCCCCTGATGCAGCATGAATCATTCCCAAGCGTCCAGTCACTGGGTACCAGGGAGAAGAGACCAGCACCTGCCTCTCCACTTCCCCTCTTCAGGAATCTGTAGAGAGCACTCTACTCAGTCACCCCTCAGCCTCCTTCTCTACAAACTAGACAAACCCAAATTCCTTAGCTGCTCCTCACAGGACATTCCTTCCAGCCCTTTCACCAGCTTTGTTGCCCTCCTCTGGACACATTCAAGGACCTGAACATCCTTCGTAAATTGTGAAGCCCAGAACCACATACAGTACTCAAGGTGAGGCTGCACCAACATTGAATACAGGGGCATAATGACCTCTTTTGAATATTTAGTAATTTAGTATTTCTGCTGCTATTACCTAGGTCATCTCTACTTTTCGTGGTATTGCCAATGGATTTACCAAAGGACTACTGGCATTTGTTGTGCAAAGATGTCTCAACAATCCCCTTCAGCTGTCTATAATATTTGGGTTTTTTTCACATAATTCCACTAACCTACTCTGCAGTTCAGCCACAAGCATGGTGCTGTTGGTGATTTCATCAGCATCTCATATTTTTAACTGTCACATCCTGTAGTCTTCCACATGCCGATGCCATTCAGCCTAACCTCAAGACACATTATTTCTAGTCTTTTCTGTTGTACATCTAGAAACATATTCTAGATATGTTCAAGTTATGTCATGCAATTTTTAACCACTCCAGTCTGCCTGCTTTCCCCAACCCATCTTCCTTTGGTTGCACCGTTCTGAATTCTTCCCGTATGCCTTTCAAACACTGGTCTTGAAACATAATTATATGAAACATTTTTCTTAGCTTGTACCTCTTACCACCTGTCTGTTGTGTTTGCCTTTTTGCTTGTTTGTATCTGTCCCAGCTGTTTGTTTAGGTCCCTCTGTGACCTCTGTTTTCAATCTTAGTTTTTAGAGTAATTAAAAATTCTTTAAATGCTTCCCTCTATCAACTCTTTCAGACCCCATGTCTCTAGCTCTGCCTGTCCAGTGACAGTTATAGCAGGACTTAAAGCACCAAGGACTTTTCTTGTTTAAAATTAATGCTTTTCCAGCTGACACATATTCTTTGGCATTATTTTTAAATTGTCTTGTTCTGTACTTCTCCATTTTTTACATTAATGACTAAGCTTCTGAAATTTTCGCACCATTTTGTCTTACTACTTATATCTATTTGTTTTCATTGCTAAAAAAATAGCCTACGTTGACAAGGTCAGAGACACTTCTGCATTTGGGATATCTAGTGTTAGGTGAGATGAACTTCATGCAATCTTTCTCTATAGCATGCTAAGGTTTACAAAGGGGTCTGATCTGTCCATCACATTTTGAAGCAAAACATTGTGCATTCCTTACTGTGAACAAAAACCCACTCCTCCCTGTGAGTAACAATAGGAGGCTAGAAGAACAAAACTACACAATTTTCTAGCCCTGGAAAATGTTATCTTTCCATTTTCTACTCAATATGACAAAAAAATTTCATCTAAGTGGATCTGAATGATCAGCAGTGAGTGTGAAGTTATAATGAAATGCACCAAAGTTGTTTTCAGATAATTTTTAAATGGTGTAGGGGAAGAAAAGAAATAACAAAATAGATAGCTAGATGGAAGTTAATTAAATTATTTTTTCCCATAAAAGAAGTGTAAGTTGTTTTCAACAAAATGACCATTTTTAGTGTACACAATATTTCTGACAGTCATGATTCATATTGGATGAGATGAAGTGGATGCACAATTTTACTGATAATTACAGTCTTTCAGCATTATACATAAGCACTCATGCACAGCCACTGAATAATCATCAACATTTCTGAGGGCTGTAATGTACATGAAGATTTATTAATGTTTATCAGAGTTCTGACTCACCTTTTCTTCTTTATGTTATTTATGAATATGTTTATAGAGGATTTTATAAACATTCTCATCCTCTGTTGTGTATAAAAATAGTAGGCAAGAATTAAAGGCTTAAAAATCAATGACCTGTGATTAATACTGTTGAAGAATCTTTTTTACTCACAAATGTAAGCAGAATGAAACCTGGTAATTTTTATGAGATGAACTATTATGGAGAGAATCTTGCACTTTACATTAAAATTTATGTTCATACTTGATTCAGTTTGATGCATACACATGAAATTAAAATATGAATTATTTAAAATGTATTGGAAGGGTGCTCCTTTTTAGACATCAATAATTAGTTCCCAGGTGAATAAACTGTGAGGTCAAGGGCCAAATACCTTTTCCCAGTAAGATATCTGAATTATTGTAGAAGAAAATGGAGTTCATTCCTATTAGACCTTTTATTGTACAAGTAAAATCCTTTGCTGTTCCACTAATGAAGGAAAAATAATTGATAAACTAATAATAAAACTCTCTTCTGTATTCCAACTCCACACACTATTAATGTAATTTTAATTATCCATCTCCCTTAGAATTCATAAACTTTTCAAATTTATTCCTGAAACATGTTTTCTTTCCCCTTTCTACATCTCTATCACCCTTTGCCTCAGGAAAACTTAACAACTGGTATCAATAAACATACTTTATTGCATCAGATGTTACCTGAAATTTACTTATTTTTCAGGCTTTTTGTTCACTCATTAAATGTACTTTAATGTATTTAATTCATTTTATTGTTGTAAAAGTAACTTGCACTAGAAATTTATTTAAAAAAATAGAAGAAACTAATTAACTTACACTAGGTTGGTTCGCCTTCTTATTTGAGGAAAACCAGCAAAAATATTTTAAAAATTAATTCAAACCACACTTTCTTACACATAAGTAACACTAAAGAAACTCAAACTTTTAATAAAATGATAATAAAAATCCCACAGTTTTCAAACTATTCTGTCCTGTTCTCTCCCAGATGCCTTGCACTCTTCAGTGGGAAAATAATTTTATCCATAACAAATATGCATGTATATAACTAACTAAATAAATATTTTTATTCCTTATTCAGAATTGCACAGTTGTTATCTGTCCAAACCTGTAACAGTCTGTACATAAAATGTACTGAATAAGTATTTTTGTTATTTACAAAATTATGCACACAGAGCGAAACAGATATGGTCTCAGTTTCTGTAGTACATAGAAACACGTACACCCAAACACTAAATAATGTAACAGTATCTATCCTTCATTCCAATCATCTCTGCCTTATTTGAAAGATAAAGTACGTAATCCTTTTCAAAGCTATAGGATCTTTCTCTGCATTTCCTATTCTTAAACTTTAGCAAGCAATTATTCTACATATCTGAGATTATCAAATTACAGTTTTAATTATCTTTGAAGGCATAACTAAATCTCCTGAAATCATATAAAATTTAAAATCCCCTATGTTTTCCTTAAGTATATAAGCAATATCTGGTTCACATTTTCTTTATTTGTCCTTTTCATTATGGAAACTTAAATGAAACTGTCAAGATTTTTGGCAAACATTTTAAATTGTTCTGATTAGGTAAAAAAAAAAAAGATCTTGAGGATGAGACTGAAAGTTAAACATTAGGTAATTAAGACCATTTGTTTCATCTCTAATTGTCTTTAAGGGGATTCTTTATTCTATCTTCCTGTGTATAGGGTACTGATTAATGTCAGGCATGGGATATCATATTAGATGGAATACTGAACTGTTCTCATTGGGATCATTTTTATCTTCTGTCTACTGGTTCTTAGTGAGTAAGTTGCTGAAGATCAATAGTGCGAATCAGCATTCTTTGTACAACCTCTAACTTGTGTTCTGAGAATAAAATGTGTTTTACCTTCACAGAGTTAAATTCTAACTTGGTTCTTCTCCAAACTAAGTCAATACCAGAACTCTTAGAGTCATCAGTAATGTAGGACTATGTCTATGAAAGTAGATTGGAAAATGATGGGAAGCTGAAAATCCTCATTGTCCCTCAACTTCCCAAAAAAGAATCATGGAAAACAGCTGTATGTAACATTACCAAAAAAAACCAGAAACAAACAAACAAAAAACCAAACAAAAAATAAAAATCAAACAAACCAGAAGAACAAGAAGCTGACAAAACAGGTTTTTTCCTTAACTGCAATTTTTGGATTTACAAAATATGGTTCTGAAAATCCCGTTCTGGCTTGCTACAGTCTCCATCTAATTCCACTTTCCATTTTGGCATATCTGGAGATTTTTCTTTTTGTCTACCTTTACCAAAACTTCTGAAATAGTTCTCAGACAATAGCTATGTCTAGTTCTTTGACTAGTTTCCTGCATGAAAGAAAGTGTCCCTACAACACAAGAATCTTGCAGAAAGATTATGGTCTGCAAGCAAACACTATACATAAACAGAGAGGTATAATATGTAACACTGGTATTTCCTACCTTATAACTGCAGCATTAGAACTGTCTTTTGAATAGATCATATTTTTCTAATGAGTGAAATAATTTTGCTGTGGATCTAAATCTCTACATGACCCTAATTTCACCTTTTACTCTGCTCTTCTTCCCTGTCCCTGCCTGTTCACTAGAGGATTATTTGGGCATTCTTTCATTATTTTTTTTAACATCTTAAATTTAAAATTACCATATGACTGCTGTACTGCCACAAAACCTGGAAATATGTATATCACTGTTGTTGCCCAACTACTTCACTGACAAATGGATCAACTTAAAAGGAGATATTATACCTTCAAATGTATTTTGTGTTAGCACTTTCCTTGTCAAATGTTTGCGGGAGGGGCAATATTTTCTGTGGTTCTTATTCACTGCTGATTTTTAATAAAAACTAGCAAAGCACAATATTAAAAATTACAAAGTATTTACATATATTAGGAGGTTTTTACTTTTTTTTATTACTTTTTCCTTTTGGTTTTATTCAAACCTTCCCAGTGAAAGGAACACCACCATACTTTCAGTAAGCAAACTGTACCTACATTTCTTACATTTCTATATTAAAAGGTATATTAGGAAATGAGTTAAGTTTGACTCCTGACATCTTTAAAAAGAAAAGGCAGCAAATAAAAGAGAGAGAAACAAAAATGCCCAATATCTTTAAAATTTCAAGTATCTGCTTCCTTTAGATTTGAGGTTTTTCATAACAAGGAAACAAACGTTTTATGATAAGATAGTTCATACTGCATTTCTGAGTTGCTGAAATGTTAGCCACAGTACATCATAGCACATTTTCTAAAGAAAATGCAAATTATTATATTTTATTAAATACTTCTAAGGCAAAAAAATGGTATTTTGGTTGAAATATGTATATATTTTTTCTAGATGATGTTCTATATGAATAAGTTATTCTTTTAAGTGAGTTAATTAATTTATAAGGATTTCTAATACAGTTCCAGAATACATTGATACTTATCTTGCAAAAGCTATTTATTTTATAGAAAGGAGAAAGCTTTCTTTGCCCACCTTATTTATGGGAAGCTAACTCAAAAAGATTTTTTACAATTTGTCTAAATTGCTTTTAAAAGCCTGTGGTTAAACAGGAAACAGCTACAATTTTGCAATCCAGCTTTGGTATACACCTACTGAACCAAATAGACTTTTTAGCATGGTGTAACTACAACTTTATTTTATGCATGTTTATCTTTTTTTCCTTCTAGCTTTGAAATGTTTTTTCTCACATCATATTTTCTGTTGTTTTCTGCTGTCAAAATTTTGTTTATGGGGCTGTAATTGAAGCATATCATGTGAGACAGAATATATTATCATATGACAGACCACAATTCACTACTATAACTACTGAAGCTTAAATAAGATAAACAGCTGAAGAATTTTAAATATTATTCTGTTTTAATTGTATTAAAATTGCAGTTACTAGTATTAAAAAAAAAAATCATACAAAGAAGAGCATTTTCCCCAGTGGGACAGAGGAAGAGAAAATGCAGAATAAAAGGAAGAAAACTTGTGGGTTGAGGTAACAATTGTTTAGTAGGCAAAGGAGAAGTGGAAGAAGAGAGAAAGAAAAACAAACAAAAGTGATGAAATGCAATCACTCTGCACCTCCCATGGGTAGACCAATGTCCAGCCAGTTCCTGAGCAAAAGAGGGCTAACGTCCTTAAGCTCCTTCTTCTCCATTTTATTGCTGAGCATGATATTACATGGCGCAGAATCCCGCTTTGGTTAGTTCAGTTTGTATACTCTCCCAACCTTATGTGCGGCCCTCAATCTCTTCACTGGAGGGGCAGAGTGAGAAACAGAGAAGGCCTTGATGTTGTGAAAACACTATTCAGCAATAGCTAAAATATTAGTGTGTTATAAGCATTGTTTTGGCCACAAATCTAAAATACTGAACCATATGAGCTTCTATGAAGAAAATTAACACAATTTCAGCCAGACTCGGAAAAACAGTACTTTATTTATTAAAAATAAACAAAAAATCTCCCCGTATTATACCTTGATTCAATATTTATAATCAAAAATCACACAAGATGTGATATTATTACAAGTTGATTTTTCCGCCATGTATAGGTCAAATCAGTATAATTTTAATGAAAGAGAAATCTTAGCACCTCCTTCATAAGTAATTAAAAGACAAATTTTGTTACATTGTTTACATGATCTCAGTAATTTAATGTCTGAAATAATTTAATGGAACATGAGATCTGTCATTCATTTTCGTTTGAAACTTCACTTCAATATATATTAGTATGCAGTGTGCCTGACTGCCCAGAGCTGCTGTTGGTTTGGATAAGAACTAGGAAAACTCATCAGAGTTTTAGGGTAAGTTACACATTTTTTAGGCAAGAAGACATAAAAGACAAATTCTCCAGATGAAGAATTTTCAAGTACTTTACATCCTTATGATACAATAAAGACAGTTAATTTTTTAAAAAATCAGTAAATTAATATAACATGCTTTTACAAATAAAACATGGAAATCAGAAATGCTAGGTTTTCACAACTGAAGTTGAAATATGTAGGCAAGATCTATGATGTTATTAAGATATTTTTCCTTTAGAATTCAGTCTCTAAGAAAATGATAAAAAAAATTCAAATACAAGGAAACTGGTGAATAAATACATATATTATGCATTTAATTGAAAATTTGTAGTATCAGTTTATAATCATTATCTTACACCTTATCTTACACCTTTATCTTACACCTTTAAAAGAATTATTATTTTACAGACTAGAATAAAACCATTCATTTATGTGTTTCCATGTATCAAATATTCTTTGGTACTTAGCCAGAATGAAGACAAACATTATGGCTGAAGAAGGATAATACGCCAATAAATGAATGTATTACCGTTTCAGGTACAGAATATTGGTCTAAATTCATTATTGTCATTAAGAATAGACTTGTTCTCAGGGTAGGTGTAAGACCTTGAATTAGAAATTTCTAGCCACTAGAAATTTTTAACATATATACATATTTTCTAAAATATTTAGTTCATCTAGGAGGTGTCAAGTTTAGAAAGACAGGGCATAAGCAGGCTTTATGGGAGCCAAAGAGAATTGATCGATATATCTTTCTTTCTTCTCTCTTTTCCCCCAGAACAGATGATCTCTGAATGAAGTGACTATATCTCAGATCTTTCTCACACACCTTTCTTACAAATCTCAGATTCTTCACACCTTCAGATGCTTTCAGAATTCAGAGATCACTTAAACTTCCTCTAGGATTTATTTTTTCATCTGGGTAAAGGAGACTGTTATGAGCAGCTGTTGTGGTTTGACCCTGGTAGGCACCTAAGACCCACACAGCTGCTCGCTCACTCCCCCCACAGTGGAATGGGGAAGAGAATCAAAAGGGTAAAAGTGAGAAAACACGTGAGTTGAGGTGTAGAGAGTTTAATAAGGAAAGCAAAAGCTTTGCACACAAGCAAAGCAAAATAAGGAATTCATTCAGTACTGCCCATTGGCAGGCATCTCCAGAAATGCAGGGCTTCAAGTAACCCCGTAAGTTACCTGGGAAGACAAACACCACAACTTCAAATGTCCCCACTCCCTCCTTCACCCCAACTTTTCCTGCTGAGCATGACATCATATGTTATGGAATACCCCTTTGGTCATTTGTGGCCAGCTGCCCCATCTGTGTCCCCTCCCAAATTCTTGTTCACAACTAGCCTACTCATTGGTGGGGCAGTATGGGAGGCACAAAAGTCCTTGACTCTGTGTAAGCACCGCTCAGCAACAGCTAAAACATCCCTGTGTTATTAAGGCTGCTTTCATCACAAATCCAAAGCATAGCCCCATACAAGCTACTATGAAGAAGATTAACTCTTTCCCACCCAAAATCAGTACTGCAGCATAATTATTCAGAAAGATGAACGATATCCAGATCATGTCAACTAGGCAGACCTTTTGTAGAAACAGATATGCTCAAACTTCATAGAAATTAGATATGAACCTGTGAATATATTTCTCTTTTATTCCTAATACAAGAATTACAATAGCACTTTTTTCAGTCTTACTCCCTAAGTAAGACTACCTCAGAAAAAGACTAGAAACTAAAGAACTACAACCCGTATTCTCAAGCACCATGAATTTCAGTTAATATTTGGTCTTCAGAGTTTCTTAAGCTGTTCCGCTATTCTACTAAAAGTTCTTTGTCTGTACAATACTTCTTTCTTTGTCATGCCAGCAGGAGTATTTTATAGGGAAAATGGAATTTTTTATAAAAGAGTTTTCTTTGATTGGATGACTTTATCTTGTCATGATTTCTTTTTACTTGCTATGGTTTTTTTTAAAGTGTTTGATACTTGAAACAGCTCTGTTTCAAAAAAATAGCTCATTGATTGCTTAAGAGTTATTAGAAGATTTCTATCTTGTTCCTATGTTAAGCTTTTTTATTTAAGTTAAACAGGTAGTTGATTTTACCATCCTCAAGCTTATGCAGAAACTTAAGTTAAGCAACTATGAAGAAATGATCCCAAGCACAGTTACCCAGTCAATCCAACAGGAATAGTGAAAAAGAATCTATCTTCTCTTCCCAGCTTATGCTTAGAGCAAAACCACTTTCAATTGTATTAATTCTAAATGGTATTTTGGCAGTGGACTGATGGGTTCTTGGAGTAGGATCCTTTTCTCCCTAGTCTTGATTTGGAAGCAACATAAAGTACTTTCTGCACTGTCTTCTGCATTTCTTCCCAAATTAAGCAAAGAATCAGGTTATCACTGTAATTTTTCACCACCTTTTTTTTGTTATTATTTATCCCACAAAAGTAGAATATCAACTAGATATCAACTAGAACTATTAACTTTATAGATTTAACAGAAATTATTTAATAAGTATGAACATGTGACTCATTTTATCTCTCTCCACAAATTCTTAAGGATTTCTGCTGGAAAAAGTAGTGGGGACCATGACTACCTGAGGTCTTGATTGTTACCAAAGACTGCAACAATTATTTAGGTAATTTATATTTTATTTGTTAGGTTTTTTAAAATTTAATATATTGTTTTTATTTTGTCATATGTGATTATGAACTTAAAAATTAAATGCTTGATACTTTTGTTGATGCCTAGGGCTTGGATATGGAAAGACCTTGAGTCATTCATGATTTTTTCCCCACTTTTTCTCCTGTTCCTTCATTCTTAGGGATTCCAAAGGATTATGTTGGGCTCACATGCAGCACAAGTTCTCACAGGATTTCATGAAATGTAATTCTGTCACTCTTCATGTTCAAAAAGCATACAATAACATTAAGAAGGTTATTGAAGTTGTTTGGTGTGGTATGAAATGCAATTCTTAGTGTGTAGATGACAGCAAATTCAGCATGTACATCTTATCTAAGACATTTATTGTAGTTGTGAAATTATTAAAGGATACTGGGCATACAAGACATCTTCTGAATAGCTTTCCCCTTGGATATATCTGAAAGGGGTATATGCTTATTGTTCCAGAATTTTTTTTGCATCAAGGCTTTCTGTTTTTCTTTTCTAGATCTTGAACATGCATACCTGTGTTCATGTCAAGGACAGGAAAGCGGTTTATTCTATAGTGCTCTGTTACTGATGCAATGCAATGTAGGAGATGCCTTGTTTGATTACTTATGTCACATTGATCAGATCACCTATGTCATATGGTTTAACTGGCCTATCTAGCTTATTGATTATACTAATTGTGTCCATCACTGTCTCAATTAATACTGAAATTTAGGATTAATTTTATCAAATCTTTAATACTGAAAGTCAGCATGTAAACCCTTTAGATTCATTCTCATTTTGATATATTATGTTGGTAAAAGTAAAATAATCTTTTCATGATTAATCAAAATTGATAACATTCAAGTCAAAACCGGAACTTACCATGAATGCTTTGCACAAGTAGGTTAATAAAGCAGTCAAATGAGACTGTCAAATGCAGTCTTACAAATGCTGTTCAGCTAGATGTATGAACAAAGATACTTTGGCAAATGTAATAGGGATGCCTTTTCCTCCCCAAGTCAGGTTGTATTTCATAAGATAAGAGGGCAATTCAAGTGATAAGGTACCTCAGAAGGCCTCTAGTCCAACTTCCTGCTCAAACCAGGGGCAGCTCTGAGATCAGACCAGGTTGCTCAAGGCTGTGTCCAGGCGGGTCTTAGCCTCCAAAGACAAAGACGGTACAATCTCTCTGGGAAACCTGTTCCACTGGCCAGCTGTCCTCATGGGGAAAAAGTTTCTCCTTACACCCAATCTGAAACTGCCTTCTTTCAAGTTATGCTTCTCATCCTCTCCCCATGGTACATGTTGAAGGGGTTGGTTCTGTCTCTTTGCTGACTTCCCCATAGGCACTGAGGTGCTTTAGTTAGGAGCCCTGCAGACATCTCTTCTCCACGCTGAACAAGCCCTGATCCCTCAGCCTCATCTCATAAGGCAAGTGCTCCAATCCCAACCTTCCTGGTGGTTTATTGATGTCACACACAGTAATTAGATGTGGTGTAATCAGCACTGAGTAAAGGCAGGAATAATCACTTCCCTGGACCTGTTGCCTGTGCTGCCACTAATGCTGCTGGCTGTCTTTGGTGCCAAGGTACACTGCTGTCTCATGTTCAGTACACTGGCCCCCAGGGCCTTTTTGCCAGAGCTGCTCCCCAATCTGTCAGTGCCCAGTCTGTATCGCTGCCAGCGGGTCTTCCTTCCTTGGAACAGGACTTTGCATTTTGCCTTGTTGAGCTTCATGAGGGTTCTCTTGGCCCATTCCTCCAATCTGTGTAGGTCACTCTGGATGGCAGCCTCTGCATGACCTCCAGTGCATTTACTGGTTTCATACCCAGACAAATATAGTGAATCAAAGCTTTTCTGATGGTAATAGTCTTTTTATGTAACACTCTTGATGAGAGGATAGAAATGTTTAGGTAAAAAGCAGAAAGCTAAAATATCAAAAATAGTTAATAAATTTCTATTCCAAGTATTATTCATTGCCTTGCATTCTGCAATTCCTGCTCTCAGACTGTCGCATTATCTATAGTGATTGGTAAATGAATTTAAAATGATACTGAAGAAATATGATTTGATACAGTATGGAAAATTCTGCACATTTTATGCACCAGATTGCTTTGCAAATGCATTCCTGACAATCTGCCTTTAGGCAGCTGGAATCGATAATATTCCTATTAAGTGATGCTCTAGGCATAAAGAAACAGGAAGGAGACTTATACATACACTGCTCAGAACCACAAAACCTTTAATATGATGCAATCTTCCATAACACAGTTTTGCATAAACAGAAATAAATGTGACAAAGAGTGACTAGATCAGCAATGTCCTACCTTCTATTTTAGTGGTGATAAGGTGCACGACTTACTTTCTTGCCTTAATGGTGTCATACTTTTCATGACAAATTAAATGTTTTAGTAGTAAGGAATTTGCAATAGACATGTGACAAGGACCCTTAATTAAATTTGCAGATTGCAAACATAATATAATTGTTTAACACTGTGAGGAATCAGTTATTCACACAGAAAAAGAACTTCTGGTACACTGAGAACTGTAAAAGTCTAAAGGAACCACCATCTCCCACCCCCCCAAAAAAAACCCAACAAACAAAACAAACAATCCTTCCACACACCCAAATGCAAAAGTTAGCCCCATTCACTAGGCTACACTCTAAGATTTCAATTTTGGACTTGGGAATCAGAGGTGAAAACTAGACTTCTTCTGACAGTATCTGATGCCCTAGCAGAGGCTTGACTTCCTTACTGAGGTATGGCAGAATCCCTAAAGAAGATTATTACACAGAGTGTTTAAGCAAGAACAACTATGTTGTGTCAGGAAAAGAGTGAAGACCCAATGGCATTCTTCAATGATTGTCTTTGTAAAGTAAATTCTAGTATCTCTGAAAGATACCTTCCACATTTTCCACAAACCTATACCTTTCACTTCTAGCAAAACAGTAAAAAACGTATGCATTATATTAGTGGCTTTACACACTTACATTACTCATGTCTGGTCTTTTGGTCTGGGATAAAGACATTGATAGTGGGAAGGAAATATGGCCACTGTATTTGTTCAGACTGTCAACAAGTGTTCAATTAGTGCTTAGCAGGGTGTGAATTAGTGCTTAGTAGGTTGTGAATATCCTGCCATTAAAAATGGGCTGTTACTAGTAGCTGCTGTCACAAAGACCTTAAGAGGTCATGAAGAGTTAATAAGTTTTTGTCAATATACATCCCAAATTAGGTTTGAAACAAATGAGAATCGTAATAAAACATCTCCAGTAAGCATGAAGAGCGACCTAACCTCCTGTTATCAAAGTATGCTCGCTGACTTGTTTTGAGAATAACCTTCTACTTAGAGACATTTGAGGTCAGTACCATATCTATTTCTAGCCAGAAAGCACAGAAGAAAGGACCTTACTTTCTCTTGTCAAAGGCAAAGTGAGTGAAGTCATATATTCAAGGAGGGATGCAATATTTTCTTTGTCATAACCAGGACATATCAACAAAACCTGAAAATCAGGGATGAGCAGGAAGGAAATTGGTTGTTTTTCCTATCTCCTACTGAGCTGTTTGTTGTAATGGAAAGACGTGACAGACTGCTTCTAAGGATTGGTTTAGTTTGTAGAACCAAAATTCAATTAAAATTTGAGATTCTATTTCAAATGACTGTAATTGGGAACCTTTCATATTGAATTAATACTATTTTTATAAAAAAGATAGTATTTTATTGTAACATTCTTTTATCTTTTTAATATAAATTCAAAACAGCTCTTTATTGTCACTAATTGTCTGGTTATCATAGGGTTGTTAGGGGTGATTCTAAGGTAGTGACATGTCATAAATAATTCTTCTCAGCTGCTGCACAACCTATTACACTTACAAAGTCTATGCACTGTAAAGCTATTTGACCTATTTTGAAAACTTGTTTCATCTTCCAAAATCAAAACAGTGTTATTTCTGAGATCTTCATTGTATTCTCACTTTCTTGTCAAACAGTCACATTCAGTGTGCAAGATTTGGAATAAAGTTTCACACATTTATTTAGCAATATACTTTTCAGGCTTGTAGTATAGTAGCAAAGAAAGAAATGCCAGAGGTTTGACAAGGTATTAATAATCCATTTCATTTAAAAAGGTTAACCTTTTTGCTTGCTGCCTTCTAATATGGCCACTCCAGAGGCACATCACATACTTAAGATATAATGTTTCTGTTATTGCTTAAATTAACATCAATAATGACCATTACCTTCACCTGATGTAAGTCTTTATGCTTAGTTATGTCATTTGCAAGCTAAATTAAGAGGGAGAGAGAATTAGATTTCTTCTTAATACTATCTAGTTTGAACAATTGGAAAAATGAATCATAGTAAGAAAAAACTCATTTTATAAAAGAAGCAGCATATAAAGCAGTAATTTTTATAAGTGCAGAGCTAGAGAGATTCTGACTTACATTCCATATGCCTTGTCAGTAAGATACATACTTCAGTGACTAAAAATGCAGTATATGTGGTTTCATCTCAGTGTAATGAAAGCCATTTTGCTGATGGTAATTTATTTGATAGGAGACAAATGCCAGTAAAAACTGAGTGGTTATGTCAATGATCACTTGTAAAATAAAATGTATTAAGAAAATCCAAGCTCTGCTATATTTTTTTAAATATCACATTACATTTGGACATTCTTTAAATCTGAAAGCAATGTCTCTCTAAGCAATAGTGCCCTTAGTAATGATATTGAGTAGATTACCATGGATATTCCAGAAGGAAGATTTGCAAAATTCTTACTATACACAGAAAATTGAGTATGTTCCCTCATGAAAAAAGAAAAAAAACTAGTCAAATGTTAATGTAATTTTAAATGTATCCTCTAGGTGATGTTATTTACCATTACTGAGGTACATCTTTAGCAAAGAACATGGGAGAATTCAGTTATTTTTATGGTTTAGAGAGGAAAATGCTATCCATTTTAATCCCATTTCTCCTGATCCTAGAGGTAAGAGATAGGAAAGACCTGTTATAATGTCTAGACCAAGCTTTTGTAAATGCAGGATTACTATCTTGCATTATGTATGATATGTTTTCTAGTAATGTTGCTAGACCAGCTTTAAATCACATGCAAAAATTTGCATTTCTCTCAGTAAGATGTTTCACAGCTTCCCTGGAAGCTTATACTGCTCTGATGAGAAAATAAGCCAGGAGGCAAGGAAGATGCTGACTAACAAGGAAGTCCACAGTTGGTGCAGTTCTGAACTTACTAGGGCACTTTACGTAATCCTGGACCCTGACTGTAGGACACCCTGAGGTTGATGTGGTCTGCCCACCAAGATTCCTTTTCTGTGGCACCAGACCTGGGAGGCAGGCTGGGCCGTCACACTGGTAAAAAGTCAAGACTGGTCACCCACCAGGACTTAGGAGCTTGAAGCTCTTCCAGTAATGTCAATAAAGACTCGGCAACTTCATTTCACAAGACACTCTAAGACTCACAGATGTTGAATGGATCTGGGTGGTCGGTGTGCCAGAAAAAAAACCTCTGCAAGACCAAGTGTTCATTTGTGAGACAAGATCTGAAGTTTTGCTTTAGTATCCTTCCATACCCTTTGGTTTTTACTTAAATTAGAGAGTGCCTTAAATTAGAGTTGTGTTTACTAATTTACTTCACATTTAAAGGTGTAAAAAAACTAATTGTATAATGGTACTGATTTAATCAACGTGTCGGTTGCTAACTTTCCAGAGTGCATAGTGGTGATTCTGGGATAATATTAGCAACCGATGAAGCACTTGGTTTTAATTCCTTTTTATCACCTACGTGACAGAACATCATTCACAGCAATTTTCGTTATTATTGCTGCCTTTTTATGAGGGCTAAAGTCCTTTTACATTTTACAGTTTTACCAAACTGCCTTAAAAGCTGGAGTTTATTATGAAAGAAACCACTGAATAGAAATAAAAATTGTAGCAGCTGTGTAACAAAGAAGTTCTTAGAAATCTGTGGACATGAACCAACTGTGCATAATTTTCTAAGGGATTTTAAATTAAGCATATCTGCAGCACTGAATTCTAATTAATTGAGCTGACTACTCTCTTCAAGACTCACACCCACATTATACATAGTGACTATTTGAGGAACAATCTGCCAGCAACCGTGACCCCATCCTCAAAAAAGAAACTGAGTGTTAATGAAATTAAGATTTGCCAGTGGTGAATTATACAGGGAATTTTTTTTTCTTTATTCCCCCTTTCAAGGATAAAATATCTCCTCAAAGAGCACAACGCTTCTCTTACTCTGCTCTGTAGGCTCTTTGTGCATTTCATTTTATAAAGCACATAGGTAAAATGCATAAATAGTCCTGGGAGAAGGCACCTCACAACCTCCAGCATATGTCTTCCTTTCCAGATTATGCAGAAAAAAACTATCTTCCTCTGCCTGGCCACCTGAGTATTGTACATAGGCACCTCAACAGGGGTCTGAATTCCCCTCCAGCCATCTGATTGTGGTGTTCTGTCAAAAGGTCTGTCCTGTGGTTTTGAAACCACCTTGCTAAGAAAGGCCGAATTCCCAGGTTCCCTGATTTGTAAGTGAGCCTTAGCTTCATCGCAGTAGTTTGGGGAAGTGAGGCGAGACGTGTGTGGCATCCTGAAGCTTCAGGTAGTTGGGAGCTCAGACAAAAGGCCAGGAGAAGACTACTTGGGGTCAGCCCTGTTCTGTAAATTCCTAGCCATGCAGTGGATCCACTGCTTGAATTAGCTAACCTTTCATTTAACATTATGGAAGATTTTATATTCCTCTGAATTTTGATCAGACACCCCATAGTCATGTCTGCACTGTGGGTATGGACAACGTAATGCAGACTTCACCTAAGCCAGTGTGAGTAGTTGGCTAGATGGTGTGAAAAAAATCAGTTTGGCCTGTATAATCGTGAAAGGACTCTCCTGAGAAATTAAAACTTCATTTAAAATAACAGTTACTAGCTCAGTTTAGCAAAGACAAGGCTTTTCTACTTCAGTGGCTGAGACAGTGAATCTGAGCTGTGCTGAGTTGTGTGGATTTATCACCTTAACTGGCACTACCATGGAGTTCACAGAGATTTGTTCAAGGCCAGACAGGAAATCTGGGACAGATCATGCTAATAAAACCAGATTTTAGGGCCATCTTAATTTTTTGGCAGAAATTAATCCCCATAAGTGCATTATCCTCTATGTCAAAATGGTGACATCCTGTCATCTTTTGAGCACATGCACTTCAAAAATGTTGGACTGTGAAAGAAGGATTTCTCAGTAAATCATAATAAATGACTCTGTTCAACCAAAAAAAACCCCAACAAATAAAACAGAACATGTGCCACTAATATAAAAATATAAAAAAACTGTATTAGAGAGTAATTCAACATACTGTTTCACACTTATCAAAGGTGTTCATTAATTAGTATTCTCAAGGACACTGAATTTTTTCAAGGTAAAATTAAATAACATTTTAACAGTTAAATAAGTGACTAGTCCCAAACTAAACATACCTGACTGTTTTTGAAATCTGATCCCGCTAACTTTGAAATCAGTAGGCAAGATGGCAAAACATCTGCTGTAATGGCAAGGGATGTATTGTACAGCCCCTGAAAGACATTGAGATGAGAGAATTCTGTTTAATCCATGATATGGAAAGCTTTGTGATTGGGACTATAAAGACTCAAGTTAATTGCTCTTTTATTAAGGGCCTCAGAAAACCAACAGTTTTTTTAAGCTTCCTGTGAAGAAATATAACATTGTGATACAACAGCTCTCTCTTCCAGCTCTCAGCATGGCACCTTTCTAGTGAGAAAGGCAATAATATTCTGCATATCTTCATTAAAGAAGAGTGAGAGGGGCTTACATTTTTCCCCATTTGTTCCATTTCCTCACTGGGTTCTGCAGAACTTATTGAAGACGAATCCTTAAAATGCCAAGAGCAGATTTGAAATGCTACATACAGATTATTTTTAGGAGTGAGCATCCTTGATAAAATATTGCAATTCATGTATATGCAACATGTTAAGTATACTTCAGTGCTATAATCTTGATTTACATTTGTAACAGATGATAATTAGTGTGCCAGGAGGAAAATAAAAGGAGAGATGATGAGGTGGTGAAGAACCTGATTAGTGACAACTCTGAAGAGGGTAAGACACGAGAGCCAAAAGACTCATCAGCTTACACTTTTCTCTTTTTGCCTCACCTTCCCTTCCCTTCCCTTCCCTTCCCTTCCCTTCCCTTCCCTTCCCTTCCCTTCCCTTCCCTTCCCTTCCCTTCCCTTCCCTTCCCTTCCCTTCCCTTCCCTTCCCTTCCCTTCCCTTCCCTTCCCTTCCCTTCCCTTCCCTTCCCTTCCCTTCCCTTCCCTTCCCTTCCCTTCCCTTCCCTTCCCTTCCCTTCCCTTCCCTTCCCTTCCCTTCCCTTCCCTTCCCTTCCCTTCCCTTCCCTTCCCTTCCCTTCCCTTCTTCATTTTACATCTTTTCCTTAATTTTCCTTTCTCGTTTCTTTAGTCCATTTTAAAAGTATCTGATTTTTTCTGAATTTAGAAATGTAATTTTTTCTTCATATCTATAAACCTGTGTTTTTTAATGGGGCCACACACTATTTCATTGTGAATGTATGAAAACAAAAAATGTCAGAAGTTTAAATCACATTTGCAAAGTGGGAGAGGGCTCACACAAGATTTTGTCGTCTGAAGATCTCATGATTCCCACAGCTGATGAGATTCTCCTGATCTATAATTATTGAAACCTCTTTGTCTCAGAGAAATATCTTTAGTGAGTCCTGTGGAACCATACTCTTTGAGGAATATAGAAAATATCTGTACATGTCCAAAAGAATACAGAAAACAATGGTAAAGGTCAGACAAGGACATAAAGATATTATGCAGAAAAAAAGACATAAGATTTTATGGTGAAGTCAATATTTATATGTTCTTTTTGCTTAAAAGCAAAATAGATCCCTAAATAATGAAGACAATCCCCAAAGACACAGCTACAAATATGAAATAAAAAGAATAAGAAAATGGTTGTTTGGGGAAACAGAGAATAATTTAAAATATTTTCACATCAAAAAAATGAAAAAAAGAAATTAACAGAAAGAGAAAGTAAAGTAGCAAGGAAGAAAATGAAAATTTCCTTGTAAAAGGAGAGGAGTTTACAGAAATGGGGAGGATTGGTGCTGAGTGAAGGATAATATTTGGAAAATTTCAAAGAGAATGGATGGTAAGATGTTCTACAAACAGAAAAAAAAAAAGAGAGAAAGAAAAACCCCACTAGATTTAAGAGTTATGTCAAAAGAAAGAAAAGGCTATGTGAATAGAGGTCAGTATTAAAGAAAAATTAACAGGATGTATAGAGAGAAAAGAAGCATGGACAATTAAAAAGCAAAAATGAGAATGTGAAACTTAAGTTGAAAAGACTCATAATAGAAGTAGTAAAATAATACATAGTACACCCTTGATTTTGCACAAATTGGTAGATTTTTCAACTGAATGGATAAAGATGACAGCAAATGTGAAAGTACTCAAAATAATGAAGATTTAAGAGTTCCTCTGTGGGTTTCCTGAGCAATAGAGGAAAAAGCAAAAGTAAGATGAGAAAGTGAAGGACAGCAAAATGACTCAAGAATGGATGGTGGGAGGGAATTTATAGACGCGTGACTTCAGTGACGCTTTCAAGAAAGATGTATGATTTTACCCTGGTGTCTGGAATCAAGGCTAACACTATTAATAAAATAAATGTTGAGAAGGTGCGTATAAGAAGAGAGACTTTTTTGTTACTTTTTTTTTCCCCCTGGATAACACTTATATCTGAATTTGATTAGATACTATCAAACCTATAAGCATCTGTTTGTTGGCTACCTATGCTTATGCTATGAATGACTCCATGATGCTTGAGAGGCAGAAAACCTTGCCTTCTGTCTTTGCCTTGTTGTGATATAGGTTTACTATTTCTAGGTCTGGGCTGCCGTTGAGTATCTTTACCTGACTTTGCTGGCTATTTCTGGAGAACAACTAGGGTGATACTTTGGCATGGGCTTCTGTGAAGTTACTAGTTCAGTACTACTAACCAGTAAGTATGACGCAATGGTCCAAGTGATCCGTGTTTATTTGATTGAGAGTTTTCAGTACTTAGGAACAACAGTTATATTCAGCATTTTATGAGTTTTCAAAACACCTGTGATGTTGAAATCTGGTGAATAGGAATGTGACTGTAAAATCACCACAACAAATTCAGTATGATAATCTAAAAACAAGGGAACAGGATGTTTTTTACAGTGTGATTTTTAAGGTATCTTTCCAATGTTACTTTATGATTCAGTTTATAATTAGCTTTCCAACTTCTCTAGATGGCCAAAAAAAATCAAGGATTTAGGGTCAATTTACTGTGGCTTTGAGTAATACACCAGATTTATGTGTTTCCGGACACAGGAACACTTTTACCTGCCAACACCTGAAAATTCAGGTAGCCACAGTGTGATTATAAGTAAGAAAATCTGGCACCTGTCATCTCAGTGTTTGACTTGCCACATTAAAATATGGTATTTTATGTGTTGCATTATTTTCAGTCTTTCATGTATAAAATTATTTGTAATTTAACACTCACAATTTTAGTAAACTTCCCTACAGAAAATTACAGCAGTATAGGCAAGGCATTACTCTGAAAACTCTTCAATTACCAATCATTGAAGTAATTTCCTGCACCTACAATGGAAAACAATGCCTGTGCATAATTTCATTTTTTTGTTTAACATGTTGTTGAACCTTAACTTTTATTGGCAGCCAAGACATTGAACAAAGAAAAATGATTAATCTTCCCTATGGTCTTTACTGTGTTATGGTTTTGAAATAGATGATCTTTGAAACTTTCTTCTAAGTAGTAGAACTCCTAAAATAAAATGCTTTTTCCTTTTCTTTTTTTTTTTCATGCAATGTGATGTTTATTAGAAGCCATTTGCTGCTGCAGAGATCCTTCTTCTTATTTTAAATAATTTTTTATGGTTCATTAAAAAAAATTCTTTTTCTAAGCAGATTATTGATTTCTTGCTTGCATGTCCTACACATCAAACACAGTGCTTTTTTTTTTTGACTATTTTCATTTTAAATTAGATTAGCATTTCCAAAGTTAAAGACAGAGTTATGATATCATGCTAATTTCTAACAAATCTGGAAAATACATGAATGACATTTCTGAACTAATGTTAACACTAACTTAACTACAAATTTTTTCTGTGTCAAAATATTTTTGACATTTCATATATACTTTATTCCTCTCCTAAGGAGACTGCAAATTAATTTTGCTGGAATTCCCTCAGTAAATGTCATAAACCCCAACATGGTTACATGGATTCTTAATATGTTATTCATAGTTCCTTATGCTTCACTTAGAAGTATATTATTTGCACGATAGAACAGAAAGAAAGGAAGACAATAAATACAAAAAAATCAAAGATAATAATGCAAGTTGTTATATCCCCAGGCACCACATCTCTTTCAGTGTATTCTAAGTCAAAAAATATCTGTTTCATTTTATTTTTACTGTCACCATGACCAAAATAAAATAAGTGTCTGTGAGAGAAGAGGAGCATACAGTCCATCATGTGAGGGGAGAAAATAAAGGAAACAAAGCCAGTAATGTAAAAAAGGTTTTAACACCATATAATACACACATAACATAAACCCCCAATTGATGTCCTTTAGCTTTAAGATGAATCTCTAAAATTTTTCATATGTAAAGTTTATGAAATATTTATCTGTTTGTTTAGTTCTTCTGATAATTTACATAGGAAAAAAAGATGCTTCTCTCTCCCTTCCTCCTCATTAATTGGAGAATATACCTGCTCATAAAATGATTCACTTGAACATTAAATTATTTAGCACCTCTTTACCTTCTGCTATAGGGAGAAGGAAACTCTTTTAAAAGCATAAACTTTGTGGTCATTAAGATATTTCAGCCCTATAATGTACCCCAAAATCTTTCAATTCTACACACTTTTGTTTTGATCCATAGTATCTTTCAGAATATAAATGGCTTATTATGTTCTATAACTCAAGATGTCCCCACCACACATTATTACAGATGTTCAAATTTCAGTGTATTTTTAGTTTGTATATGCATTTTATGTCACCTCATCCTTTTCCCCCCTTCATTGCAGCAGCAAAAGTCAAGGTTATCAGTGCTGCAATTTACTTTTGTACCTCTTGTTAATAGCTTATTATCAACTCTGCTGATTTTGTCCCCACCTTGGTTTGCACAATTGTGTCTAACTTATGTTGAATAAATGTTCCATAGTTTTTGTTAGGTTGTCTGGTAAAAGGCTAATTACATTAAACAAAGATCTGGCCAGGGTCAGAGATATAATAACAGGGGAAGGAACCCCAGTGACTTGCACAGTGAACTGAGAACACTGAGTTGACAGCTCCTTGAGGCATCTAAGGATAAAAACCAGCCCATGGGAATAAGGTCACTGTCTACTGCTTGCACAAAGGGATAGGGAGCTGACAGAAGCCTCCCTTCCACCAGACTGGGGCAGGAGAACTCACCTGGGTCCTGAAGATGTCTGGAGATGGCAACTTCCAACAGCTTTGTCATATAATAATTCATTTTGTTCTGAGCTTGTGTCCACTGTCCCTTGAGAAACCCTCTAAGAAACTAGCTATCATCCTGTGTCCGTATTTTTTGCACTGTTATGGTTTCTATGATGTTGAACTATTATGCAACCTAAAATATTTTTTATTTCTCCAAATATTCTCTTTTATTTTTTCATCCTGTGAGTAAAAACCTATGCATAGTGTCATTTTCTGCCCCCACCCCTTTTTTTTTCCTCATGTGAAATCAACTTTGCATGATGAATATTGGATTCTTTCCTGCTTCAAGTTCATTCACTCATGGATTTTTTGGATTTGCTTTTCATGCATGGGGAAAAATCCATCAGAGTAATGTCAGCTGCATCCTAAAAAAAGTCTGTGTGGCAGTCTCTGCTACTCAATAAAAAACAATCCCAAAGTAATTAATTTTCCATAGATGAAATATCAAGGTCTTGCTCATGCCAGCACTACTAAGATTAGCTCTCTCTGCAGTAAACTGGATGGATCTGTTGTACATAGCAGCTGGCTCTAGCTGTTCTTCAGTTTTATGGTGATGGTCCTGACACCCTAAGATGTAATTGATACTTAGATTTTATTTCAGTCCAAAGTTTTTTTTAAATAGGTTTCTGATGGTCTTTGCACTATATTTGTCCACTCAGGATAACCACTTCACTCATCTTGCACCTGCTGTCATCTATTACGTGGGAAATGGAGTCAAGGACTGCAGCCAACTTAGGTTTTGTATATGCTTCTGGAGGAGCTCTTGGGGAACAACCTAACACTCACACAGAAGTCAGCTTAAAAAACACTTTTGATTGAAGGTTATCTGACTCATCTTCTATATAAGCTCTTACATACACATAGGCTCTTCAATGGACAGAACTAAACACTTAACTTTTTGTGAGGTAAATACCTAAAATACATAAGACACATTGAATCTAAAAAATAACCAAATAACCGTACCAACCATCAACAATGAAAAGGCTTGACTGCTTCATATGCAGATATCTGTACTACAGAAGTCCAAGATTAAGTGAGATATAACCTCCCTCAGTGTCTGAATACAAACTTATTGGGATTGTGCAACTTGAGCTTCTCCATGGCATAACTGTTTCCAATTTGTTTATGCCAAAACCTGTTAAAATACAATTCTCTACTTCCATTATCCACTTTTTGTTTGGTGTAAAATATGATGAGTGTGCAACTAATATTCTGTATTGATCCACTCAAACAAGTGATTACAATAAGGCTTTATAAATTTTACGTTCTCTCCTTGGTACAATACTGTCACATAAGAAATATTACAGCTACTGTTCATGGCACAGTCTAGAGATTAGTTCAGCTTGTGTGCTAAACAGGTAATCAGTCATAAATCCCTTGAAAGACAACTGGCAAACATCTGGAAATGGCAAAGAATACTTGGTTAGAACCCATGTTAGAACTGATCTTTACAGATGTTAAGTAAAGACAACATAATTTTTCAGTTTAGCAGGCTTACATATTCCTTCCCAGGCTTTTAGTATTTTTCCCTTTTGGAGTACTCCTCAGCTTCACAGTACAATATAATTCCTCTTTTACCAAACTGTTGCTATAACATTTCAGCTACAGGAGATACTAAAATGTCCTGTTAATTACTATGTAACTATTTAAAGAAAAAAGGAATTCATTACATTGTAAATTTCGCATAAATGTTAAAATTACAACATTTCAGGCCCTTTAAATGGAACTTGACTTTTAATCATATGAAGTATCAAATTCTCTTTCCATTACTTTTGACATAGATCAGAGTCACACTTTATACCTAAATGGTTTAAGAGTTCTTCTCTTCAGTCAGTGGCTCAGTGCATGCTGCACACATGTAGAGAACAGCTTTCAGCATAAAATTTACAGCAAAAAATAAAACAAAAGCTTAAAAATGAGAATACTGGCATTATTACTGCTCAATTAAGTGAATATTATTTACTTTAAGCTATATCAATTTGCTAAGCTTTGTTTACAGTTGTAGTAGTAGTACTAAAATATGTGGTATGATTGTGTAAAAACAGTTAATTTATAATATCCTAAAATAAGTAACATTAGGAAATAGCTACAATGTAGAACATCTATTGCTTGTTGGCATCAGTATTGTTCTTGCTGAGTAGGAATTACTCCAGATGTAGTATAGTTGCAATCCATTTGGATTACTCCAAGGTATAACTGAACTCACGTAGTGATGACATATTTGCACAATGCCAGGCTATGATTCCACAAGTAATATTTTTCTGTTGGTAAAAATGATTTAATGATCTCCATCATTTTTTATTCCCTTTCATCTGCTCTTACATCTGCTCTTCATCTGCTCGACCTGGACAGGCTGGAGAGTTGGGCAGAAAAAAACCTGATGAAATTCAACAAAGGCAAGTGTAGGGTACTGCATCTGGTGAGGAATAACCCCATGCATCAGTACAGGTTGGGGGCTGACCTCCTGGAGAGCAGCTCTGTAGAAAGGGACCTGGGAGTCCTGGTGGACAACAGGATGACCATGAGCCAGCAATGTGCCCTGGTGGCCAAGAAGGCCAATGGCATCCTGGGGTGTATCGAGTGTGGCAAGCAGGTGGAGGGAGAACATCCTCCCCCTCTCCTCTGCCCTGGTGAGGCCGCATCTGCAGTACTGTGTCCAGTTCTAGGCTCCCCGGTTCGAGAAGGACAGGGAACTGCTGGAGAGGGTCCAGCAAAGGGCTACAAAGATAATGAGGGGACTGGAACATCTTTCTTATGAGGAAAGGCTCAGGGACTTGGGGCTTTTTAGTCTAGAAAAAAGAAGACTGAGGGGGGATCTTATCAATATTTATAAATACTTAAGGGAAGGGTGCCATACTTAAGGGAAGGGTGCCAGGTAGATGGGAACAGTCTTTTTTCAGTGGTGCCCAGTGATAGAATAAGAGGTAATGGGCACAAACTTGAGCATAGGAAGTTCCATCTTAACATGAGGAGGAACTTCTTTACTCTGAGGGTGGCAGAGCAGTGGCACAGGCTGCCCAGAGAGGCTGTGGAGTCTCCCACACTGGCCACATTCAAAACCTGCCTGGACGTCGTCCTGTGCAACGTGCTGTAGGTGTCCTTGCTGTAGCAGGGGGGTTGGACTTAGATGATCTCCAGAGGTCCCTTCCAACCCTGACGATACTGTGATACTGTGATATGCCAGCACTCACCTGTCTATGAATAGCATAGCTGTACATTTTCTTCAGGGAAGCGTTACAAGCCTGGCCACTAAAATGCAAACCTAAACAAACATCAAAACTTAAACAAAATTTTAAAAAGTTATAATCTAGGCTGCCAAATTTTAGCTAAAAGTATACAAGATGAATCCCATTTTTGTTCAAGAAGGTATTTTGGTATTGAGTATAAGGAAGCTTCAGTTTCTTCCTTTTAATGTTTGTAGGTGGAGGAACTGAAAAGGGGAGGTGGGGGAGAATTTTTACTTGTGTATTCCACATGACTGAAGAAATACATGTATACCTACTTAATATTTAACATCAAGACTTGTATCTGACAAGTAAACCAACTCTGACCAATAATGGTGTTCTTTGAATGAACTACAAAATATACCCATGGCATACTATTGGGCATAGACCCAGTTTCTTTCCGCCTTCTGATATTAGTCATTGCCAAGGTTTTAACTCTGTGACTAATTCTGTTGTCAGAACTGCTGTGATAATGCCTTCCCCTAATATTTTGCACCTTTGTTCCTTCTACTTTTTTCAAGATTTTCTACTTCTTTTTCCTTCCACTTTTGCTTCATTGTTTTTCTTTAACAAGAATATTTAATAAAACCAGTAAATACTTGTTATCAATAGGGTGTCATAATTATACAAACAGCAAAGTTCCTTGTCTAAAGTGATACACAGCCTCAAAATCTTTCTAGGGATTGAACAAATAAACAAACATGAAGCAGTCGATAAATAGATATGGAATAAGACAAGGATGTTATTGATTTTGAGAAAGAATTCTTAAATTGTTATTGAATGTATATTAGATCTTATTTTTCTTTATGTCCAATATTAATATAACCTCATTAAAAATCCAATTAGATGATGCAAAGTAGGGTTGCGTATGCAATTTTTTTTTGCTGGAAAAGCTAAAAAATTCTAACGATTTAAGTAATTAGTTGCAAAATTTTCCCATTGAATATTCCAGCACTGCTTGTCAAATGAGGCTACTCAGGCAATAACCACTAAGTATGAAACCCAGAAGCCAGCATACACTAAAGCATGAGAAAGATCGAATCATTAAAACTAGATTTTCCCTCCCTCTCAAAGAAAATCCTTTGAAGACTTATAAAGAGCCTTAGAATCTGACCCTTGAAAAACTATTCACTGCTTAAATATCACATGCATTATGCAAAATAGAAATTACATGGCTAGCAAGTATTATTAAATGTCCCTTCCCCTCTCCCTTCCTTTCCTCTTTCCCTCCCCCTTCCTCTTCCCCTCCCCTGTCATTTCCCCCTTCCCCTCAATTTTCCCCTTCCCCTTCCTCTTCCTTTTCAATACGTTGTTTGGAGGCAACACTAATAGATTTGTGGATGGCTTGCTTTCATATTTTGAAAGTCATTAGATCATTTTTTGTAAATTAGTCCTAATTTGCATTTTAATTTGACAGTCATCATGATTAAAAACAGAATACAGGAATTGCACCTGTGTTCCTAGTTCTAGTGGCTTTTAACACTATTTCTCATTGAACATTCATTATGGTAATCTTGCAAAATGTACAGAGTAAACTGGTGCTTCATATATCATGGAGTATAGTGTGTCCAGAAACTAAAACTGAATTTTTAATTTGAAACTCTTCTCAGCAGTTTTGGACAGTCTGACATAAATATTGTTTGCTTTTATTTTTATCACTTATGTTAAGCCATATCCTTCCACCATGATGGACTGCAGAGAGGAGCATAACTTAAAATACAATTTAATTAAGCAATTTTTGTGGGTTTTTTTTGTTTTCTTTTTTTTTCACTTCTAGTAGTTACAGACTTTCCTATTTAATCCTGAGGTGTCCCAATCCCCATGAATTACCATGTACGTTTTAACCTCACTTTGTAGATAATAGTAGTTTTTTCATTCCCCCTCCAGATTCTCCACACACACACACAGTAACCCACTGATGATAGCTGTTGTTCTCACTATTCTGTTCATAGTTCATCTCTTCATTTCATAGTTATTATTCTTCAGAAAAGAAGAGCAATTAGAGCAACTGAGCTTCAATTACTCTTCATTTTTGCTTCAAATCTCCTGTGGCTTTGCCTTTTCTTCTCAATATTTATAAGCAGGAGTCTATTTGTGCAATAATTTTGTCCTTTACATCCAAATAGTATTGTTTGCCTTCTAGTCATGAACAGAAAAAAGAAATTTTTTAAATGTTTTCAACCTTTCTCAGTCTTTGAAGAAAAGCTTTTATCTTCAGTTATTTATGTTAATGATTGAAATCTATTATTAATTGAATCATTAATTAAAATAACAACAATATGGGGAAAACAATTCCAACTAATCAGAAAAAAACCCTCTTTGTCTCATTGATTTCCTGTTAATGATGAGTGCTTTAATATCCAAAAGCATGTTAATTGTATCTCTGACTAACCAGACTGATTTCTCATCACAACATTTTTCTACATTCATGTATTTCACAAGAAGCTACAGTGTAGTGTTTGTGTAGATAAGATAAAAATTCCACAGTAACATTGCCCTATTGAAAATGGTGATTACTGAGATTTTAAAAGTAATTTCCTGTTCACTCCAAAAAAAAGGAAGAGACGACTCGAAAAGAGTAAGACCATATTAAGGAGCTCACATTGTTAAATGGAGTGGTTAATAACAGCAAAAGAAACTATTTCCAGATGATTTCAGATTACAAGCTCAGTGATCATAAGTGGAAATGAAAGAAAAACAATGCAGAATAGATGTTATGATGTACCTTTTCACCTGTAGAATAGTAAATACATGGAACTGTCTAGCAGAAAAGAAAGCTGAACTAGAAATATGAGAATCGGTTAAGGAACAATCAGAATACTTTTAGGGAATAAAAAAGTTTATAAAGGTGCTTTTATAAAGGCCTGCCTTTCCTGCCCCGCCTCCCTCATTTCTTCTGTTTTTAGTGCATTTCCTTCACCACACTGTTTTCAACCCTGCCAACATTTGTGATTTAAACAGGCAAATTCATTGATGGATTGATTTTGTTAAAATAAATAAATGAATAAATAAGGTTAAATATCTCTTTCTCTCTCCACAAGAAAAATTTGCAATGGAATGAGTTGTCTTATGCAGAAACCAGAAACATACCTTTATGAAATTGATGATTATGAAAACTGGTCTATTGTGATGTTTATGCCTGCCAAAATATTAGAATATTTTTAATCTAGAATTTCCTGATGCGATTATGATATCTGTGATGGGCATAATAACCATACATAGAAGTTTTAAAAGTCCGAATTATAGTATTTTCTTTGTTATATACTATCTCTGGTATATATGTGGATAACTCCTAATAAAATCAAGTGAACACTTTAATGAAAACAAAAAAACCCAAAAGATTCAGTATCTAGCATCCCACTGAATATTGCCAGATAGATTTAGATGCATTAGTGTTGATCACTTTCCTTAGGCTTTCATATTATGTTGTCACAAACAACTTGATATATCAGGAAAAAAGAAAATATAAAAAAACATGTTGCAGTTTGAATGGGGACAAAGCTGAAGCTAAATGAACTTGGATCTCCATTCAGTTTTCAAATTCCAAGCTGTATTCTTCCATTCTTTTTATTCTTTTTCTTTCCCCTCTCCCCACTCTACTGCATGAATACCATTCCCAAATTAATAAAATGGTGGTGAAATTTTCTAAAAATTTAACTGGAGATTTCAGTTGAAACAACATGGAATAGGAAACTTGGAAGGTATAACAGAAAGGGATAGTCACTGAAATGTCCTTTTTAGTTTTAGAGGTGGCTTTGACCAATGCTTGCTTTGGAGAGCACATACAACTCAATTTCCTATGCTGAGCAAATTTGTTCTGAAAAAAAGGTAAACAACTAAACATGTGTGTGTTCAGAGCTAAGTTAACTGTGCAGTGAAAATTGAACAGGTGCTACAGACTACTAAAAATATTTGGAGTTAGTCAGCTGTCTAAACAGGGGCAACTAATGCCAATTTAAACACCTAAGCATATTGCATCCCTAAATTTTTTTTTATTTAATTATTTGATTTGTATTGAAAATGTGATCAGATTGCGTCTAACAAAAGTAGAAAAAATCCATGAGAAGATGTAACTGAACTAATTGCAGACAACATGAAGGATATTTTTATCAGCTACTAGGCTTTAAAAGAAAATTCATGCCATGTAGTTGAAGAATATTGTCATCACAAATTTACCTTTTTGCAAAATGCTTAGATGGAGTAAATAAATTTAGCTATTTTCTGTAGATAATTATTTAATACTGATAGCAGTTTAAATATATCTGTATTTGTGCTAAGTAATGAATATTACATTTATTTGCTGATAAGGAGGATCACATTTTCCCAGTATCAGGATGAAGAGCAGAAAGCTGGCCTAAATAAGAAATCCTTCTGATGAGCTTCTTTGTTTGTTTATTCATGTTTTTGTGCAGTGTTAATTTCTGGATACACTATTAGCCTTGCATGTTTTGCCAACAAGTTGGCAGGTTTGACCCAGAGTGTGAGTCCATCCTTCCATCCTTGTTATATCACAGGGCTTTGCCAGAGAAAAAAAGTTTCTTCTCCCATTCTGTCTGTAAAGATGTATCGGTGGTCCTCCTTGAATGATCAAGACCAAGCAAAAAGAAATACTAATTCTAACTGACCATGTGGGAAACAAAAAACAACGACTGACAAAAGACGAAAGAGTCTATGTGCAGTAAAAGCTTTCTAATGAGGATGGTGCTAACCCTGCACATGGAGAAGCTACAGAAATATCCCTGCATAGCAACAGGGATAATATTCTACTGTTTCTGGGAGGGTTCAACACTGGCTAGGATACTGGTCTGAGGGGCCATGCTGATGCCTCATCCAGCATCCAGTCACAGTCTCACAGTTTTAGTAATTCAGTGACTCTTTGCAACTCAACCATGTAACTCTACTTGCACTGAAAAGATTCAAATATGTTCTGGCAGGATCACATAGATTCAACAGCACTATTTGTTGCACAACAGTCTGAAGAGATAGTCTTAGTTATTCCCATTTCTTTCTGACCTGTTTACCAAATATTTTGCTTCTTTTTAGAATTTGCGTTTGTGCATTCAGACAAGCAAGAATGGGAACTGAAAATTGAATGATTTTGTATAACAAGGTTTTAAACTGCACTATACTTATTTTCCTTTTTTTTTGCCACATTTGTTTCTTATAACATTCATATATATATGGATGGAACTATATTTCCTTTCCTGTATTTTTTTTATTTCTTTATTTTTTCTTAGCCATTTAAAAAAGTTTTATGGAGTAGGATGCACTGTAAAAGCTAAACATGAATATACGTGGGGTTGTGGTTTTGCTTTTTCTATTTTTATTTCTCTGGATCAGGCCTCATAACTGTTTTGATCCATGGTAATCTAAGTGTGCTTAGAGACAGATTATTTTCAGATTTTCTCTCGACCATCTGGGTATGAACTACTACTGACAAAAATATAAACGTGAAGAAAATGCAACAAATCAGATTTTCCTAGGAAAATAGATTTACAGTTATTTATTTTTACTCATCTCCAGGGAATAAGATAATACAATTTCATTGAAAAAATGCCAGAGTGGAACATTTAACATTTTAATATAACATTACTGTGCAGTTTATGTGTCATTGACAAATCAATGCAAATTATAGAGAACAAAAGAAGAGGGGGGAAAAGTACGTCTTACAATACATGTTTAAAAAACAAGACCTGAAAAAGTAAGATACAATGTATTAAAGTAAATAAGTTTAAAGTTTCTATGCAGTTCTTAGCCACTTGAGGGAAGAAGAAAAATGTTATATATAATGACCTTAGCATTTAACCACAGTTTTAGCAAACAAACAAATTACCTTAGCATTTAACCACAGTTTTAGCAAAAAAACATTAGAAATATCTGCTATATGCTCTGCTTACACATTGCATAAGAATATAAAAATGGGTTTTTACCAAATCAGACTAAATGACCTAGGACCATGTCACATTTCTGACGCGGATTAGCAGTGACACCTGAGGAGGAGTGTAAGATCAAGGCAGGTTTCTAATGATTTCCATAGCTGTACAGTCTGCCAGCCTTAGGACAGCTTTCTGTGACTCAGAAACAGCAGAGGCCAACTGTTATATTTTTCTATGTGACTTCTTTCAAGAGCCTTTCGAACCCATGCAAAATTTTTATAGAAATATTTTACAGAAAGCTGTTCCTGCTCCCAGCAGATATCTGAGCACCACTATGTGAGAAAATGCCTCCTCTTATTTGTTCTAACCCAGCACCCCAAATGTCATTCATATTGCTGTACTTCAAACAATAAACAAACCTTCCTCAACCAGCCTCTGCAGGCCACTTGCCATTTAAAAACTTTATCATCTTTCCAGTCAGTTGTCTCTTTTCCAGGCTGAAAAGACCTAATCTATTAATTGATCTTTGAATGGAAATAATTCTGTATCTTTCTTGCCCCTATGAGTGACTTTTTTTGCCTTTTCTGTCTGTTAAATCCTATTTGAGAACAGAGGAACAATAACTGAATATGATATATAACTTGTAGGTACATTGTGGATTTGGAGTGAAAGAGTGCACTTTTTTCTTTTTTTTTGCTCCTTTCCTATTAATTCTCTGTGACCTTTTTTTTTAAGCTATTTTTGTACATCATTTTAGATTGCTTTGCAGAATATTTGTTAGAAACTTCTTATAAACAATACTATGATTCTTTTTGTTTTCCAAAAAAAAAGTTCTTCAAATGTTCAGGATAAATGACACAAAAACAGCTTATGACTTTGACCTTGTGGTAGATGCTATTACAGAATTAATTCTAATGAACAGTCCTGACATTTTAAAGTTCAAAAAACTGCTGCTTAGGGTAGAAAATTAAAGAAAATTAATGAATATGTAAAGTTATGAACATGAATATTAATACTATCTATATAAGTGTTGACCAGTTTGAAGATAACCACTTGGAAGTTTAACAACTTTAAAATGAAAGACAATTATTTTTCAGCTTAATTGGTGGTGTATTTCTAAGAGGTTTTTAGGCTTAGCTGTCACTATAAATTGCCGTTAAAAATTATACTTGTTAAGCTGGGACTGTAGATACAAACAATAAAAAAAGTGCCTTGTAACTGTGATAGTCATAGTTCCAGTTATTTCTACAAAGACATTCAAGTACTATCATTATAATCTTCGATATTTATTTTAATAATTGTAGTTTACCATCAAATATCTGGTGTCTAGACATACTGGATAGCTGAATACTAGCAAAAATTACGCAATCCATTCTCCAGCTTCCTAAGGCTCTATATGTATATATCTATTGGAGAAAGTATATGTAAAAAATCTCCCACCAGCAGATGTTACCATTCCCACCAACATAAAGCAGAAAGAGCAAATGTATCTAAAAGGATGTCGTAAGAAGTCCTTTCCTATGTTTAATCCTTTATTGCTATAAGGTTATTAGTAGACTTCAGAGTGGATCCCCTGCTGTGTTGTCCTAGTAATTAGGAATGCAAGCAACAAGAGGGGTGTAGATAGAGATCTCTATTACTTACGCTAAAACCTAAGCTAGAAAAATAAATAAATAAATAAATTCCTCTCCAAAAAGTGGCATTCCAGAGGCTTATGATCCTACATTGTAGGTGTTATACTGCAAGATCAGGATCCTTAAAACAGTACTACCTTGTGGAGAAACAGGCTGGATGAACTACTTCATCACAAAATCTGTCACCTGCCTTGATAATATATCATGGCTTCAGAAAGTTAATAATATAAAACATGTCATGAACATGCCTAAGAGATAAATAACACTTATTTTGTTTTATTTTTCTTCTTTGGTATTGGTAGATCCACAGAGCCTGTTTGTGCTGAATATTCTGCCTGGAGTGGGAGTAGCTAAAAAGGAGATTGAATATAATGGATGATAGCCCAAATGTCTCTAAGAAACTCAGGCTCTGACAAAGTTATTTGTATTTCTGCTAGCTAAGAAGAGAGAAAACCAACTGGAGGGAAACGAGAGAGGAAACTGCACTAGGACTAGAGATGTTCCCGTAGTATTCTAGTTTTGAAAATGAAGCCGTAAGACCTCAAAGCTCCTTTATGCCACAGACAGGAGAGGTGGGGGAAGAGGTCCAGATCCCAAAGGATGTGTTACCAGCCTTTCATGATGAGACTACTTTAAAAATCAGCAGTACTCAGTGAGTGCTGAGGGAAGTATTCAGCAGATGTAAACTGCATAAAGAAATGCAATCTCTGAGATACACATAGATGCAAGATGAGTAACACTAGAAATGTAAGCAGTGGGGAAACTAGACTGGGGTTCTGGTTTACGTTTCTTTGCTTGTGGTGTTTTCACTTATGCATCAAAAAACCTAACCTGTTGTTTCAACTTTGTAGCAGGATGTCTGCCCTTAACCACTGAATAACAAATCTTTTCCGTACTATTGAGAAAATTCCATACTATGGGGGCAAAATGAAACTAAAATTGTTGAATCCACAGCGAATTTAGAAATTGCTACTCCAGAAGAGTTATTAAATCTCATTAAAGAAGGACATGCATGTACCTTGAAGAAAAATGTGCCTAGCGTGCTGGGGATTGATTCTTGCAAATTGCTAGAGGAGCTGCTTATTTTCTGATGATAAATTTTAGGAAGTTTAGTAGGAAGTTTTAGGAAGATTAGTAGCTCCTGTGACTCTTAGCAAACCTTAAATTGTCATATATACTTAAGTAGAAATTCCAGAAAACCAACCATTCATATATATCCTTCAGTAATTTCTAGGGATTGAAAAAGCAGAGTGGAGAAATACTTGGCACTAAAATGTTGTAGGGGGGTTAAAGTCCCCTCATCCCCTGTTGAATCTGCACTTGATATATAAATTTAATCATCAAGTTTTTGTTAATATAAAAACTTTATTACTGTTGTCATAGGACTGAGCCTTATAATTCATGGTGCATAGTTGCTCCATGCTTGAAGCCCTCAATTCCATTGGACATGTGTGTCATCTGTAATGGTAAAGAAATCGTACACATTTTCTGCAATTTTTGCAAAGATTAGAACTGAATAACAACATAGATGATTCAGAGAGGAATTTTTGTAAAATACTTCTTTATTACTTGTGAAGGCCAGATAGATTTAGATATATAAGGCCATTTCTTGACGGCAGAACACAGCAGCATTTTAGAGACCTTCAAGCTATTCTGCAATAAGCTGACATGTCTCTTTTGTACACTTTAGCCTCGCGGAAGTCTCAAAGTAGTAGTTGCATTAGAAAGTAATTCAGTCTTTCTACCTCTACTCCCATGCCAATGTGTATAGTCCAAAATCAATCCATTGTGCCTTACCTTGGGAACCGTGCTTTGTGTTCTTCTACACAGGACAGGTAATGCTTGACAGAAAGTTCTTCTGCAATTAATTATATATCAAAAATGCATAGGACAAAATTAAATTTGTTAATCGCTCCTGAAGACTGAAGATTTTCCTTACAGTTATGATCTTATGACAAACATCGTATGTTTGTGCTAAAGGAGACTGCACATGCATCTAGATATGTCAGTGAAAAAACCCAAACCACAACACAACTATTTTCAATACTTCTTCACCGTAAAAATTAGAAGACATTGTTTTGCTGATGATGCTTACTACGTACGTGACAAACACCTGTGCTCTCACTTATGTTTTACTTTGCACGCAAAGTGTACAACTGAGTCAGAGATATAGCGTTGTTAAACATCACTGCCAAAAAAAAAAGTCTGCCAGGACTTAAACTTTTTGTCTCAGTGCATATACAGTCATTCTTACCTCATAAAAATTCCTACTCACTCTAATCCAAAAGCACTGCAGGAACCTTATGCCCTGGCTTCTTTCCCAGTTGCTACTCAGGGAAAAGTAGTTTCTGCAAGGAACAGTACTGCAGTGAGCTCTCTTAAAGAAAAGATTTAGACAGGTTCATCCAAAACTCTTCCAGGCCAAAAAGTGTCTTCATTCCCTCAGCTAGAGATGCAGCTTTGCTGTTTGTCAAGGATCTGCAGGCAGCAGTCTGCATTACAAACAGCTTTTCTCTTGAGTCTAAGGTAGTCCGTGGCCCCCAGAATGTTACAACACCAGTGAAATTTTCCTGAGTCTTATTTCCCTCTTGCACTAAGCATGGGCTGCACATGCAGTCCATGAAGACTATCACCAAACCCTGTACAACACACTGGAAAATGAAGTGTACTGAATCTGGTTGTCATCCTATTGAGATCCTCACCTGCAGAAAAGTATCAGTCACAGCTGTTGCCCATACTACTACCCATATACATTTAGGAGAACCATACAGGGGATCAGTAGCTCATCACTTCTTGTTAAAAAGTGAGACAAAGATTGCTCCCTTCCTAATACTATCTAGAATCTTCTCTTGGTTCAGATTAAATTTGTGTCTCTGAAATTAAACCTAAGTAAACAAAAAACTTCAGAATTTTTTTCTGGGGAAAAAAAAGTAAATCCTTTTGTTGCAAACAATAACTCACTGATATCAGCAAGTGTCATTCAAGACATATTTTATGCCTAATCTCAGATGGGTTCTGAGAAAGTCCCTTTTGGATTCTCAATAGATATACTAGAATCATCATAGAATAGCCCAGGTTGGAAAAGACTTGAAAAGATTATCTGGTCCAAATTTTCATAAGAAAGGGGGCTTAGATGAGATTATCTAGCACCCATTGCAGTCTCATCTTGAAAACCTCCAGTGACCAGGACTCTACCACGTCTCTGGGGATGTTGTTCCAGTGAATGGTTGTTCCCACTGTAAAAAAAAATTCTTTCTATATCAAGACAAAACCTCTCCCAGTGCAGCTGGCATTCATTGCTCCTTGTCTTCTGTATGTGGCTCCTTGTGAAGAGAAAGCCTCTGTCCTCTTTGCAGATGCCCTTTAAGTACTGGAATACTGTGATGGGTTCCCCCCTGAGAATTCTCTTCCCTAGGGAGAAAAGATCTAGCTCCTTCCAGCATTCCTTACAGGGCAAGTTCTCCAGCCCTTTGATCATGTTTGTGGCCCTCCTTTGGACACTCCCCAGTCCGTCCGTGTCTTTCTCTAACTGTGGGTACCAGAACTGGACACAGTACTCCAGGTGCGGCCAGACAAGTGCTGAATAGAGTGGGATGATCATGTCTTTATCTCTGCTAGTAATCCCCTGCGGATGCAGTCCAGAATTCAATTTGTCTTTGTTGCTGCTGTGGCACACTACTGTCTCATGTTCATCTTGATGTCCACAAGGATCCTCAGGTCCCTTTCAGCAAAGCTGGTCCCCAGATACACAGATGTTAATACAAAAGATGGGTTACAGCAACCTGAAGGATAGTTGGATGAAGCTGAACTAACAAGTCTTAAACACAGTTGGGTACCTTAAAATGTATGGTTTCTGGTCTTGGAACAATTGCACTAAGTATGGTCCCACAGAAGAATATTAATCTGAAAATTAGTCAAATTAGTAAAATTAAAATTCTTAGGCAAAGTTCTCCAAAATTTTTAAGTTTAAGAGATTCTTAATTATTTTTAAAAAGTTTGACTCAAACTCAAACCAAAGTAACAATAACAAAAAGTTCTAGAAATCCTGTTTTTGAAAAGGAAAGGAAGAGTTTGCTCAAATAATTCAGAATAATTGTCCAGGGTCTAAATGGTCAATTAGAGCAAGCACAATTTTGAGTAGGTGCATGTATTATGGGTAAAATACCTTAAGGCATATCCAAGTGCCAGAGATGCACTTCATTTCAATACAGCTAGATCACAGCACTCAGAATGGACAAATCGTTTCACTGAACATCCTTTTGTATTTATGGCTTGACACTTTTTATCAAAGTGAGTAATGCCCCAAGACATGTGATGTTCATCTTCTCTTGCCTCTAGTTCCCTTTGCAGGAACTAACATCTGGAAGAACTGATTACTGAAATCCTGGCTGTTATTAAGAAAAGAGCAGCATGAGTGATTGCCTTCTCATCATGTGAGCAAAAAGAGGGCTATGGTGACTTGTAACTGATATATATTCTAAGAATATTTGATGCCTCTACAGTTCAGATAGTTCTCATCAAAATCAGAAAAGAAAAATGTTAAACTTTTCAGAGCTCCTGATTCATGCTTCATACTTAGGAGTTTGGCTAAATTGCAAAGTTATTTTCTTTGCATTTTCTCATCCTTGGCATCACGTACTGTAACCAGTAAAAAATAACCCTATCTCAAGTGTCTTTTCACATCTGGCAAATTCATTTTAGTATATCTGTCCCTGTCATGAATATTGCTCTCTAAAAGACTTCCAAAAATGTGCAGACTCTTTTGTAGACCTTTCCTTTGTGTATAAGAAAATAAATAAACATACATGTATGTATATATGTCTACAAATATGTGTTTTATGTGTAAAATCAAGTTCAAAGCAGCAGTCGTTTCTCAGAGGTGTTGTGAATAATAGGTTTTAATTCCTTCAGTTAATACAGTTGTCATACTACAAGGAAGTATATTTTGGGGATTACTTAACCATCACCCCCAATTTCTGTCAAATAGTTTACTGAACAAACAGAATTTAAGCTGTGAATTAAGTGAATTGAAATACTGTCATTTATGTCTTCTTTTTCAAATCCTTTGTCTCTCAGACAGCCTTTATAAATTTTAAACATTTATTTTTAGAAAGTGAAAGCCTGGAAACTCACACCATCTAATTTCTAACATTTTATACTGCTGTATCTGTAAGCAATTCCATTAAAACCAAGGCAAACCAAGAGACGCTAAGCACAATGTCTCACTTGATTTAGGAAACTTAATCTATAATAGTATGAGGATGAAAATAAAGATAAATATTTCATTCAGCTTTATCTAATGTGTTTTCAGAAAATTTGGGATTTTTATTGACTGCATTCTTACCTGTTTAGACTCCTGAGTATCTCCTGAAAATATGGCTTACAATTACTTGCAATCAATTTGTTTCCTACTGCTAACCTCTAGAAAATAAGGGGGGTAATTTTTTTCTTTTAAAGTTTTTTTTTTTAATGTATCATATACTCCTAGACTGAAGGGTTCAAATGGTATTAATAAAACAAAGAGGGAGCCTAGAGTGAACTTAAGTGGTGGATCACTGATTTTCCATAATCAAAATTAAGAATTAACTCATTCCCTGTTTACAGATCAGTCCAGCTCACTCTCTACTAAACAGATCTATCCCAGAGGAAGGCAGTCCTCAGCAGTGTGAACACCAACCACACATGCTGCTTAGACTCAGCACTACTCAGCAATAATTTTACAGCTTGAGGTTATGATTACACTAACAAATTTAACAAGAAGAGACACGGGATTAAGCACTGGTGAGTCCATGTGTGATGTGCTCACACGTGCTCACTGGTGCTGTGTCAGTAATCATTCCTGCATTCTGGAGTTGCAGTAGCCCTATGTAACACCTTGGCACACTTCAGAGGATAAAATGGGATGGAGAAGTATTGATGAAACCACTTTGCTTTTTGAGGGGAAAAAAAAATAAATCTAAGTATAGGGGCCAAGGCACACCATGTGGCTTGATTTCAGGGTTGTAGAACGGACCCTGATTTCTTGGCATTTACCTGTTAGACTAAGGCTGAGAACACATATGTGTGTGGGACACAGTGAGAAGGACAGAAGTAAGAGGAGAAGACACTTGTGAAGCTTTGAGCTGGAGAGCTTAAAGACTTGTGGGGACCAAGAAGGGGATGAGAACTAAAATGCTTGCTGAGCACAAGAATTTTAAAACCGATCTGAACAGCAGATCTATACTGAGAAGTACACATAAACAATGGAAGATATAGGCAGCAAAGCCTCAAGACAGAATATTTTAGGGGCAGCATCTGTGTTAAAAAAAAAGGGAGAAAAATACCAAGACAATTGACTTCCGGCCAGGCATGGTACAGTCTCTTTATAAGAAGTTTAAGATATATTTTTTTTCAGGACATATAATTTATGTAGTATAAGCATAATATAAAAAGTCTTCTGCTACCAGATTCCCTGAAGAGATGGAAAGACAAGTAATTTTGTCTGTGTCATAAAATCATAGAATCATAGAATGGTTTAGGTTGGAAGGGACCTTGAAGATCATCGAGTTCCAACCCCCCTGCCATAGGCAGGGACACCTCTCACTAGACCAGGTTGCCCAAGGCCACGTCCAGCCTGGCCTTGAACACCTCCAGGGACGGAGCTTCAACAACCTCTCTGGGCAACCTGTTCCAGTGTCTCACCACCCTTAAAGTGAAAAAATTCTTCCTAATGTTTAATCTAAACCTGCCCTCTTCCAGCTTAAAGCCATTACCCCTCGTCCTATCACTACATGCCCTTGTAAAAAGTCCTTCCCCAGCTCTCCTGTAGGCCCCCTTTAGGTTCTGGAAGGCCGCAATAAGATCTCCCCGGAGCCTTCCCTTCTCCAGGCTGAACAGCCCCAACTCTCTCAGCCTCTCCTCATAGGAGAGGTGCTCCAGCCCTCTGATCATCCTCGTGGCTCTCCTCTGGACACACTCCAGCAGGTCCATGTCCTTCTTATGTTGGGGACTCCAGAGCTGAATGCAGTACTCCACGTGGGGTCTCACGAGAGTGGAGTAGAGGGGCAGAGAGCGGAGTAGAGGGGCAGTCTATTTGACTTCCTATTTGATCCAGCCACCCATCTTTCTGATGAGGACACAGAAGTGTATCACTTTCAGGACACAACAGAAGCTGAGTTTACCATGACTACCTCATGCAGGTCTCATTTTGCAGACCTATGCTCTGTTGGAATCAATTCACTTTCACGTGGTAATGTTGTGCTATCCTAGACACAGCAGAATAACCCTTATTTGGAAATTTTTAAATGTTACTAACACTTTAGAAGTTCATTATCTTTTGACTCTAGACTATTTGTTTCTTTGAAGAGAGTATTCATTTTTAAGGACAAATTCTAGGAATCCACCTGCCATTTAGGGAATTTTGTATGCTTCATTTACAAGATCCTGATTACTATATTCCACAATGTGATAATGAAGTTCATTTAAGAAACTGAATGAGATTTTGATTCCCATCAGTTTAAATTGCTTCTACTTTAAAAACAAAATTAAAATATTCTTAGACCGTTATGGTATCTGAATTTTTCCCCTGAGTGAATATATAACAAAATCAACAAAATAACTCATTATTTTCATCTCTTATACTTTTTTGGCCTTCATTATTTGGAAGTATGAATGAATTGCTGAATGCAAAATTACATGAGTATAGTGTTCATCAATATTTCTACTTCTTATGTCTTGAAAGAGAGAAAGTTAATCTCTTAGATAGTCTGCTTCAGGTATATGGCAACTTTTTATTTCTCCAGGGTATTGGTTGAAATACTCTAGGTTGGTTTCAGTATGACTGAAATTAAAGTGCAGATTTGTAAAGCTCAAAAAGTGAGATGATCCTGCACAGTCTTAGAACAAGGACTCTATAGCAATTAATTTCCTCTCTTTAGGTATCAATGAGGGGACTAGAGAGATTTTAATGCTCAGAAAAGAGCTGATAGAATTTTGTTTATTACTGAACTTGTATCTTAAAGCTCAGATTTTGATTAGTACTCAGTTATGCCTAAAACTAAGTCAGTTCAAATTTTGCTGTAAACTCCCATTGGAATAAATCCATATAAAATCTAAAAGTTTTTGAAATCCTGAGTTGAAAAAGAAAGAGGAAACCATCAGGAATCATTGCCTGATGCATGTAACTAGCTCATATAATCAGATAATGCTGTTTTAGGTACTCTTCTTTTGTCTTAAATGTGTCCATTACTCTTCAATGTGTGATAGTTCAATCTTCATTTTAATTGGACAGTAAGGGTTTCAAGACAGGAAACATATATTTGCTAATCTGTGCTATTATTGTATTACAAATAGCACTGTAGAAGTCTTAATGGATGTCAAGAGTATAGGTTGTCCTTGTTTGAGGTAAAACAGAACCAATTTTCTTTTCAGTAATTTTCCTTTTCAGTTGAGCCTCTTCTAACTCTCTGAAATTAACGACATATTTTTCAGATAGTGTCTGCTTCTGGGTCTGATGTTTATAATGAATAGCAAGGAATGGTATGCATAGAAGCTCCTGCTTATACTTATTGCTATAACAACCGAGGTCAGCTCACTTTATTATGCACAAAGTTAGAAGGTTAGAAGCAGAAAAGTGTAGAGGGGTCACACACGTGGGAAGAAGCGAACAGGATAGGTGACCCAAAATTGACCAACAGGGTATTCCATCCCATCTGCATCATGCTCAGTATAAAAGCTGAGGGATCAAAAGGGTCAGCTCTTTTTCTTCAATGGCCAGTGTCCAAGGAGAACTATGTCTATTCATCTGCCTTTGATCTCAATCCGTGCCTTCTTGAATCCAGATCTGGAATCCAGCTCTCATCCATCATTGAGTCTAGTCTGTGACTTTCTCAGTGCCTGCCGTTGATGTGATCGTCATCCTGGGAGCTTAATACAGTTTTGTATATATTGTATATATTTCATTATTTTTGTATTGGTTATATCTTTGCTTTTTTATTATTTTATTATTAATATTTCATTAAAGTAGTTTAGTTTCTTTTCAACTCATAAGCCTTTCTCCCTCTCATTCTTCTTACACCTGGAAGAGAAGTTAAAGAGCGTCTGTCATTTGTTTTAGTGGCCAGTCCAGCACAAACCACGAAAATAGATGCAATATTGTTTTATGACTAATAACTCTTTCTAATATTTGTAAACAATCTTTTCTTAGTTCTCTAAGGAGACATTTAAAATCCAATTTTTAATAAATATTACAGTTTGAATTAGTGTTTACCTTGAGAAGTAATATCTGTAAATTACTACATGCCCAACTGTAACCTTCATATTACGAAGTACTCCTTTGTATTACTTCCACTACAGTATGTTCATTACATTCAGATTTATTATTAAAATTATTTTTGAAGTTTAGTAATACTCCATTTGGATAGCTATCTCAGAATGATAAACTGTCAGTGATCTCAGTTCCAAGTTCAAAATACTTCTTCATGTTGTTTGGACTGTTGCACCTAGCATACAATGCACTCCTGCACTTCTTGTCATATAATTTGAACTCTATGATTCAGCATTGCAGGATCTTTTCAAAGCAGCCTATATACCTAAAGTTCTGGCTTCTCAAAAAAGATGTTGAAACTGCTGATGATAACAGTCATGTGAGAGTTTAAAGAGAAACAGTTTTAAGTAAACAAGTTGCATTACTGCCATTAACTTTGTCATAATTAGATATGTGTGAAAATGTTGAGAAGAAGCAGTTTAGAAAAATACATGGATACACATGTGAATATGTGTATGGAAATATATACACATGCATATAAATACATGTACGCTTGTGTTTGTGAGTGTGCATGTATGTATGCGTATGTATATTTATGTATAGTTGTTAAGCAATTCAAGTTTCCAGGGACCTTGAAAAATCTGGGAACCCCAGAGTAAGAATGTATGTGCGACCCAGAATGTATTAAAGTTATCTTGAACCATACATGGTAAACATTGTTAAAAGACCACATCTTAAAAGAATGGTAAACTTCACCTGAAGAAAAAAAAAACCTCCGTGGGTTGGTTAAATTTTGAACTGATTATCTGAGATTGGACGGTCCAAAAGATGTGCAAGTTATCTATAAATATTTTAAAGATTTGCTAAATAATTGCAAGTAGAAGTGCTACCAAATTCTAGAAAAGACAGGTCTTCTGTAGGAAAGGAAAACCAATTAACCCTGTGTCATGGTTTAACCCCAGTCGGCACGCAGCTGCTTGCTCACTTCTTCCCACTTCCCCCGACTCAGTGGGATGGGGAGGAGAATGGGGAAAAAAAACCCAAACCAAACTCGTGGGTTGAGATAAAGACAGTTTAATAGGACAGCAAAAGAAGAGAGAATAATAATAACAAAAATAATAACAATAATAACAACAGTAACAATAACAACAATAAAAACAATAACAATAACAATAACAATAACAATAACAATAACAATAACAATAACAATAACAATAACAATAACAATAACAGTAGAAGAATATATAAAACAAGTGATGCACAATACAATTGCTCACTACCCGCTGACCAATGCTCATTCCCAAGTAGCGATTGCCGCACCATGGCCAGCTCCCCCTCCAGTTCATATACTAAGCATGCCATCATATAGTATGGAATATCTCTGGCCAGTTTGGGTCAGCTTTCCTAGCTATACTTCCTCCCAGCTTTTTGTGGACCTCCTCTCTGGCAGAGCATGGGAAGCTGAAAAGTCCTGGACTTAGCATAAGAACCACTTCCCAACTAAAACACCAGTGTGTTGTCAACATTATTCTAACGCTAAATCTGAAACACAGCACTATACCAGCTACTAGGAAGAAAATTAACTATATCCCAGCCAAAACCAGAATACCCTGACTAGGATTCACAATATTTTAACCTGGAGGAGAACCATTAAAGTTTATGATAGTTAATAGCAGGGGATGACCTGCCTCTAGAATGAGCGTGCAGCCCATAGGCTTGCTTGTTTTACAGGTACCACAGCTCTTTGAATTAGGTATTTGGGATGAATCTTCCTGAGTGCCTGAGAGCCCTGGTCCCTGGCCAGCCTTGGCCAGGCATCAAGGGTAGGAGTCACTGCAGTGGGTGGGGCGATTGTCTCCATCCTTGCGCTTCTCTAGACTGTGTGTGTATGTGTGCAGCAAAGGGGGACTGGAGGTTCCCTGCAGTCCTAGCAAAGCCAACAGTAGGAAGAAGCAGAGGGATAGCGAGGGTACTCCTGGTATCTCCTTATCATGTCCAAGTTTTAATCCGTAATTACTGAGGCATGGACCTCCAGATAACACTGATTTTAAAGCCCTAGCTACTTCAGAACCTGTTTTGCCTATTTAGACTCAATATACTGCTGGAGCATTGGCAACTGAAGCATTGCTGTGGGGCTCAATAAGATGGGTCTGGATTTGCATGGCCTCACTTGTTAATTTTTCAGCTGTTAAATCTCTGGAGCCAGCCACGTCATTTTGCCAGAAGTTGTTTCTTTCTTCCTTTCCTTGTGGAGTGACGATATTCTCTATTAGTAGACTCTATCTTTGTTAGGATTCACTTTTTGAAGTTTGTCATGGTAAAATGTCCCCACAATTGCTTTGGGACCATAGTCTATTAAGCAGTGCACAGATATCTGTCATTACTACAAAAATTTCATCCATGCGCATCTGCTCATAACATTTCTCAAATTTCTCTTGCTTTAGCCACCCTGATGTGGTATTCCTTTTTCAGCAAAGAACCAGATTCTGTAATTTTAAGCTGATCCCCACAGATGTGATTAGAGACCCTCACAGAGTTAACAGTGTTCACTTCCACAGGCCTGGCTCAGACCATTCTGTGGAAGCAGAAGTTTCAGCTCTTTATGAACTCTGATAGTGCACCAATGTAGTGAAAATTCATGCATGCTATAAAATACCTCCACATCTTGTTTTTCAGCATTGTTTTAAAACACTGTATGATGATTACTTTGTTATTAGAAACAAAATGGTGAACTTCATACTGCTTTAACAGCTTGCTTAAAGGCTGGTTTAAATTTTTCTTTTCCTTTGTCAGTGTGTGATTTCTGAGCTGTGTGACCCCTATTAAAAATAGTTTTAAAAACCCCTCCATCTTGAGAGCTTATTTTGCCTTTTAGACCAAAGGCTCAGGCATGATCTGCCTACCATTGCGCACCCACCCCTGACACAATCACCTTCTTTCTTCCCACCTTGTCTAAGCTGTAAGTTTCCTGGTTTGTCAAGAGTCTTGTGTTCTCCTGTTTGTGACTTCAAAAAGGGGATTCATACTCTGAAAGCTTCTCAGCTCCTCAGAAACACGGGAATATATATTGTGTGTGTATGTATATATATATGTTTACGTAGTTGAATCCAAGCTCTACATTCGGTCAGCTGAACAGCATCACAAGTGTCTTTAAATACCTGTGTGTTGGCAAATGAATCGTGCCCCTAGCTTGCATCTACACACATACCTCTAGCTGCCAAAGGTCAGAGTTTAATTCTGTCTTTCAAGTGGTACAAGATGAACCTCATTCACACAGGGTACCTTACAAAGAGATTTAAATTCTATGTGGGAGCTGAACACCTTGAAGTCCCAAGAATTATCACGGATATCTTCTTTTGTACAATGCCTCTATAATGTCTCTTAATGCCCCCAACGACCTTCTCCTTCTGTAAAATATCACTTTTCAGTCTCCTAGGCTGTTGCAGTTGGAGACTAGCATGTTGGGCTTTATTTTCTTTGCTTGCTTTGAACCCTGCGGTTTTAGAATAGATGAGGTATAATTCACAGCTGGAGCTGTTCTTGGCCTCAACATAGAAATTGCCACCATTGGAGTAAATAACAGGAGAAAGGCCATTAGAATACGTCTATAAGGCTAGAAAAAATGTGGGCCAGAGAATGAAGTTGAACATGAGGTCACAGATTCTCCACATTGCACAGTTAGCTCATATCCTGACAGCATTTTGTATTGAGCTACCTAATACTCTTTTTTTTTTCCCCTTTTTTTTTTCTTTGGCAGTGAGTTAAATATGTGGACTGACCACCATCATCTTCCCACAATTAGCCCTGATGGAGGTGCATCTTTTGTTGACATCACTAAACAGGAAATAATTCCTGAAGTGCTTAATTTCTGAGAACAGTGGGTTGTCAGTTTCAACATATAGGTCACTGCAAAATATGTATGTACTTCACAATCAATCATTTAATCATACTTCAGGTATTCCCACAGAGATGTTTTGAAAAAAAATATACAACAGATAGTGAGGTACCTAAGCGTTGAAACACTGTGGATCTAACAGCTACCTGACAGACTTAGAAAAGTGTGGATGGAACTTATGAAAAGTACATTTTAAGTGGAAAGCCCTGAAATACACAGTCAGGGTCTGAAAAGAAGAGAGTAACTTCAAATCATGTATTAATCTTGAAGATAACATGGTTTAGAGAAAAGGCCAATTATTTTTGTTTACTAAGAAGACACATTTTGGTTATGAAAAGCTATTTAAAATGAAAAAAGGAAAAAGACAAAATGTATTTGAGTTTACCACAGATCGTTACAAATTTAGTACACATTTGGACTTGAAGACTGTAGTTGTATCCAGTTCTAATTAGTAACTTGCTGACTTGTATTAAAAATGAAACAGCTGCTATCCTTTGCAAAAAAGAACATGTTGTTGTTAAATTTATAGAAGCAGAACATGAGTTCAAAAGACTGAAGTTACAAAAGTCTTTAATGCCCTCAACAATCTTCAGTTAACATGTTTATAAGCTTAAGCCTCATCAGCACTTAAATCATGAAACTTTGAAATGCAGAACATGAAGAAATTGACTAGCTAAAAGGATGAGAGGAAAAGTATTATTATTATTAATAATAATAATAATAGTAATGATGATGATGTTTATGAGCAGGGAAAAGCATATGAACAATGGCAAAACACCATGCTATAATTTGATATAAATAAAAAAAATGAGGCTGCAATAAAACGCAAGCATGAGAAGTAAAAACATTCTAATCAAAATGTAAAACTTAGAAGCTCAGGGTTTTTGGCTGTCATGAAAGATTCTTTTTACCTTTTACACGTAGGATATACATTATCACATTCAATTAAATTTCTGTGTTCTTCATGTACACAATGAAAATTTAATATGAAAGCTGAAGCCTAATTTATGGTCACAGAAACTAAATGCCACTTATTATGTTGCAGCATCCACACATTATGGTTTCCTAGAGGAAATAATTACACTAATACTGAATGGGCCACATTGCCCAGAGCACCTCAGTCTATCAGAACGTGTGAGACTCTCCTTCAGGTTAAGCGTGAATCACACACATTGAAGCCATTGAAAATGCATACCTACATTCTTATCACACTTAAGTGCTTTGTTCTATGGGTAATTAGGCTTCCAGTTTTATTTTCCTGGGGTTTTTTTGCCAGCAACATCAGGCTTAATTAATTTGCTGATATGTATAGCAGACTTTGAGATACTGTTGCAACAGGGCTGGAAGGACTTTGGAAAACCCATTCTACTTCTGGACGAGGACTGGATGCCATATGATGTACTTGTGGAAATTTCAGAGGGCACTAGACCACTACGTGCAGGGAAGACAATCAATCTCCACCCTTACTGTCATTCACATTTGAACACAGAGGATTTACAGCCAGACTTCAAGCAACAATTTTCTCTTGGCTGCAAAAAGGCCATAATGGTGCATACTAATTCCACTAGTCACACTTCATGTTGCAGTGAACTACTATGCAATGTCACTGAAACACAGCATAAAACTCTTCTTACTGTCCTGAATTTAATGAATTCTGTCCACAAGACATTTCTGACAGCAGGTCAAAAGGTTCCCTCACAGAAAAGTGGAGGGAATCCTTATTAGAAGAGGAATGAATCTAAAAGTTACTCATGTCTTCTTAGTCATCCAGTCTCCTTCCATAGTTAATGGAGACACAAAGATTCCTCCAAAGGGCAAATAATCTTATGTATAAAATTAAGCAACTAACTATTTTTAATATAGGTTGAACAACCTTATTTATATGCCTCTTTTATTGTTGTAATATAGACTGACTGAGGTTAATTTATTATACGATATTATCCTCATCTTTACTTATACCAGGGACAAAAAAAATATCTTCAAAATTAAAAGGGTTTATTGCTGTAGAAAAGTGAAGGCATCTTTTCTGTCACAGTGCTTATCTTGAGTAGCTATACATCTATTGCTCTGACATTTTCGCTAATTGTAATTAATGCTTGATTTGATGATTAAATTCCAGTCCCACTCTTTTATTTCTCTAGGGGAGGGTACAAGTGGGTGATTGTTAACATCTTAACATAAAAATATTAACTTTCTGGCTTTATTCATTCATTCGATTCTCATGCCTCCAAGGTAGCGATGATTCAACTCAGCATTAGATTTTCAGAACTTTGTAACAAACTAAACCAAAGTCACAGTTTTGCAGAAGGATTTTAAAAATCTTTGATGCTGTCAGTATGCTTGCTGCATTTCCAGTTATATCCCATATCACTCTGGCAACGTATTTCATTGTCAGGGTAAAGATGAAAAAATTTTCAGCCAGGTGCACTCACTGGTTGAACCTTTGCATATGGGAGAAGGGGGATGGAACACATACCAGGGAGACCACCAATACTTACAATGTATAGAAACAGCCAGAGGATGCACTCCTGGCAGTGATAACAAGAATCCAGTGTTTTGACAAGCATAGTGACCTCTTTGCATAGCCTGAATTCTTTGCTAAGACTTTGTAAAGAACAGATGCTTAAGCCTCAATGTTGAACATGTTTAATTTTAATAAATTGCTAATGCCATGTGTACTCAGTATACTTACATGCAAGTATGTCATTTCATTAATTTAAAATGCACAGCTATGCGGTCCTTGTTCCCACAAAAGACTTCAGACATTTTATGGACCATGTTAATTATGAATCATTGAGATATGCCAGAAGGTTTGTAAAATAAAATACAGTGGGTTTATGACAGCAGTCAGCTGGCCCATCACACAATAAATACATGTCATAGGTAGAGGGCGTTAGGACGTTTCCATGGATTCTGTCAAATTACTGCTTGTAACAAGAACAGGATTTTTGAATGCTTGGTGCTGCCAAAGACATACTAAAACTAAGCAACTGTTGAGTCCAGATAATAACCAGGCTATTTTCAAGGACAGGAAACCAGACAACCAGACAGAACCAACAAAGCCATGGACTGAATACTATTACACAGATACTCAAGGGTAGAGTGTTTGTTAAAAAAGTAGTGGATTTTTTCATGAGGAACCAGCTGTCTCAAACAGAAAGGCCAGTCGCTGGCTGGATGGTGACAGAAATCTCTGTTGCAATGGTCAATGTCATCTCCACCTGGAGAGCAACTGCCTGCTCTGTCTGGATGTCTCAAATACCCCATGAACTCCCACATGACACTGAACATTTTTCTGTAAGTGTCTGATCTATAGATCTCTCATAGATCCTTTGTCAGCAATGCTAGGCCTATGCAAATATCTCAAGTATTCTAGGGCGTCTAAAATTGTTGTAAATATATATGCTTAGGCATTTTAATTGCTTTCCTACATTTATGCACACAAATTTAGTTGCATATAGTCCAATACTGAGAAATACCGCAAAGGATTCAATTCCGTCCTCTAGTGGTTTCAAATGACCTGAACTATTTTTGAACTCAGTGTCAGGATGAAATGAACTCAGTCCTAAAAATGCTGGTTTTCTTTTGCACTTTAGCACTAAAGATGACCTCCAGTTTTGACAAACAGGGCATTTAATCTCACAGGTTTTAATAACATGAGCGAATGTTGAATTGCTTTAGGCAGTACATGTATCTTTTACAGATTCTGCAAAACATAAAAATTTCCAGACTGCCTAAAGGAAATAATGTTCCAACAGTGTAGCAGCAACGTGGCTCAGTGCAAAACCTCATAGGAAGGAAAGATGAACATATTTTGAAACATAACTGATTTCAGTCTCTCACACTCTCATACCCACAAACCCCAAGACACACGTAAGCAGTTTGCAAGCATGCAGGCACTAAGATGCCTGTATCCAGGTAGTCTGTGCAGGGTCGCTTGCAACGACATGAAGGAGCCAGGGGACTGGGTGTTAAACCCCTCCCCACACCTCCTGTGTTCCTCCTGGGGGGGAGTGCTGGTTCTGGTTGTGACTCTTTAGGCCTTTAGGAGCTGACAGTGATTAATCTCTCTATCCTGCCCCACCTCTGTGAGTCATCAGGATTTAGTCTCTGTCTCTGTTTCAGGTCTGAGCAACGTGCAATTGTTGTCCTGAGCAATTTCAGGTAGCGTTATGCTAGGATCTTGTTGACCTGCTACTGTATTAGGACCACATGACGTTTTTATAATCCTTATCCCACTGATATTTTGCCCCATGTGTTCACATTCGCTCTCCAGACATGCTAATATAAAACATTTTTACTGCAATTTTCCACAGGTCTAGAAGGTTCCCAGGCATTGGTTTGCTAATGCATTGTTACATTTTGATACCTGCTAGCAAAAAAATGAAAGCCACATTTTATGATTCATAAGTTTTCATCTCAAAATATTACCAGGCTCCTGGTGTTGCCCCTCAGTATTTCAGCAGTATAGTATGGTAAACTCTCCACTTTCCTGGCCCAGGATTACAAATGAAGATTATGATTCAGTTCCTTCTAAACTTAATGATAGACTATCAATGCCTGATGGGCAGGCACATCCTGGGTCTGCCTTGGCCCAGGACCCCCATTTTGTCTCTGTATTGAAGAAATTGATGGATTCCAGATGACGGACCAACTTGAGAAAATGTCCATTCTTCATATGCTAGCTGGACACTGAAAACATGTTTTCACATGCTAAATTTTTGTTCAAATAACTTGCTTGGCAAAATTCAACAATATGAATTTAGAAATAATAGAGAAATATAAATTCTTTTTGGTGTTAAACCAAAATATATAGTCACCTGAGGCTGGGAGTCAGTGAGCGCCTGTGTGCTGGTTAGTTGCTGGCAGGGATTAAACCATGACACCTATTTCAGCTATGATTTTTTTTAATGAGAAAACTTACCAATTTATTGGTTCTTAAAAGAAGGCACTGTGTGCTTCTTTCAGTAGACTTTCAGATCTTGCCATCCTCTTGGTTGAGTGGGTTAGCTTGCTTAGCTGGCTATCCTGTTAGTATTTTGTGGAGACAATAAAATTTAGTTTTCTTTGTCTAATTTTGGTTTTGCTTCATATGGATTTTTTTGACTAAATAAACTCTAGAAAAAAAAATATTTCTGCTTGTGTGTACATATGCTCCTGTATGTATTCAAGTGTGGGGATGAGTCTTTTGTGTAGAACATTTTTTCAAATAACAATGTGATGCAAGAAGATACAAGATCAAAACTGTATAACCCACCTGAAACAACCTGTCCCTCAGATCCTTCGATATTATACATGTCATGCTTGGCTGACTGCTTCCCTTAAGTCTCCTGTCACAGAACAAATGGAAATAGATCTTTTCTATAATACAGAGCAAACGTTGCCTCTAGGTACAATACTGTGACATTTTACGAAAAGACATCTTTTTTCAAGACGTCAGATTCTCAGTGATTTATTATCTGAAGTTTTTATTCCCATGTTCCTTTTCATCTGTCAAGTTGACTATTATGTGTTGATACATGTTTACCCCCAGCACTGTTTCATTTACTTAAGACAGAGAAACCTTTATTTACTAATGGCAATAGTGAAAAACCTTGATGTTAAGCTCCTAATGGTGTCCAAAACCATTTACTTATACTTTGGCATTGAGAGTATTGGATCTTAACTTATCAAAGTTAGCTCAGTTACAGTTTAAAAGCAAGGACTTCAGAAATATATTTTGTAATGATATGGTGAGCTCTTGAAAATAGCTTTGGCTGTGTCACAGTAATTCTTTCTTTATCTGGGGCTCTTGAATGTTGCAACAACTGGGAAAGAGTCATGGAAACAAGAGCTGCACAGAAAACTATTTTCCTTGATGCAAGGTTTAGGCAATAAGACTTAGTTCACTCCCTATTTATGAAGCTGCTAAGAACTCTTGGCATGTTTGTAAAAATGGAAATATGAAGTGGGAAAGTCAGTGTTATGCAGGACTCAAGGTAGTATCTGTGTTTCTACACAAATGCCCAAAATAAAATGCCATGAAAGAAATAAATGATGTAATTTTGCCTGGAATCCATAATAGAACTCATTTTGGAGCTACAAAGGCCAGGTATTTCCCTTGTTTCTTTCTAGAATAATGTTAGATTTTGGGACATTTCAAGTAAATTTCCATATAGCAGTGTGACTGGCAGTGAAAAGTAAAAGTATTTCTTAGTGTAAGTTCTTTGTTTTAAAAATATAAAGAATTATCTGTTAGAATAGTTGGGCTCAAACAGGTAACATCCTTTTTCACAAATTTCAGCCAAGTTATCATTTCCCAATACACTGTGTGTTCTTGGTGTAACTGATCAATAAACCCCTACAGTGGAAGAAAGATAGACAAGGACAACATATTCATGAAGCTGGGGAAAATTGCAGGGAATGACTGACCACAGCTGTTGCAAGTAAAGCTGAAATTATCTCAGCACGAAGGGAAACAGTGGTGGCTTTTATTTTAGATAAGTGGCTACAACAGTTGAGTGGATTAACTGGCTATATTAGCTGACCAAATCAAGTAGTTATATCAGCTGAGTGAGTCAACTAGCTGTGTTACTGTTTGTTCCTGAGTTAACCAAGAGATTATGAATGTCTTCCTGAGTCATGCAGATCAGTATGCTGGGGTAGATTGCATATATGGCTTAGTCCAATGTGCAGTATAGAAAATGAACAATCAACAAAAAGAACTTGGAAGAGAACAATGGGCTTGATCTGGTTAAACACGTATATTCCTTTCCAGATTTTGGGGATACGTAGTATCATGACGGTGACTATATTATAAAGAATGATAATAAGAACATGTTTATATTGTAACTCAAATGTCTATTGCAATTACTCCACTTTGCTAAGCATAACTTGTGCTTGTATTGTGATTTAAGTACATTGCTGCATTGTTCTGCTAACATTAAATATCTTCAAGCAAGTAAATTTGGTATTAAACATTAAACCCGCCACATGAGGAATGTCTGAAAGAATCTGGTCAGAGGGTGTTAGACTGATATTTGGTTTGTTGCTATCTTGCCTTTATGTGTAAAGAGCAAGCCTGGATTCGTTTCCATTGGAAGCACCTTCATAGAAAACTTTTCATGGACCATGAAATCTCAAGCCTCTCCAGTATTCTAGTGAAGCTGATCTGTAATGCAGAAAAGAACACAAAATTCTGAGGAGTCATAGGCAGAGCAAGTGAAAGAAAGTATGGCTATTTAATTTAATAGTTACACCATGCAGCAGAAAAAGGAGGACTCAAGATTCCTACTCAGGTATTTGCTTATATGTTTGGCTCATGACTGTTTAAGGCATTATCTTTTTGAGGAAAAAGGATAAGAAAGGCTATAAGCATAACCCTATGACATAAGACTATCAGCATTACCTCTTTAATTAAAAATCTTCGTGCTGTTTTCCCAATGAATAACCATAAGGACTGCTGAAGAGAATAACAGCTCTAGCTCTTTATATATATGCCAGGCGCTTCAGCTTTGAATAACTTTCTGAGATTTCAAAATAGAATTGTCCTTGAATCCTCCCCTAAGTAAGTCTTCACAGCTTCTTGCTTTCTGTAAATAAGTATAGCAAGTTGTCTATCACTCCTCTGGAGTTATAATGCACTTACCATCACAATATGGATACTGCTTCCTGAGGCACAGAGAAATTTTGTAATACATAAGTTTGAGGGCCTAGTTCCTTTATTGGATTTAAGTTCTGAATCTATTTTTTCCATAATATTTAAGTCCAGCAGGGCCAAAATCATTTAGGAAAATAATGCCTTAATCTTCCTTGAAGATTATCTCATAGCCAGGAAAACTCTTGGGGAACAGTTAGAATAGACTGTTTCAAGTTAGAATACAGTATTTCCTCCTACAGTAATTTCTTTGTGTCTTTTCAATGTGGGATATAGCTAAAAAAAAAAACTATTTGAAATATATATGCTTTGTTGTGTTTCAGTTTTCCACTCTGAGTCTTATTTTGCATGTAGCAACTGTTCCAAGTCCATGCAGTCCCCTCTTGTATTGCTTTCACTGCACTGTGGAAGTTGAGAGGCTCTTTAAATGAGACCCTATGCCTTTTCTTCCTCTTTGGAATTTCTCTTCAAAACAGTATTTCAGCAGTTATTTACTCTTCTTGTTATGAACAGAATGAAGAACATGAAAACCTATGGATGCTTAGCTGTACGGAGTCTGGAAAATATTATATGAAGGAATTTTAATGTTTTATTAACATTTTAACCGTGAGGAATTCAGCAAAACCAAGTACTTTCAAAGACTTTGAAAACCGAGCAGCTGCAGCATCTTCCTTTTGAAGATGTAAAGACCATTCTGAATAATAGATGAAGGATGGAGGAATGTAATAATGTTGGGAGCCTTTCATCTCTCAGTTACAAATTCAAAATTAACCTAACACAATATTGACCTTATTGACCAGAAGAATAAGTAAAGTGCTTGTTTAAAATATATTATGACCTCAGCCTTCTCTTTACCTGGTCTTACAACATCATGTTAATAATTGTTTCACATTATCAGTCATTAGCAATTATTTTCATTACATTCTTAAATCAGTCAAAAGAATCTAATATTAGAAAACAATGTTACATTAAATGCCCACAGCAGATTAATAACAATGACAACAAAAGTAGGGTAAAACAAGGTAATATTTTTCAGCCATAAAAGTAAGTACTAGAGGAAAATACCTTTCTTTGAAGGAATCTCATTATTTAAAAAAAAAAAAAAAAAGTCAAACCTCTTTTTAGGACCACTGGAATAGAATAAACTATTTCAATTGGAAGGGACCTACAACAATCATCTATTCCAACTGCCTGACCACTTCAGGGATGACCAAAAGATAAAATTTGTTAAGGGCATTGTACAAATGCCTCTTAAACACTGACAAGCATAGGGCATTCACCACCTCTCCAGGAAGCCTGTTCCAGTGTTTGACCACCACCTCAGTAAAGAAATGCTTCTGTTGTCTCAGTTGTGTTTGCTGTGATCTCGAGGAGCTCCTGTCAGCTAATAAAACTATGAATTGTTATGTGACAGGAAGAAATGTTCCTTTTTTGTCCTTGTCAACTGTGCTAGGTTACCGACCAAAAGAATAATATTTCTATAATGCTAGAAAGGAAGTGACAGAACAGCTCTTGAGCATAAAAACAGACTCCCCTGTAATATACAGATAAACTGAGTCTGGTAAGAAAATCACTATGTCATCTGAATATTTTCAGGTACAAATATCATATTATGAAATAATCCAGTTTTAAGTTACTCAACAAAATAAATATATTACCTTTTCTTTAGGAAAGGAAAAGTCGTGTATTTGGAAAAGTGGAAGAAAGACAGAAATTATCTATCTTCTCTTAAGTTCTCTAAACTTTCATTCATATGGCATCTTGATAAATACCAATATGTACTGTTATCTGCAGTTATTTGTTTATCTGATTATTATTCCAGGTGAAAGAATACTCTCAAGACACATATGACAAGCTTTACTAATAAAATAGCTGCTCTATCTCCACAAGAGACAATTTTCACTCAGGATTTCTAAAAGTCCGTTTCATCAGACTGGTGACAATTACTACTCCCCAAAGATAAGTTATTGACAATTGACCTATGTATGGCAGATCTGTCTTAGCCTCTTCTGTAACCCCAAAAAAACCTATTTATCTATCAATACTCCTTGTTCAGGAAGTATGCTGACATACATTGAACAGCTGTGAAAAGAAGAAAAACATTGATGTATTCATTCAGATTTGGCTGAGGAAAGCACTGCCTAGGTATGTAATTAAACCATAACCAGACCCCTAACTCTGAGTGGGTTTTGTCTTGAGAGTCAATGGACAGCATGTTTTATCCCTGTAATAGTACCTCCTCCTTAAATGGTAGGTTAAGTTAGGAAGCATAAATTTTTTTGTTCCTCTTAAAAATATTGTAATGCTGCATAGACAAAATAATTCAGAACTTCCGTTATTGAGAAGGAACAAAGGGGAGTTTCACTTTCTAACCAGTTGAGAAGGTGATTTTTTTCCATAAAGGACAGACCTGGGAGACCTCTTCTCTGAAAACTTAAGAATTATAAACTAAACGGGACCCACCTTCTCTAATGCGACTAGGGTGAATCTCCCAGTATGAAAGAAGGGAAAAATGTTCCTCTGTTCCCTAGTTCAGATGTAGACAATGACATTCAAGATTATTAACAGAACAGGATGCACAGACAAACAAAGTAAGAACTATATATGTCTGAGAATCTTTAGATAATTCTGAAGAAAAGAAAGGACTAAACAGAAAGCTTAGAGTAGAAATGGAAGAGGAGAAAATTATATTCTAATTATCTCCAAGGCTATAGAAACACTACACTTTTCCATATAGTTACAGGAATAATGTGAATTATTAGTTCTTCAAAATATTTTATTTACCATCTTTGAATTTTACCTCCAGGTAAACATTAGTAAACAACAGGAAAAAAAATTCAATAGTCCTCTATACCACTAACTTAATATCAGATATATCCAAACGTTGCTTCCTGCTTTAAAATTATGGTGTTGAAGAAAATTACTGTCTTGGACAAAATTGTTATTTGCATTAATCTCTGCAAAAGACATCCATTTCATGTTTAGTTGGGACCTATAGAATTCACTCATGAATAGGCTATTGCCTTTCAAAATCATGTAAGTGTAGTCATCCCAGATAAAGCTACTTTATAGTAAAGTACGGATGCATATCTAATAATTAATTCCATGGTCTCAGAGTACTTTGAATGTTGTATTCTCATACACAATTTATTGATTTATTCATTTGATTCTATTATTGTGAGACGACATGGTCCATGGGAATTTTGCTCTATACATTACTAATGAAAGCAATTAAACTTCTTTTTGCTTGAATGAACCTTACGTTATTGAATCAAGTATTTGTTTTTTAATATAAACTGAAGTTGAATAGAACTTGGGCATCAGCTCTTTTAACTATTGCTACTGTAAAAGTACAGATTTTTCTTGTGAATACTTGCCACAGTCATACAGATGACTAATAAAGCAGACTACTTAGCTTTCATCTAAATTTTTATGTGTGTAAGAGCAAAACCAGAAAATGTACAAGGAACAAATTTTGTAAAATAGACAACGGTTACTCATGGTACTTAATCATGCCCAGAGATGTGTTGTTGTTTTTTTTTCCTGACTGTAATGTCTGAAGACTATGTGGTGCAAAGAGATATTTCCCTTTTATTAAAGCTGTGTTACTAATTGGCATTAATAAACAAATGAGGCAGAAAACCATGTAATCTTTTGACTCCACTGGTAGTATAGACACTGGTTAATAAACCCACTATAAAATGTGGCACAGGAATTAGTCAAAGCAACAGACATATCAACTGTAAGGAGTGTTGTAGAATGAAATACTCTTAAACTTTTCGGAGGCCTCAGGGCTACCCCTTTCCTCTAGAACTTCAGCTCCATGTCACTGAAGTGTAATTCAGCTTTGAGTCACAATCCTTTCAGTTTCTTGTACCTAATCTTGTTCCTACAACTACTTGAAAGGAGGTTGTATCAAGGTGGGTGACGGTCTCTTTTCCAAACTAACAAGTGATAGGACGAGAGGAAATGGCCTCAAGTTGCACCAGGGGAGGTTTAGATTGGATATTAGGAAAAATTTCTTCACCGAAAGGGTTGTTAAGCATTGGAACAGGCTTCCCAGGGAAGTGGTTGAATCACCATCCCTGGAGGTGTTAAAAAGACATGTAGATGTGGTGCTTAGGGAGATGGCTTAGTGGTGAACCTGGTAGTGTTACACTAATGGTTGGACTCGATGATCTTAAGAGTCTTTTCCAACTGTAATGATTCTATGTTTCTATGAAAGGCAAGTGCAAGGTTCTTCACCTGGGATGACATAACCGAAGAGCCCTGTACAAGCTAGGGCCTGTGTGGCTAGGGAGAAGCCTCGTTGAAAGGGACCTGGAAGTCCTGGTGGACAACCAGCTGAACAGGAGTGTGCTGCTGCAGCAACAGAGATAAATCGGATTCTGTGTTATATCCACAGGAGTATTACTAGAAGAGATGGAGACATGATCATTCCACTCTACTTGGAAGTACTGGTGGAGGAAAAGCTGAACATGAGCCAGCAATGTGTGCTTGCAGCCCAGAAAGCCAACTGTATCCTGGGATGCATCAAAAGAAGTGTGGCCAGCAGGTCGAGGCAGGTGATTCTGCTCTGGGAAGACCCTGTTATGTCCCGGTCCGAGACATAGCGGTGGGTGGGGGGCAGTCCGGGAGGGCCCCTAACAATTCCTGTGTGCGATTAAGACACAAACAAGGTCAGATGCCATCTGCCAAGCTTTATTGTTATCTCCCATCCTTGATTACTGAAATGAGCGATAAAGTAAAGGAGGAAGTAGAGGAAAGGGAGAAGAGAGCAGCAGTATTACGGAGCACAGTAAGAGAATAGCCACCACCACTTACCTTCAGCGTCCTGAAGGGCCCCTAATCGCCAGCGGCATCCCGTTGACTCAGGAGCCTTGGATCACAACAATGGTGGGGGTTCTGGAGGTCCAACTGTAGAGGGACACGGCACGAGCTTATAGTCAAAGTCTGCTCGATATTTGACCAATCAGTATAGAAGCCACTTTTGCTTGGCCAATCTTTCTTGGAAGGTGGTCTTCTTGGAAAATGGTTGCTCCTGATGTACTGTTGTGGTAAACAGGATGCTGTGGTTTGTCGTACTGGCACAGCTTGCAACTTAGCTCGGCGAGTTTCAGGTGCTCCTTGCTCCTGTAATGAACAGGATGTGGCTGGTCTGCTTATGGTAAGTGAGTTTTGAGACATTTTGGTCGAGATATCTTAGCAGTCTCCTGCAAACCCAGACCCCACCTGGAATACTGTGTCCAGTTCTGGAGTCTTCAGTACAGGAAAGACCTGTTTGTGCAGGTCCAGAGGAGGGCCACAAAAATGACCAGAGGGATGGAACACCTTCCCTAAAGGGAAAGGCTGAGAGAGTTGGGGTTTAGCTTGGAGAAGAGAAGGCTTTAGGGAGACCTTATTGTGACCTTTCAGTACTTAAAGGGGGCTTATAATAAAGACGGAGACAAACTTTTTAGAAGGGCCTATTGTGTTAGGACAAGGGGTAATGGCTTTAAACTAAAAAAGGGTAGATTTAGATTTGGGATTTTTGTTTTTTTATGATGAGAGTCGTGAAACACTGGAACACGTTTCCCAGGGAGCTGGTAGATGCCCCATCCCTGGAAACATTCAAGGTCAGGTTGGACGGGGCTCTGAGCAACCTGATCTAGTTGAAGATGTCCCTACTGATTGCAGGTGGGGTTGGACTAGATGACCTTTAAAGGTCACTTCCAGCCCAAAACATTCTATGTTTCTATGATTCTACTCAAGACTTGTCAGACTGCACCTGGAATACTGTGTCCTGTTCTGGTCCTCACGATTCAAGAAAGACGCAGACAGACTGCACAGGGTCCAAAGGAGGGCCACAAAGATGATCAAAAAGCTGGAGAACCTGTCCTGTGAGGAAAGGCTGATAGTCTTTTCTCCATGGAGAAGAGAAGGCTCAAGGGTGGGGACCTAATCACAGTATTCCAGTACTTAAAGGGCAGCTATAAAGAAGATGGAGTCTCTCTTCACAAGGATCCACATGGAGAAGACATGGGGCAGTGGGTACATGTTATGTTGGGAGAGATTTCATCTTGACACAAGAAGGAAATTTTTTTATGGTGAGAATGACTATTCACCGGAACAAGATGCCCAAGGATCTGGTTGAGTCCCAGTCACTGGAGATTTTCAAGATGCGACTGGACAGGGTGCTAGATAATCTCATTTAGGCTCCCTTTCCTATGAAAACTTGGACTAGCTGATCTTTCCTTCCAACCTGGGCTATTTTAGTGAAAAAGTCTACAATGAATTGTTGTATTCAAGACTTCTTTTCCCAATCCATACCCCTGGGTTTTCGTGGTAGTCTAATCAACACCTTAATATCCATTAAATAAAAATGTCCAACTCCTTTCTTTCTTAAATGATAAACTGAATTTTTAAACTATTATTTTCTGAAAGGCACCTATCTAGAACTATAGTCACGTACAGAATGCTGAAAACTGGTATGGACATCTAATACCTTGAAATCCTGAGCTCAGAACATAGCTAGAATAGAGGATGCTGGAAGACTAACTCCTCTTTTTCTACTAACTATAGATCTAATGTAAAGATTTAGCACAGATGACCATAGCACAGATAAGTGGCCATAACAGCCATTATAGGTTATTGTAACTTTTGACAGGTCATTGTAACCTCTGGCAACACTAGCTCTCATCTCTGTCCCCAGGAACCTTATGTTCAAAAAAACAGATTCCACTCTCCCATACCCAAACTTATTTTTCCAATCATTTTAGGTGTTCAAGCAGCAATGAACAAGAACCTAGACAGTTATAGTCATATGAAGCATCATTTTTTTGCTGCATTAAGCAAAACAGTAATGAAACAATAAAAATCATATTATACATTATTATAGAATACATAGTATACCTTTTGTTCACAGAGGGATCCTAGTCACAAAAAAAATAGTGACTCCTGAAACTTGTTCAATAGTTCTTCAACCTTCAGGACCCACCTTGCTGCACTCAGCCTTTCTTTCTTTCTTTCTCTTTTTTTTTTCTTCTTTTTCCTTCCAAATTAAGATACTATTAACATCCTATTAAATACATATAAGTGCCTTAGTTACTGAAGACTCTAAGTCGTTTCCTTCTACTGACAGTGCATTTGTCTCGGCTTGCCTTGGCCAATCTAGTTTTAGCTGGCTTTGATATCTGTCTGGAGGTAACTGTCTATATGGTAAAAGCTCTGGAAAACCTAACTGTTCATCATATGGCAAGCAATAGCCTTTTATCTTGATTGAGGCTGGGAGAGACTGCTGTGCAACTTTCAAATGTTGGGTGGACGCTACTAAGAAAGAAGCAGATTGTGTTAAGAAAACTCACACAAATAAACACAGGTGTCTGTCTCTAAGACTGGGGACATAACAATCTCCACCATGAGAATCCCACTGTTTGCAGCAAAAGCCTTGAGGTGCTCAGAAGTCGTGATACAGTGCCCTCAACTGTTCTTGAGGAAGACTGAACATTCAAATCCAGTGCAACAGTGGAAGGGTAAGCAGAGCACCAGAGAAAATGAATAGATGCAGGAGACTGTTGTGGTTAATACTTTGTAGGATTATTCACTGGTTTAGTATGGAAGCTTTTCTGTGTTAATTCAACAATCTGGACTACAGGAGTGTTGAAACATAAACTAGAGTAACAAAAAATTCTTAGCTCCAGAAACCTAGTGTGTTCCTTTTTTGCACATAACAAGATTCTGGGTGTAGCATGCTAGCATATACACAGTAATCACTGGTTTTATTAAATTTGCAGCTATTTGTACTGATATGGGAAGAACAAGAAAGAAGAAGTAATTTAGCATGCAGCCTTCTTATTTAAGTAAAATGAAGCCTACATACAATAAGCATCATTACTTTGATTATATTAATGTTCAAAGAAATTTCTGTTTCCTTGTAAGTCCTAGCACTAATCCTAACTCTAACATTTTACAGTCACCAAGTGCCTTCTGGCAGAACTGCAGATCAATATAAATCACTGGCCTTTAAAAACACTGTCTCCAGTTTAGCCCTGAAGTCTGGTGCAGAATTAATAAACTGTTTTCTTCAGCTTTGCCTTTCCAGCACAAACCTTCGCATTAATTACAGCCAGCTGAATGTAACATGTAGTAGTTGTCAGTAAGTCCATGAACTTTGGGAAACCTCTTAACATACCTTGGACTCCAGGTCACATGAATATTAAACATTAAAATTAAATATTGATCTCATCTTTTATGAAGATATAACCATAATAGAAATGGGAATTTCCACTTTTATCTTAATTACAGACAAATCTCTGATATGTAGATGGCAGAGTAGAATACCATCATATGAGCCTTAAGGTTTTTACATTGCAGCCCTACTTTTGGTCTTTAGAAATGTCGATGTTTCTCCAAGAAAAAGCAATATACAATGGTTCTGTTTAATTTAAAGTCTATGTTAATGTCTGTTACTAATCTTAATCATACCTATGCAAAAAAATACATTTACAAAACCTCAGTATTGACCCTCCATATTTTCAGGTGTCACTTTAATCCAGAGAGCCCTTAAATTTTTTAAATGATCCAAACCCTTGAACTCTTCTTTTTCCAATATTAAATGATGATTCAATAATGAACATAAGTCTCCTTTTAAACTCTAATCTGAGTTTTAATATTTTTTATTAAAAACATTTCCAGGCATCCATGTCTTCTCCTCAGTCCCTCAGCTCATTCCAAATTAGATTCTTGTTTTTCTTTTGGCTGTGAAAAAGTCTCCCATGAGACTTTTCAGTGCAATTCACGGCAGTTCCTTCTTGAATACCTACCTCCAGTAATCCAGGTAAACTTTTGGTCTTTGCTTTGACCTTGAAATAATGACTTTTCCCCATCACCTTCCTTGTTACATGCAGAAGGCCTATTGATAGCAGAGACAACTGCTTAGACTGGTTCATATCCATCATCATTAGTTCTCATGACTGCTTTGTGAAAAAAGAGAGCTACTAGAGCTGTGGAGAGTGTTAACTATTCCACCTCTTCCTGAAAAACGAGGTGCACAAAGGCGGCTTATGTGTTTCATGATTAATCTGGTACATCTCAATCAAAAAGATCTAGGTCATCCCAGTTACCCTATTTTGGTCCCAAAATCAATGTCTTCTGCTGGAAAGACACCTGCGCTGAGGACTGCAACTCATCCTGCTTCTCTTGAAATGCTCTTTTCAAAGACTTAGTCATCTTCCCACAAGTTAAATCTTTTACAGTATCACAGTATTGTCAGGGTTGGAAGGGACCTCTGGAGATCATCTAAGTCCAAACCCCCTGCCACAGCAGGGACACCTACAGCAGGTTGCACAGGACGGCGTCCAGGCGGGTTTTGAATGTGTCCAGTGTGGGAGACTCCACAGCCTCTCTGGGCAGCCTGTGCCAGTGCTCTGCCACCGTCAGAGGAAAGAAGTTCTTCCTCATGTTAAGATGGAACTTCCTATGCTCAAGTTTGTGCCCGTTACCTCTTGTCCTATCACTGGGCACGACTGGAAAAAGACTCTTCTCATCTCATCTGCCTGGCACCCTCCCCTTAAGTATTTATAAGTATTGATAAGATCCCCCCTCAGTCTTCTTTTTTCAAGTCCCTGAGCTTTTCCTCATAAGAAAGATGCTCCGATCCCCTAATCATCTTTGTAGCCCTTTGCTGGACTCTCTCCAGCAGTTCCCTGTCCTTCTTGAACACAGTTTTGATCCATGGCATTGTTGCTCTTTCATGATTACCCTCAGAGACGTCTCAGCTTCTCGACTGCCTTAGTCCCCAGTCTGAATTTCTATCTTGCTGTATTTTTAAGCCAATCACTACAGATGTTCTTGGTCTATTGTTTCACTAATGCTCAATGCAAACCCTCTGCAGCAGAGACGTCCTATTCAGCACTGTTTTTCTGCACTTGCACATTCTGTATTGCTATTCCTTCGCACCACTTCAGTGCTAAATTTCTATTTCTGTTCTATCAACAATTCAATCACTGACTTCAAACACATGATTTTGCTCTCCACAGTGATGAGTTCCCCTTTTATTTCCTTAATACAGTAGTCAAGGTTACCACTCTCCACATACTAAAACAACCTCAATCTACTTTAGTTTTAGTGTTTTCCTGACAGATGGTGAATGCTTTTTTTCTACTTCTTTCAATTCACCTTCACATTTCCTGCTACCACAGACAAAGGACCTACTGGATGACCCACATCCCTAAACTTTCCTTTCAATGGGAGAAAGTAATTTCCCTACTTACCCTGGAGGGGAAAAGTGGTTACCTGTAAACTTGATAGCAACCATCTCTAGAATCCTAGCAAGAAGTCTCAGGTGACCACATTCAACACAGTGAAATATTGAACAGTGCTTTTCAGTTTTTCTTACTATTCCGTTCTACTTTTGCAGTCTCTGGCTGCAGTTCCAAAGCACCTGGGATTCCCAGAGCCCCATCCAAACAGAGCTGAGCTGCTCTCATTTTCCACCAAGCTGTGACACTCTTTTCCTAGTCACTTCATTTAGGCAATTTTTGTCATGCACAGAGAGAATCTGCAAATAATATGTATATGACTGGAAAGTAGAAAAAAAAAAAAAAAGAAATAAACCCCCAACTATTACTTATTGGTTAACACACCAGAGAGACACTAACAAGCTATACAAAACATTAATATTTTTACAATTTCATGAAGAAACTTTCCTGACGATTAGTTATCAACCAGGAGAGGAAAGGTTTCTACTGCTCCTTAGAATAGGCTGATTATTAATGCTGTTCATTTGCCACCTTCTGAGTCCCTGTTCTTTCATTTAGGGATTTATACCTCTTATGTTTGTATTTTCTCTCTGTACTCTGAAATGTTAATGATCCTTGTTATCAACAGCCTTACCTGTCTGAAATCTTACGTTTCTTACTTGGCATAGTTATACTTTAGAGAATTACCAGTGTCCTCAGCTTTCATCTTAGTTTCGACATCACTTCAAACATCAAATGTAATGAGATATATTCTGATTTTTTTCCCTAAGAAACTGTAATCCTAGCCCAAATCTTAACCATAAACTCATCTTTTTTCCTTTATTTGTTCCCTTTATTTCTCTCTCTCTTATCTTTATGTCATTTATGTCTCTCTTATCTTTATGTCATTATCTTTATCTCTCATATCTTTATGTCATTTCTGCAATGTTTGAAATTGTGGAAACAGGGAATATTTTCCTGATTGTTATTAATTATATGATTGTGAACAGTTCTCCAATAGTTCATAGTTCTTTGGTTTTATTAGTTCTTTAGTGAGTTGGATTTTTAGAGATAACAAATCTACTTTCTCCTCAGATACTTTCAAATCCTGCAAAGTGACATCTATTTTCAGCTGTCATGTAAAACACCTGTTACATAATTGATGTGCTTTTCATGAACTTTGCTATTGCTGCCAAGAAATCCAATCAATGTGAAAATATGGATAACGCTAAGCTGATTTAGCTTCAATATAGCTGGGATTGTGAGCCCAGGTTTTTAGATATTAATGACTATCGGTTCAATTTTTAGTCATTAGTACAGTGGATCTACTCTTTGTTATTGATGCAACAATACATGTTGTATACCCAGAGGAAGCAGTTTCTTTCCTGTAATTAAAACCTTACTGATCTTTTTTTAACATTAAATTTAGAAAGCAATGGTGACTAAGTGCTACTTTGGACTTGGTTTCATATGCCTTCAAATACAGCAGCAGAATGCTTTCTTTAGTTTGATTTTGCCCTGTCATGTTTCCTGTGGAATTAGGACATTTTTTGGGTAACAGAGAGCCTTCCATCTTAGCAAGAATGCTTGTGGGGATACCAAAAACAAACAAACAAAACCAAATCCAAAATGACATTTTGCCTCAGTGCTTTGAGGTACCATATCTTTCTGTGTGCAGCTGAAATGAGAGCCTAAATCTGTTACCAGCGGACAATACTGAAGATTCAGGCAAATAATGAGCTCAGTCATGATGATGGTATTGCAGTCTCATTTACATCAACACTTCCCTTCAACTGTAAAGGGGGAATGGCTTGATGTTATCCATTTATTCTTAAGTCTTACTTAACTCAGGACAACTGAAGGTAAAAATACAACTGATGGCTAGAGAGCTGGATAGAGAGATAGGTGATTGAGTGGTGGGTTACTCTTGGCTAGCAGCCAAATGCCTACCTAGCTGCTTGCGCACTCCTTCACTCTCAGTGGAACAGGGCAGAAAATGGGAAGAAGGACAAGAAAGCTTGTGGGTCAAGACAGAGACAGAGACATCATTTACCAATTACAGTTGCAGACAAAACAGACTTGACCTGGTGAAATGAATTAAATTTATTGCTAATTACAATGAATATTTTGGTTAGTGGAAAACAAAAAGACAAACATTAAAACAACAGCTTTCCTCTTCTCCATTCCCCAGCTCAGCTTCACTCCTTCACTCAAGACTCCTGTCCCCCCTCCCCAAGAGATGCAATGGGGGACGAGGGGTGTGTGAGGGTTACAATCAGTATATGACAGTTTCTCTCTGTCACTCCTTCCTTCCCACACTTTTCTTCTGGGACAGCATGGGTTCGCCACGGGTGGCAATTCCTTTGGGAATATCTATCTGCTCCAGCCCAGGTCATCTGTGGGTCTCAGGGGAATCTTTGCTCTAGCACCATGGAGCACTGACTACTCCTCCTTCTTCTCTAACCTTGGTCTTCCCTTTGTTCTTTCTCACTTTTTTTGTTCCCTTCTCCTCTTTCTGTGGTGCTTTTTGCCCTTTCTTGAACATGTTTCCTGGGAGGTGCCACCATCTTGCCCGAGGAGCTCAGCTGCACCCTGTGATGGGTCCTTTGGAGCCAGCTGGAACCATATGTGTCTGGCACGGGGCAGCCCCTGGCTTCTCCTCACAGATACCACCCCTGCGGCCACCCCCATCCCTCTAATACCAACACCTTAACACATACACCTAGTATAAATAGGTAGGTAGGTAGGTAGATTGGTATGAATGTATAGACATACAGAACACTGTTATGAATAGTTGTTGAGGATGTAAGTGATATTAAAAAAAATATCATCTGCATTTAGTACATTTATGCTACATTTAGACCAGAAGTACCTCTCTCTCTCTATCTCTCCCCCTCTTCCTTACTCTTTCACTTTGTTCCTTGTGAGTAGGTAATCCGTCTGTGTGCATACCATCTGCCTCTGGTGACCTTTGTTTGAGAGGATCTTTCAGCATCTGCTATTAGACAACCCCTTTATTTGAAAAAGCTTCACTGCTTATTGAGCATTTTTCAGTATGCTCCTTTGGATGGATCTTATGTCATCCTTTGGTCTGCTTGTGGAATTAAGTAGTTATTAAGGTGAATTCTCCCTTTGGTGTTCTCTGAAGCCCAGACAGATTTAGTCTTTCACAATGAAACTCATTTTATTTCTTCCTTATCTAGGAGACAGTCTGTTTCTTAATTAAAATTTTTTTTCATATTCACTTCCTTAGACATGGTTGTTGCAAAAAATGGCTATGGAATATAGCAGGGCATTGGTTTCTGCTTCTGATCTGCAGTGAGCATGTAAATATTTGCATATATGCAAATGATACATAAAAAGTTATAAAAGACAGCACAGTGTTTTTTCTTAAGACGAGTTATGAGGTATTGAATAAATAAAATTAATAAAAGAAGGTTTATTTGCTCTCTTTTTGGTAGTAGATTGTTGAGACTATCGAGCAAACAAAATAAAAATAGACTACTCTTTAAACTGTACCTTAGTTTGAAAGGCTTATTTCCTATACATTAAAAACAACCTTTGTTTTGCTTTTAGTTCACAGACATCAAACAATAGAACTAGGAATACTTTACACTGCAGAAAATATCTGTACTTCATATTCTATAGCATTGTCAAGCATATACTTTCTTAATCTATGTGCAAGGTTTCATATGAAGGTTTCACCTGAATTTTGCAAAATGTGAACAATGATCAAGATACCAAGCTAGTCTTTTCAGCTCCAATTGTTGATCACTAAGAGATGCAAACCTTGTCATGCAGACATTTATTTAATGATAGTTATAGGCCATATACATTCAGATAAAGTTATTGCATTTATTTGACCTGCAGAATTAGACTTAAATACATTTCTCTGGTAGAAAATTTCATTAATTTAAAATATTCACCAGTTTGTCCTTTAAAGATCAAAGGAATGTTGTAGAGGGTTCAATCTGTACAATTTGAAGTGGAAAATATGAAGAACCCCTCTCTAACAGAAGTTAATTGAATTCAATCCCAGAAAAAAGTTTGACTTCAAAAGCAGCTAGATCCAAGCTCATCCATCCACTTTACAGAAGTCTAGGATATCTATATAACGTTCCAAGAATAAGTGACATCGTTGTAACACTAGTGTGAAAAGAATGATGTATATAAAAGCAAAAGTTAAGCTCCAAATATAGGAGGAGGTTGTGAAATAAAATGATAATATTGTTAGTTAAAAACAGAGAGCTCTAAAGTGTACTCAATGAGAGAAAAAAAAGCCATCAATTTAGTCAGACTTTTTATGTGTTTGTGCACACTTAAGATAGTGAAGGATAATGTGAACTAAGCTAACTCAGAAGTCAGAGAAAATATGGAGTGAAGTATAATTGAATAGGCTCTAGAGCTTTTGAAATGTAATGGTCAGCTGTAACATTTGAAATGAGTCACCATCTAAAATATAACAGTTTTATTTAGTTAACTTTAACTACTTATGCGTAAGAATAGCTTTTTAACAAATTTATAAATGATTTCTGTAGCAAGTGATCACTAGGGAAGTATATCTAATTGCTTTTCTGAAGTGACAACTGTGGGAAAAAAATAGCAGCTTTCTGAGGTAATCAGATTTATTAATTCAAAGTGTGAATGGATTAAATCTTACGAGAAGCCACATTATTTTGGAGAAGTCAGGGTGTACAGTTAGTGACCTATTCATTCTACTGTACAAAAAAGTGTCAGAATTTCATACTAAGTAATCCAACAAAAAGAAGTACAGAAAGGGCAATTCATGCTGGGGGGGGGGGAATATATTCAACATAAAGAAAGTTTCCTGTACATTTAGCTTCATAATTTCATGCTTGAGATGCCAGTACATCATGGATAAGAAAAAGTAAAATGATGCTGGATCTAAGTGAAATGGAAAGCCATTTGGACATAAACTTTAGCTCTTTTTTATTTTTCTAAATAATGAAAAGCAATTGAAATTAGAAATATGCTTAATGGTGCAGAAATAATTTGAATGCCACCAAAGATAATATACAGTTAACTCTCATCTTGTCCACTTTATTCCTGACTCAATTTAACTAGCAGACTTCACACACTGTATCTTATATCTGAGGTTCCTAACAAATGTGAAAGTACATATGACTTAATGTGATAAAGGTCATGAGGCTGATCTTGGTAGTATCTATCAGTAAAATAAGCTGTATAATTTTAATAGATGAAATTAAGGTACAGCAGTGGGTTATCCACATCTTAATAAAAAAATCCTATCCTAGTAATGTTCAGTCAATGAATACAAGTATGGCGTGATCAATGTTGCCCACCATTACAAAACAAAGGACAAACCACCAGTAATGTTATTTAAAATCATTATTTTACTCACTAAATATCTATCCAGATTTGCAGGAGCTAGTCAGTGGGAAGAATGCAGGCTTAAACTACTGCTCTGATGGAATGTCTTAATGAATACTTAATCTCATTGTTGAGCTGTCTATATTGACTTTCAGTAGACATTAACATCAATGGCAGTGATATTAGGTCAATGATTACCTCTTTTAAAAATCTAATCTGTAGACCTGAATGACATTAATCATAGAATTATAGATTACCAGGTTGGCAGGGACCTCAGGGATCACCTGGTCCAACCTGTCTTGGAAAAAGCACAGTCTAAACAGGACGGCCCAGCACCCTGTCCAGCTGAATGTTAAAAATGTCCAATGTTGGGGAAACCACCACTTCCCTGGGGAGATTATTCCAATGGCTGATTATTCTCACTGTGAAAAAATTTCCTTTTGTGTCCAACCAGAGTCTCCCCAGGAGTAACTTGTACCCATTATCCCTCATCTTTTCCATGTGACTGCTTGTAAAAAGGCAGTGTCTATCTTCTCTGTAGCCACCCTTTAAATACTGGAACATGGTGATAAGGTATCACCTAAGCCTTCTTTTCTGAAAACTGAACAAATCCAATTCTCTCAGCCTTTCCTCATATGGCAGGCTTCCCAGTCCTTTGATCATCTTTGCAGCCCTTCTCTGGACCCTCTCCAGCCTGTCCACATCTTTTTTGCAAGCAGGGATGAAAACTGAACACAGTATTCTAGGTGTGGCCTGACAAGTGCTGAGTAGACTGGGATAATGACTTCTTTGTCTCTGCTGGTGATGCCCATGTTGATGCAACCCAGCATCCTGTTGTCTTAATTTGCCGTAGAAGCACACTGTTCACTCATATTGAGCGTGTTGTTCACCAGGACCCCCGGGTCCCTTTCCACAGAGCTGCTCCCCAGCCAGGTAGATCCCAGCCTGTGCTGCAATCCTGGATTATGTTTACCCAGGTGCAAGACCTTACACTTGTCCTTGTTGAACTTCATAAGGTTCTTGTTAGTCCACTCTTCCAGCCTATACTGGTCTTCCTGCAGGGTGGCTCTCCCTTCCAAAGTATCCACTTCCTAACTCAGTTTGGTATCATCAGCAAACTTCAACAAGGTACACTTGATCCCATCATCCAAATCAATTAAGAAGATATTAAAACAGTGTTGCGCCCAGTATCAATCCCTGGGGCACCCTACTTGTGACAGGTCGCAGTTTGAAAAGGAGCTATTTACCACCACCCTTTGGGTGCAGCCTGTCAGCCGGTTCCCCACCCACCTGTCACATTATGAATATAGTTTCGACATTTGTCTGTTTCAGAGCCCCTCCAAGGACTTCCACTGAGACAGTTCAGCATTTTCCTTATTCAGAGCCCGACAAAGGACTTTCACAGAGACAGTTTCACAAAGTTGAAAAGATAAATGATTTATTGAAGCAACAGATAGATTCAGAATTGATAAACGCACTACCTGCAATAACGCTAATATATTATAATAGTGCTACCAAAATAAATGAATAAATGGTCTCCTGGGTGTTCTTCACCAAGAGGTGAAGGTGCAATTCTTACCAAGAGGGTGTCCCTGTCTTGGCGTAGGAAGAGCAGCATAGCCCGTCAACTGTCTCTTCTAGGTCTCTAGTCTCTTCTCCCTCTGAGAGATCTCTCTAAGAGATAATTTCCTCAATATCCTTTATATCCTACTTAATCTTATCTGCCCTGCCCCCTCCCCCGGGTGATGTTTTAATATGATTTGGGTGGAGAGTCAAGTACTATAGTCATATATGTTTAGCACGTCCTTCTCATGGTCTCACTCTGGGCACTGCGGCCTTCAGGATTCCGTACTGAAATAATTTATCTGCTTATTCCTTCATTCCTGCAATCTTTAGCCAAAACAGGACCATCCTACTGCTGCAAGACTGCCTGCTTCTCTTGCCAACCTCTTGAATCTCACATAAGATTCTTACAAGAGGTAAGCAGACACCAGTGTTTTTAACCTCTTACGTACCCATTCCCACACCACCTCACAGACCACTTATCTGGACCATAACACACCAGTTTCTCTAGAAGGAGGCTGCGGGGAACTGTGTCAAAAGCCTTGGAGAAATCCAAGCAGGCAATGTCCACCACTCACCACACATCAAACAAGCAGGTTACATTGTTGTAGAAAGCAATCAGGTTTGTCAAGCATGATTTACCCTTGGTGAATCCATACTGGCTTTTCCCAATCACATGCTTCATTTGACGTGTGATAACCCCCAGAAGGATTCGTTCCATAACTTTCCCAGGGACTGAAGTAAGACTGATGGACCTATAATTTCCTGGATCCTCCCTTAATCCCTTCTTGTAGACGACGGTGACATTAGCCTTTTTCCAGTCTTCTGGGACATCCCCCAATCTCCACGACTTCTCAAAGATTATGGAGAGTGGCCTCGCAACAATGCCAGCCAGTTCTCTTAACACCCTCGGGTGGATAGCATCAGGGCCCATGGGTTTTTAGGGGTCAAGCTCCTGTAATAATTCACATACCAATACTTCCTTCACTGACAGTGGGTCTGTGTTTACATCAACCTGGATTTTTTTTCCCAAGGCCTGGGGCCCAACAGTGCTGGTGAAGACAGAAGTGAAGTAAGTGTTGAGAATCTCTGCCTTTTCAGCATTGTTGGTGACTAATTCACCTCTCCTGTTTAAGAGTAGGCCAATGTTTCCCTTCTCCTTCTGCTTGTTGTTTAAATACCTGAAGAACTCTTTCTTGCAGTTTTTGACATCTCTGACCAATTTCAATTCAAGCTGAGCTTTTGCTTGTCTAACTTAATCTCTGCATGCCCTGGCAATGCTCTATAGTCCTCAATGGACATTCATCTGCTTTTCCATCTCTGGTATGCTTCTCTTTTGGTTTTGAGCAGACTCAGAAGCTCACAGTTAAGCCAAGGGGGTCTCTTGCTCCACCTACTTCCCTTACCTTTAAAGGGAGTGAACTGTTTTTGTGCTTCCAGGAGAGAGCTCTTGAAAAACTTCCAGCACTTGCTAACCCCTTTATCCTCCATGAAAGCTTCCCATGGAATCCCTCCCAAGAGAGCTCTGAGTAAGGTGAAGTTTGCTCTTCTAAAATCTAAACCCTTTGTCTTAGTACTAACCTTCAGTGTGCTCAGCAGGTTCCCAAACTCCACAGTATTGTGATCACTGCAGCCAAGGCTATCACTAACCGAGATATTGCAAAACAGGTTTACTTGGTTTGTGAGTAGCAAGTCCAGCAGTGCCTCATTCATGGTTGGCACATCTAACATTTGTATGAGGAAGCAGCCCTCTACACATTCTAGGAACTTGATGGATGACATATGAGCTGCTGTATGGTTCTTCCAACAAATGTCTGGGTTGTTGAAGTCACCCATAAAAACCAGGTTCTGTTGACCCGAAGCTTGCTTAAGTGACCCAAGTATTGCTTTGTTGGCCTTATCATCTTGGTTTGGAGGTTGGTAGCAGATGTCTACTGTAAAATCCCCCTTGGAGACAACCCTTGTGATCTTGACCCAGAGGCATTTGATAGGGCTTCCACAGTCACCGTAGTGGACTTCTATACATTCAAGGTTCATATAGCGCTACTCCTCTTCCTCTTCTTCCCTGTCTGTCATTACGAAACAGCCTATAGCCATCCATTGCGATCCTTCAGTCGTGAGTTGTCCTACCATGTTTTGGTTATTCCTATGATATAACATTCTGGCTGGGCATGGAGCTCCCATTCCACCTGTTTGTTCCCCAGGCTGCGTGCATTAGTCTACATACACTTGTGGCAGTTGGTCTCCCAGTTCACATCTTGGGGGGCAGCTAAGGAATAAATGTCACTGCTCTGGTTGGCCTGGCTTATTTCCCAGTTGGTTGCAGTGGTGTGAGTGTTGCTACTTTGGATCCTGCCCCCCTGAGTCCTTCAGTTTAAAGCCCACCTCACCAAGTTGGCCAGCCTGCAGCTGAAGATTCCCTTGCCTCTTCTGGACAGGTGGATCCTATCCCTCCCTAGCAGACTGTAGTCATTGAAGAGTGTCCCATTATCATAAAAGCCAAAACTCTCATGATGGCACCAGCCATGAAGCCAGAAGTTGATTTGCATTGTACATCTGTTTCTGGCTGAACCCTTTGCTCTAACTGGTAAAATGGAAGAAAAGATAACTTGGTCACCAATACTTTTCACTTGCACCCCCAGTGCTTTGTAGTCTTCATTGATTCTGCCCAGGTTCCATCTTGTGTCATTCGTGTTCAGATGAAAGAGTAACAATGGATAGGAGTCTGTGGTCTTGACAATTTGTGGCACCCTCTCGGCAACATCTTGGACCTTAGCTCCTGTAAGGCACCATACCTCTTGTGACTCTGTGTCAGGCTGGCAGATCGGTGCCTCGGTGCCCCTTAATGGAGAGTCACCCACTACGACCACTCATCATTTCTTTTTGCAGCATCTACTGTGTGCTGCTGGTAAAGTTTCTCCTTGCAGACCTTGGTCATGGGTGTCTACAGCTGTTAAAGCTTCATATCTGGTTTTGATTGTAATGTTGGAGGGTGGGGACTAAAGCAGACCCCTGCTTTTGTGGGCCACCAGGGTCCAAGGTATCTCATTCTGTGCGGTGTCTGTCACAGGAATATGGTTCTGAAACCACTTATCTGTCTCTATCTTGGCCCTTCTAATACTGAGCAGCCTCTTAACTGTTTCTTGCAACTCAGCCACCTGATGCAACAGATCATCAACCTGTGCACAGCTTTTGCAGGTACTTTCCTTTTCTCCGGGAGAAAGATATGGGCACTCACTGCAACCTACCATCTGTACTTGTCCTCCTTCCTTACCGGTTCCATCTGGGTGGAAGTGTCAGACACCTCGCAGGCTTTCGCTGTAGAAACACTGCTTTTAAGTCTGAGGTGAGTGCCTATCATCCTGGCAGAGACCTTGTGAGCTGGTAGGGTGACCATGCCCTTCCTGCCTGCCCTTCCACAAAAAGCGACGCGCCTATGCTCTGTTCACAGTGCTCCTGATCACTAGCGCTCCCCAGGCTGCTTTTTATAGGCGTGAGGGTGGTTGCAGTTGCTCTGGCAATGCCCAAGCCTCATCAGCATCTCCCACATGAGCTGCTGGCTCCTGGAATGTCTCTCTGCTGCCCAGTGCTTCCCTGCCTCAGGAAAACCCTCTGTGCACCAAGATCTGCAGCTCCGCTGCAGGTCAGGCTGGCTCCGGAGCAGTTCCCCTCAGTGATCCAACTTAATTAAAACATAAATACATGTCAGTAATAAATATATTGCAAAGTAAACCTTGGACTCATGAAGACTCACATGTTCAATATGGGAATTAAATGGAATCTTTCCATAGAAGGGCACAAAAAGATAATTTGGTAGTTCTGATTGGATAAAAAAAGCGCTGATGCGGACTAAGTATCTGGAGTAAAAAAAGGCTTTGTGAGGAAAAGGTATGAAAACTTCTCACCTTTTTAGATATTTAGGCATTATAATGTTTATAAATGGTAGTATTTTTTCTTACTTTTAATTTTGGTATTCTTGAACAGTTGACTGTTGTTTTCCAAGGCACCTTTTTATGCACAATAAATATTCACGTAAAACACCTCAGATGATTGAAAACTTCAAAGCTTAAGGTTCCAATAATAAACAGTGAATCACCTTGATTTCAGAGATGGAAGACTGAACTGTTAAAACAATACGTGACTTAGCTATCTTTAAGTGAATTAAAATAAAGATAATAAGAATGAAAAAAGCCACAGATTTCTCTGATGAAAGCCAAGACTAAATCTTGGCAAAATTTGAGATATTAATTTCTGACAACTTATTGACCAGATTTATCAATAAATCCCAGTGAATTATATGCAAGAAGAAAATTACCAATGAATTATACACAATGACTAAGCATTTTTTGTTTCTTTGCTTTGTGTGTCTATTTTTTCCTGGTTGAAGAACTGATTGCAACTTTTTGGAGTAAACATGGTTACAAGGCTTGCTAATATGTTTTTAAACAATTGAATGATATATTATGGTTTTTTTCTGCCTTATATGTAATCATGGCTGGAGTGATGGATTTTTTAATATGATTTTTCTATATTGCTCTTCAAACTGACAAGTTAACAATAATTTATTTCAACTAAGGTAGCTATTTTTTTTTTCCATTCCCTAAGTGGATTTCTCTCTTATGTTAAAATATATGAACATTAATATAATAATTTAAAAAATAATTTCTCATAGGGCAAAATGTTAAAAGAGCAAAAACAATATGAGAAAATTAGAGGATTTGGAATGACGAATGTTGACTTCTGTAACTACAGAAAAATTTAATGTCAAATAAAAATTTAATAACAGATATTAGGCTGAGAAGGGAAAAAAAGAAAACATCATGAAAGTGAAACTAAGAAAACAAGTAAGAAATCAGTCTTAAATATCTGAAATCAGAAAAGTATATATCTTTTAAGACGTGAACTTTAACAAATGCTATCAATATGATGACATGCATGCAGTATGAAATTTTATAGAACATTTTAATCAAACTAAATTTATCTAAACTTAAAAATGAAAGAAAACAAGTATTAGAAACAAAAAATTCTAGCTGAAAAGGTATAGTATCCACTATCTGAAAAGAACACCTGAAAAAGAAAAAATCTCTGCTGACAGAAAGAAATAGTGTAATCAAAAGAGAATTGCCAAAACATGCTGTGTCCTGTCCCTACTAAAAGAATGGATAATCAAAGCAGGGGTGAAAAAGCCCATATTCTATATAAAAAACATTGTATATTCAAGGAAAAATTCTGAATACTCTCTCTGGTGTAGTTAGTAAGCTCGATATTGTTTACTGTCTCCTTTTCTCTCTGTCCCCACATCTTCTGAACAGAAGCATTACAGAAGCTTTAGCAGGTATAACGGCACTTTAAGACAGTTGTATGATGCAGCATTGCCCCATTTCCCACTTAGATTAGAGGCAATTTCGAATATGTAAACATTTTTTCAGGATTATCAAGTGCAGAAGCTGTTGCCTACCCCTAAAAAGGTACTGGGAATAAAGCAAAACTCAGAATAGGTGTTTCTGCTAAGGAAGATGACTAGAGGGGCCTTTGGATAATGTGGCTACACCTGTGCTCATAAACTAAACTGGCCAAGAGGTACACAGGAACGACAGAATATGATCTCCTGGAGCATTTAATTATTACCCATACCATGGTTTAAAGAGTAACATAGAGAACAGACTATTCTCAACAGGCAGTTTAGTAATGGCCAATCTGCTTTGGAGGGTGACAGAATTCAATATTACAGATATAAACCATTCTATAACAACTGGTCTCACTGCCAGGAAATAATCCAGGACACATCCAAATTAATACAAAGGACACAGCCTCAGAAGTTGATCAAAACATCCTGGATGAATATGGCTGCAAGGTTTAAGAGAAAAGGTATTTATTTTAGTTAAAGATGTCATAGGTGGTTTGAGGGCTCAAGGCTGGAACCCTAAGAATATGAAAAGCTAAAACTATCTTCTTTTCAGACTCCAGAAGCCAGCTGAAGGTATCAGTATGTAACTTAAACTAAGAAGAGTTTTCAAAAATAGATAGCCCCTGTATGGGAAAGTAAGAAATACAATTGAAGTGGAATTTGTGGACCATTGTATCCATCCCCTTCATGTCACAAATCATTCTACCAAAGTTTCAAAACCTTCTTATAGTTTCTCACTTCCAATTATTCACAGGCAGTTTCCCAGAACCACAGAACTGTTGAGGTATGAAAACATCTTTGGAGATCACACAAGCTAACTGTGCACGTCAGACCAGGTTCAACAATAGAAGGTACCTCAGAGCCACGTTCAATCAGGTTTTGATTGTCTACAACAGCGGGAACTCCATAACTATCCTGGGCAAGCTGTTCCAGTGTTTGACCATCATCACAAATTTTTTTTTTTTAATATATGTTTAAACAAAATTTCCTTCATTTCAATTTGTGCTGATTGTCCCTTGTCCTGTCAGTGGGCAACACTAAGAAGAGTCTGACCCTATCTTCCTTTTCCCTGTCATTGGATATTTATACAAACTGATAAGACACCACCTGGAGCCTTCTTTTCTCCAGGTTGAACAGTCCCAGCTTTCTCAGCATTTCGTTGTACGACAGATGCTCCAAGCCCTTATCATCTTCACTGGACTTGTTCCAGTATGTACATCTCCCTTGTACTGAAGAACCCAGAAATAGGCACAGTATTCCAGATGTAGTCTCATCAGGACTGAGTGTGCAGGATCATCTCTCTGGAGCTGCTTGCAACACTCTTTTTAAAACAGCCCAGGAGGCTGTGTTACTTCCACTTCCACTTAAAACTTAGTGGTCCTTACCAGAAATACCTCACTGATATATCCTGGTCGTCAAGTGCCCATTTCACAAGCTCTCTGACACTGCTGTTTAATATTCGTTCTAATACCAAATGACAAACGTTTTATTCAGACACTTATAGTCAGGTTCTGGCTTAGAGAACAGATGGTTGGTATTACTCTATCAGGGTTTCTGTATTTTGTCTTATTGATATTATTTTTGTTCTTCCTGTATGATATTCTTGTCTGTATGATATGTTTCTTGTCTGTGCTGTTTGCATTTCAACTTCATCACAAAGCTCTGCATTTTACATGAAGATAACAGGAGGCAAATATAAAACAAGATCTTTCTGAAGATCACCGCTTGGAAAGAAGAAATCTATCCTGCTAATATCATTCCAACCATTTAAAACTTTTTCATTTTTATACAAGTCATGTTCCTCTTTACATTATAACGATCATTCCTTCTTTCTTTTTTCTTCTTTCTTTTTCTTTTTTTTTTTTTTTGGGTTCAACTAATTGTTACATAGTGCTATCTCCACTACTTTTTCTAATGAAGAAATATATGGTCTTCTGTAGTTCCTTTCTCTAGGGAAGTTACTATCAAACCCAACTATGATTAATCTTTTTTTTTTTTACTTTATTTTATTTTTTATAAAATCTCTAAGTCTTTACTTTGTCTGTCCTCCAATATTTATTAAAAGTGTTATATAGTACTGAAAATGCCCCAAAGCACCACTTCTAGGGTCCAGCAGCATTTGCCCCTGCAACTTTAGTTGCCTGCTTAGATAGGAGTTTCCTGAATCACTTCAATACAAAACCTAAATTCCAACTAAATATGACTGGGCTCCTATGCAGTTTGCTGAATGCCAGCCTAAGGGTATTTCTGACAGCTGCATTGAAGCTATTTGCATTTTCAACCTCTTTAACATGTCTTACACAGGAAGAGATTTCTGTTACATATTTTTTCACCTGGAAAAATACCAAAACAAAGAGACACATTCTATATCTATTTGAAAAATTAAGTCAAAATTAAATGTCACCACAGCAAAGTTCTGTCTTGAAAAAAAACAAAATGGAAATTCTCAGAACCAAAGAAATTTTGAACGAGCTTCCATAGCAATATCTGATTCATGTACTTGTCTATGTGAACTGGCAGCTACACCTATTTAATTTCATTTGCATGCACATTTTATCAAGTTTCTTCATATTTCCTTTATAAAGATTCATAGGTGGAGTAACTTATACCTGTGGCTGTGAGAATACCCAGTGTTTCAACAATGATTTTCTCCTTTTCAGGGTGTGAGAACTGCTGGTGAAGCGAACAGCAGCAGACAAATCTGTTTTTCAGTAGTTCTCATTTGGTAAGTCCCAGAGACTTTGGTGCTTGTCTACATCATTGTTCATGTGGGTAGTTGTGGGTACCTATGACAGGAGTCAGATGCAGATGACCTCCGACACTTCCGTACTGTCTCTGTTAACAGGCTGCAAGGGGTCAGTGAGGCCAGGCTGGGTGCACCAAGCTCAAAGGACACCATCTTATCTATTTAAATCCCACTGTCCCTGGTTATGCAAGGCAGAGGAAACAAGGGTGATGTGATTAGCACTGACTTCACTGACATCTAGACTTAACTTCCTCCAATGTGTTATCAATTAAATAAATGCAAATTAAAATAAGAGTCTACAAAACTAAAGTGTTGACTGAAATGTATGTGTGGCCCATATCACAAGGCCATATCAGAGCTGTTAAGAGACATCTGTTCTGTTTTAGTGTAGGTCTCAGATCACACTCAGGTATATATCCAGGCATCAGATTCTGACTTGCTTTCATAATCAAGCTCTAATAGACTGTAACTTCATGGCTGTAAGAAAATAAAGTGAGTGGATGCTTTCAAATATTTAGACAAATGACTCCTTCCTATTAAAAAAATATGTTCATGTTGTTAGTACACATGAGCAGCAATATGACTGTTTCTAAGATGCAGATTTACAAATGAGTTTTAAAATTAGAAAATAAAAACTAGCCCTACAACAATTTAGTTTAATGGAAAAATCCTTTATATCACTTTGTCTAAAAACTTCTCCCCTTATTTTATTTGTCTGCCAAAATATCAGCCTAGCAGATATTCCCAGAATTTTAAGTAGCTGTCTCTACTGCATCATCAAGTTGAAGTAAATAAAAATATTTCTCTTCCATTCCATTTCTGCAAAATACTACAGATATCAAGAGGGCAATGCAATTACAAAAGAAAAACACTTGGTGTTCATTGAGAACAAAATCTGTCAGAAACATATTTAGTTGTTAAGCACTTCTTCTACGACTGAATTACATCTTCACACTTTTTAAAGAAAAGCAGTAAGTGCAGTGTTTTTCTTATACCAAAAGGGTTTGAAAGACAAAACAATTATTGCAATCACTAGAAATTGTTTTGCAGCATAGTTGCATCAGTACTTAAAAATTTTCCCAGTAAGATTATTTTGCTACAATGACAAATTCTAAATAATTTAATCATAATCACTTAGAAGGCACTATGTCCAACATATGCCATTCTATTGCACAATCTTTGTTTTCCTAAGTCAAAAGAGAAAGATGAAAGTGGGTTGGAGAGGAGTAGGATTTGTTACTATGATATTGTATTCAGGAAGTTGTGCAATGTTCTTTTAAGATAAGGAGGTTACATTACCCCTATGTCTAACATGTAATATATGGCACACCATGAAAACTCAACCTAGTAAAGAAGTATGGCAACATAAATAGGATGTAGTGTATCACCCGATCTGGTTAATTCCACTTTCTAAATGCTGAAAACAAAGACATACAAAGGCATGACTGCTTACTAGATTAACTTGTTGTTGTTGGTTTTGTTATTAATATTTTTTTTTTCTATATGAGTGGTTGAATGTTCTTCATTTAACACAAGACGAATTTCAGAAATCAGTTTAGTACCATATCACAAAAAGGCATACAGGTATCTCAGACTCTGAATAATTTAGTGTTCCAGTGTACAAAAACTTGCAACAGACTTTCTCAGCGAATTAATGAGAGTGAAACAATGAATGGGAAGGAGGCATCCTTTCAGCTTTTGGTTATGACTCAAATGTTTGTATATGAGTAAATAAAGCTGTTGTCATCTAGCACATGAAGACTAGCGATAACTTCCTGCAGTAAGTGGATCACAGTATGAAAGTAGTCAGTTTCAAAATTCCCTGGAAAAGAACTGTCTTTTTCTTTACTGCTTAAATAACTCCTAGAAGACAGCTATCTAGTATCATGAATAAGGCTCTTTGATAGTCCAAAGGTACGTAAGAACTCTAAAGAAAAGCAGAGCAAGAGAACATTAATGGTACCTTTAAATAGAAGTATTAATGTTGTGCTAACATTTTGCATTACAGTGTATTATCCCTGCAGTAGTTTTCAATGTAAAAGCAATTAATATTTTAAAAGATTGGGAAAATTAAGTTTATGTCCTAGTAAGAAGTTTTTATTTTAAAAAGATTATGACTAGTTCTATTACAATGTAAATTACTTATTTTCTTGGTATGAAATGCAAATATTCATACAATGACACATAGCCATGCTATCTCTTGATCACAAAGCAAGTCAGAACAATTAACCCAGCAAACAAGTTACACGTAAATACAGCAACTTTGAGTTTTATACTAACTTTTCCTGAAAAGTCTTAAAAAGGCAATCTTGTGTGCTTTTTAACTATGAATTAAGAAAAGAGAATACAATAACTATTCTACATAATTTAACTTATTTTTGCATAAGAAATGCTTACTCAATATAGGGTAGATAAAGGTGCATTTTTTTTAAAATCTATAGTATATTCATTAGCTTAGTTTTTGTGTGTGTTTTGTTTTGTTCTGTTCTGCTTTGTTTTAAGAAATGCTGCATACAATTACACGAAAAACAGAGGTAGTCTTGTAACAGCATGTGATGACTAACATCGATATCTTTGCACAAATTTAATATTTCTATCCCATTGCATGTATCTTTCCATATATTTATTCTTCTGTAGTTCAAAGTTGACTAATATTATCCACCAGAATTCAAAGAGATATTTTAAAAGCATTGGACATGCTAGCCAATACTTTCAAAGTCGTCATTGTAACGGCAAGTCTGCATGAATGTATATTTGAATTCAATGTCTCAGTGCAAAAAAATGTTCATCTTTTTTAGCTTCTTGCCTAGAATGTCAGGTGGAAAGTGTACAATGCTGTCATTCCAAAGTTCCTAATCACTATATGCAGGTGAAATAACAGATTTAACGATTCACTATCTTCAAGTTGACTTGAAAATATATCAAGAATGTATTTAATAAATGGTCCATATCAATTTATTGATAAGCTCATCTAAGACAAGCTTCTCCCATTAAAACAACTCCTAAACAAATATAAAACAAAATCTCTCATGCTATCTGCTATGTTAAGTAGTTCTTGTCTAAAAAGTCATCTTTTTAATTGCATGAAGAATAGAGTATCTGATCAAAATTGTGTATTTTATTGTTAGGTAGATTTGACTAATGTACTACATAACTGTTCTTTTTATCCTTAAGCACCTTCTGTATGCAGTGAAGAATGTGTTAAACATCAGTCTTCAAAATATACCATATTTTGTGATGAAAGGAGATTTTACAGTATTTATTTATACCTGTTGCTTTATTGTATTTATTATTTGTCAGACAACAAACAGAATTCTTTCAAGATAAATACTGTAAATGTATCAAGTATAAATGTGTCAATCTAATCTTAAGGTTCAAAACACATGGAAGGAAAATAGTTCTAATGAGTGGTTTGGTGAAATATCAGACATCTGGAGAAGATTTTGGACTTTGTTTTTCTTTCATTTTGAAGTGTTCAGAGGTTTTCAGAAGTGACTCTAGAATATTTATCAAACAACATACTTACTGAAGTAAGGGTGAGGGAAGTAAAATTATTAATTTTTTCCCCTATTATTCAGCTTCCTTAAAGAGCTGAATGAAAAAAATTAAATGCATATTCAAAAATAATAATGCTGCAAAGTGCAAAATAATGTAATTGACGAAAGACTTGAACTTAAATATCCAGATTTATTCAGTATTCATAAGCAGAATTATTTGGGGGAAAATACGTTGCATGATAGTCATAGTTTAAGGATTCTTGCAGCTCCTGAACTCCTTTTTGGAAGTTATGACATTTATGAAGTATCTCACAGGACTATTTTCAACTGTATTCGAATGTATATCTTCCAAGAAACCAGCACAGCTGTTCCTTGGATTCATTGCCAAGGTCATCTGTCATTCCAGTTTTCCTCTCCACAACACTAAGAGCTCCCAATTGAGAACATTCTCCTAAATTATACATGAAGACTTTCACTGTGGGTTAAATTTATGATGAAAATTCAAAGAAATAGCACAAAAGGACCATGGAATTTGTTTCTTAACTGGGCAAGGATTTACCTGTTACAGCACTTCAGACTGGGTATAAAGTTTTCTGATTTTGTGACATATTTTCACATTTTCCAACTAAAAAAGAATAGTGTGTGTGATTGTGTCTGTACATGTGCAGGGGTGAAGGAGACAAAAGGAAAGCAGGGAAATTACAAGAAAGTTGTGATGTTTTTCATGTAAATAGAAAAAAGATATCAATATAACTAATTCAGAAAGCAATTTAAAAAAGAATACTGGAATGTAGGAAGGATACTGAGGAGGAAAAAGCAAAGCAAATGCTTGCTATTGTCTTGTAGATTTAACAGGGCAAATGTGTCAGTTAAATTAAGGAAGTTCCTCAAAATATAGTAAGAGGTATATGTCAAAAGTAAATGAGCCTGATCTCTTCATTTTCAGCCTGAAATATTTGTATTTTAAAAATGTAATATTTCCTGTATTTTGTCTCCTATCAGGCTTGCACTGAAATGATCTTCTATAATTAACTCTTGATCAAAAAGCATATATTGATTTCAGGGAGGAGAAAAGAAACTCCAAAATGTTTCAGACAAACCACGAGTGCTGAGCCTCTGATTAATTACATGCAACTACTCTAGTGGAAGTCTGTAAGTAGGGTCAACCTCTTTCCACTTTCTTGTAGACTGCCCTGTCTACCACGTAGGTGTTTTAGACTTTATATAAATTAGGTTTGCCTACACTTGCTTAATGATATTGCACATGAAGAACTGCATAGCTGATTTTATCCTCTGGTTATTAATGCAGCTTTTGCTTTTGATATTGAAACTGATACAGAAATATGCTAGAAGGATGATAACCTAAGAGCAAAACCAGAAATGGCAGCTTTAAAGTAGTAAAATTAAAACCTCATTTTACTTCATGGCATTATGATTTATGTTCAAATAGACCAGTGAAACATAAAATTATTTTTTCCATATAAGATGGAAATCACAGTCTCCCATGGCTGCATAAAGACTGAAGACTTTTATCCTACTCTATCTTTCTTGTAAGACAACACATCAAAGTGCCTGCCAAGAAAAGGATTCTATGATATATCACTAGCAGAAGATCATGGTTTCTTACGATGTGGTTATATGCCCTGCAGTATAGATTTGGGGTTTTCAGTGAATAGCTCTGTGATAATCTTAAGAGACAGCCAGTTTCCATAAAAAACAGTACATTGGATCACTGGAGCAAATCTTTTTTATTACTCAAGTCTACTACTTTTCTGTTTCTTTTTTTTTTTTTTTTTTCCCCCTTACCCCTCAGGAAGTGAGAGAAAGAGTGAGAAGGGGAAAACCAGAACAGACTCATGTTTCCAGAACAGAATCAATGCTCAGGTAGTATTGATTAAAAGAGAAAAGAAGCTGTCTCTCTAAAATTCCAGAAACTGCTAGACCTCTTGCCACCTTGTATTTCCAGGAGAAAATGACTGCACACATTTGCCACAGCAGTTTAATTCCAGCAGTCTTTATAACAGAATGAAGAATTGCTTGCTCGCTCTCTATTCGTGCAATTTCTTTTTCTTCCTTACTGTTTTTTTCCACAGCTGTAATCCATAGGAGGAAGGGGTTTTTTAATACTTTTGTTCACTGGCATTCTGATTCCTTCTGTTTCCTTATATTTAGTATTCAGATTTCACCAGTTTCTTTTTTTTCTCACCTATATGTACATTAACCCACAACAGCAAGTCACAGGAGAGTGGGAGCAGCGGGGACTGACTCCAGCCTGACTGACACAACCTGTCAAGACCATCCTGACCCCCTGAGAGAGACGTGCCTTGCCCCTGCCACAGCCATGGTGCCACAGGGCAGGGGAGAGAGAAGTAGGGGAGAGGGAACTAGGGGCCTAATAATTCACTGGGATCCACAACTCAAGAGTTAATTAAGAAAGAGAGGCATCTCCAGAGTATGATTCAGCTTAATAAATATTTCCTCTAGAGGTTGCCCTGGATGATCAGTAGACATGATGTTTAAGCTGCAAACAACTAAAATATTTTACGATCCTGGCATAAATGGCTTCAGAAAGTAACACCTCTTCAAAATATTCTTCAGACTCCTGCCATGGTCAAGGTGCTTCATGTCTCAAAAAAAAAAAAAAACCTTCCCAGGAGAAATGCCATGATAACACTTGAATCACATCTGTGTTTTTACTAGATAGATAGATCTTTTCTGGGGCTAAATTTTGTAAGTTTGAGGTCAGTCTTATCACTTGCAGGATCATGGAATCCACGTCAGTTTTCTTCTTGGATCAGTGAAGATGGCTTCAGAAGTTAGAAAAGGGATGCCAGAATGCCTGAAACACTAAAATAAAACTGTGTCAGAAGAAAGAATGCTCAAACCCAAGGAAACCTCGGCCACCCGCTCAAGTCCATGTCCATGTCTGAAGCCTGGAGTCAGAAGAGCTTTGCAGCTATCAGGTCTGAAGCAACCTGGGCCACAAGCTGACCACAGGTCAGAGTGAGACCTGGGCAAGTTGAGGGCCTCAACATGCTCTTGTAAGGTTGCAGGGCCAGCTGCAGAGCAGCCTGGGAAGCAAATCCAGCTGCTTTACAACGTAACAGCTTCTGAGGGGAAGCACAAAAGTATAAGCAATGTGGTTGTCATAATGTCACCTGTCTCCAGTTTTGTTTGCTTATGATTTTGGTTATCAAAGTCAAGATGCTTCAGCTTAGAGATTATGAAGTAAATTCGCACGAAATAGAAACACTGTATGTGAAAAAGACCTCAGAACAATTAATGTAATTATAAAATGGTAATGCAAGAATTCACATTGCAGAAAGTCAGTCTGATTATCATGTGGTTATCTCTTTCTCTCCCAGTCAAAGCAAAGTCAGCAAAACAGAAAAAAAATAAATTCATTTGACAGTCAGCATAACTGTCCTTATCTCTGTACAGCAAAGATTTCAAAAAGTTATGGCAGCTAGAACCTCTTGCCCTTTCTAAAATTGGCAGCCTGCACATTTTCTGACAGAATCTGAGGTAGACTCAGCCTGAGTGGTGGGAAGGAAGCTGGGTCATGCCTACAAACAGTCTTGAGAGAACACAGAAGAGGTATTTGTGCACTTGTCTTCTGTGGAGCTAGAAATCAGAAAGGCTCCAATACCCACACTTCATGACCTTGAAGAAACTGAGAATAAGCAACTGTGCTGGGATTGGATATAATATGAACACTACAAGTATTGGAGGAGAAGGGAAGTGATATAGAGTCTGGGTTCTTCGTAAAGTGTTAGTCCAGTACTGCTTGAGCTCTGCTTTTAGCCATTCCAACAGGCTTCAGTCACATTAAATTACAGAATCACAGAATCACAGAATGGTCAGGGTTGGAAGGGACCTCTGGAGATCATCTAAGTCCAACCCCCCTGCCACAGCAGGGACACCTACAGCACATTGCACAGGACGGCATCCAATCGGGTTTTGAATGTCTCCGGCGTGGGAGACTGCACAACCTCTCTGGGCAGCCTGTTCCAGTGCTCTGCCACCGTCAGAGTAAAGAAGTTCCTCCTCATATTAAGATGGAACTTCCTATGCTCAAGTTTGTGCCCGTTACCTCTTGTCCTATCCCTGGGCACAACTGAAAAAAGGCTATTCTCATCTACCTGGCACCCTCCCCTTAAGCATTTGTAAGTAAATTCAGGGAACTGAGATTTTGTCTGTTTTTAGTTTAATTCTTTTTTTTAAAAAAACATATAGTAATGTAGCACACTCAGCCTACACTGAGTGTACAAAATGAGCTTGGTGTTATGATATACATATTATTTGCTACTACTGTTATCAAAAGAATTGGACCATGAAAGCAGGCTGATAAAAAATAATAGTTGAACTGAAGAAAAAACTACAACATCAAATGAAGCATCTAAGTCATTTTGTCAGCTCTCATTTGACCTTTTTTTCACAGTTGGACTTTTCATAGACTGAAAGACAGTACTAAAGTAATGTGCTGTGCTTTCAGCCAAAGAACATAGTGCTGGCACAGATTTCATGACCCTGAAGAGTTCAGATATGTATCTAGCACTCAGACCTAGATGTCTCTTCTCCCTTTGTCCTTTTAAGTTAACTTGATTTTTTTTTAACCATTGCCATACTGGTTTTTCTTTTATGTTTTTCCTGAGCAATGAAAACATCTTATTTAAAACCAAAAGGAAAATTAAGGTCACTTCATTTATATGAGGGTCCACTAACTCAAAGACATAAATGTAGACTTTTTAATCTGAGGCATTTATTTTGATTCTGCAAACTTTTACGTGTATACTTACATGAATAGGTCTACTAGCATAAATTAGATTGTTAATGTGCCTAAAGTTAAACATTTATTTGAAAAGTAGGATCTTTCTTGTACTGATAACAAAGTAACGACCACAGTGTACAGGCACGTACACTGGAGTGAAAAATTGTGCTGCGGTGGCCTAATACCCTAGGAATACTTATCTCTCCCTATGGATAAGATACTGTTTATATAGCTGAGTCACATTTATTCCTCTCTTTGGGGATCATATGCAGAAGATTTCTACAGATACTTTAAAAAGCCTTAGAAATGTGGTGTCTGGTATAGAAATGCAACCTGGTAAGCCCTAGAGTGATCACAGAACAAGACAGAAAGATACCCTGAATAACTGTTTCTGAACAGTAAAATAGCCCAAAGGAACAGAAAGGATAATACATGTTTTATTCTTTTCAGATAAGCAGAATAAGTATTTCACAGTTATAAACGGAAAGAAATTGCTGTTGTTTCCCTTCTTCAGCTCCATATCTGGGTTAAAAATCTTTTATGTAAAAAAGAAAATATATACTAATTGTTGTAAAAATAGTTTAGATAGAGAGATGTACAATTTCACAGGCCTGAGAGACCTAAAGCTAACACATATTCCCTTGTGAAGTTACATGGAATTACATCAATACACTGTAGAATATGACCAGGCCTGTACCTGCTTCTTGATATTTTTTATTTGATTGTTTTGGATGTCCTGCTCTTAAAAATTTGCTTTTATATGGTTTTCCTTAAGAGAAAACTTTATGGAAATTTATTTGATTATATGTGCTTGCAGACATCTGCTTGTCTCCATAGCAGTTTAATTGAAGGGAGACATGTAATAGTTTAAGCTGGTCTCAACATCTTTCTTAAAAAACTGAGTTTTGTTTTATTTTGGGTTGCATTTTTTAGTTAGTTAAAGACTTTCAGAGTATAACTTAATTGACTTGTCAGTGCACACTGAGGCTTCCAGTAGGCTGATTGCAGTACCCTGAGTCTGATCCAACTTGCATACTTGCATACACAAGCTCCTTTTCTGTAGAAATCAGTGTGTGGATCTTGGCCGATTTGTGTCTTGGTCCAAATCTGGAGCCAGTATGAAGTATGTGTGGGGAGACGAGAAGTGATTTTGGCTCCCTGAGTTAGGTCATAGCTTTATTTAAACAGGAAAAGAGAAAGGAAAAGGCCTTATGAGACTGGGTAAACGCAAATAATATTTTTCATAAGAACAGAAAAAAGTTGAAAATATAATTGGCAATTCATACTGGGATTAGTGTTTATTCTGTTTTGTCAAGGAACAAATATTCTTGTCTGTATAGACCACAAACACAGCTCCAGTGTGAATGCACAGACAGACCCATGGAGAGTTCAAAACCTTGAGCTAATATATTATTATCTATAAAATAATGAAGGACAAATATTAGGAAAATGAAAATGAATGCCAGTGTCAAACCCAGAAATACTACTCTTTTAGGAGACTTTCCTAATAGAAACTGGGGGCCATCTTTCATTTTTAATTAAGTCTCAGAATAGATGCAAGGCTTTTTCAGCATTGCCTCGGGATGATGGTGTAGTGACCTTGTGTCGAGGTTTAGGCCAAATCGGCCACTGGGGACATAGGGGACCCCAGATGGGACCGACAGATGCTCCCCTCTACCCCTCTTCAAAGAGAGAGGCAGAGGAGGAAAAAGAGACTTACGAGTTTAGAAAGATCTAAACTACTTTAATGAAGTATTAATAATAAAATAAAAGGAAATAATGAGAAATATACAAAACCGTATCAAGCTCCCAAGATGACAATCACGACACCGGCTGGCACTGGGGCAGTCCCAGGCTGGACTCAGTGACGGACGGGAACTGGATTCCGGATCTGGATTCAGGATCGGGTCCAAAGGCAGACGAACAGACAGAGTCCTCCTCAGACGTCAGCCGTTGAAGCAAGAAGGGAAGAAGAAGGGCGAAAAAAAGAAGGGCCCTGACCCTTTGCTCCGTCAGCTTTTATACTGAGCATGAGGCAGATGGGATGGAATACGCTGTTGGTCAGTCTTGGGTCACCTGCCCTGTCCGCTCCTCCCCGCAGGTGGGACCCCATTATGCTTTTCCGCTTCCGACCCTCCAACGTGGCAAATAACACAGCCGGTTGGCCTTGGGTGTTAGAACAATAAGTGTAAGCAAGAGCCTCCCTGCATACCATGTCTGGACATCAGCTATAAACATCAGTCTAATCACTCTGAGAGAGTGAACATTGTCTGCACAATATGCTGTTAATTTCAGTAGTTAAAAGAGGCCCAGCTAAGAAGCGAAGCTACTGAACAAAATTGGTCCTGTTTTACCTCAAACCAGGACATTCCACCCCTTATTCCATACCATTTGCATCTTGCTCAGGTTACTATTATTTTTATCTATCAAATCTATGCACACACAGAGGATATATATATATGTATAGTTACATGCAGTTCACTCATCTACGATTATCTTTATATACAAAAGTTTAAGTCCATTTGATTCATGATTGCAGGATCTCATCTCAGGGCAGGAAAGATGGTACAAAATTCATTGTGGTTTGTGCCCGTGGGTAGCATGTTCATCTTGAAGAGCTTGCTGGACGCCAGTTGATGAAGCTAGCTCAGGTTTTCATCACCACTGTGTCACCCTGAAAAACACTTATTGAACACTGTTAGTATTATGTAGTGATCAGCATCATACAGCTCAGAATTGAGTATTCTCACCAAGGGTTACATTCCCTTGGGGTACACATTGAACTTCTCCATCCTTCAGCATCACCCACCAAGTACATCCAGGTCCTTGAGCAAAAACAGTCCCACGAATGGGTTTGCTTTTGCTTGAAGGAGGAGAAACCCAGACAGTTTTTCCTAACATATTCCTTTCATGCACCACAGGGACTTTGTCCCCTTCTACTGTATGTAAAAGGTCTGATTGAGCAGGACCGGCTCGATTGATGGACCCCCTGGTGTTAACTAACCAGGTAGCTTGCTCTAAATGCTTGTCCCAATTTTTAAAGGTTCCACCACCTATTGCTTTTAGGGTGGTTTTTAACAGTCCATTATATCGCTCAATCTTCCCAGAAGCTGGTGCATGATAGGGGATATGATATATCCATTCAATGCCATGTTCTTTGGCCCAATTACTTATGAGATTGTTTTTAAAATGAGTCCCATTGTCTGACTCAATTCTTTCTGGAGTGCCATGTCGCCACAAGACTTGCTTTTCAAGGCCCAGGATGGTATTCCGGGCAGTGGCATGGGGCACGGCATAGGTTTCCAACCATCCGGTGCTTGCTTCCACCATTGTAAGCACATAGCGCTTACCCTGGCGAGTTTGAGGGAGTGTGATATAGTCAATTTGCCAAGCCTCCCCATATTTATATTTCAGCCATCGTCCTCCATACCACAAAGGTTTTAACCTTTTAGCTTGCTTGATTTCGGCGCATGTTTCACAGTCGTGGATAACCTGCGCAATAGCATCCATGGTTAAATCCACCCCTCGGTCACGGGCCCATTTATAGGTTGCATCCCTTCCTTGATGACCTGAAGTGTCATGGGCCCACCGAGCTAAGAATAGTTCACCTTTATGTTGCCAGTCCAAGTCTGTCTGGAAAATTTTAGCAGCCTGATCCACTTGCTGATTGTTTCGATGTTCCTCGGTGGCCCGACTCATGGGTACATGGGCATCTACATGACGTACCTTTACGACTAGGTTCCCTAGCCGGGCAGCAATGTCTTGCCACAATTCAGCAGCCCAGATGGGTTTACCTCTGCGCTGCCAGTTGCTCTGCTTCCACTGCTTTAACCACCCCCACAGAGCATTTGCCACCATCCATGAGTCAGTATAGAGATAGAGTATTGGCCACTTTTCTCGTTCGGCAACATCTAACGCCAGCTGGATGGCTTTTACCTCTGCAAATTGACTTGATTCACCTTCTCCTTCAGCAGCTTCTGCGACTCGTCGTGTAGGACTCCACACAGCAGCTTTCCACCTTCGATGCTTTCCTACAATACGACAAGATCCGTCTGTAAACAGAGCATACTGTTTCTCATCATCTGAGAGTTCGTTATATGGTGGAGCTTCCTCAGCACGTGTCACCACCTCCTCTGGTGGCATTCCAAAGTCTTTGCCTTCGGGCCAATTTGTGATCACTTCTACGATTCCTGGACGGTTTGGGTTTCCTATTTGAGCTCGCTGTGTGATTAAGGCAACCCACTTACTCCAGGTAGCATCGGTGGCATGATGAGTAGAAGGAACTTTACCCTTGAACATCCAGCCCAGTACTGGTAATCGGGGCGCCAGGAGGAGCTGTGCCTCAGTACCAATTACTTCTGAAGCAGCTCTAACTCCTTCATACGCTGCCAAGATTTCTTTCTCGGTTGGAGTATAGTTGGCCTCGGAGCCTTTATACCCTCGACTCCAGAATCCTAGGGGTCGACCTCGAGTCTCCCCTGGTGCTTTCTGCCAAAGGCTCCAGGTAGGGCCATTGTCCCCAGCTGCGGTGTAGAGCACATTTTTAATGTCTCGTCCAGTTCGGACTGGTCCAAGGGCTACTGCATGCACAATCTCTTGTTTAATTTGCTCAAAGGCTTGTCGTTGCTCAGGGCCCCACATAAACTCATTTTTCTTTCGAGTCACTTCATAGAGAGGTTTTACAATCTGGCTATAACCTGGAATATGCATTCTCCAGAAACCCACAACACCTAAAAAGGCTTGTGTTTCCTTTTTGTTAGTAGGTGGGGACATAGATGTTATTTTGTTAATTACGTCCATTGGGATTTGGCGACGTCCATCTTGCCACTTAACTCCCAAGAACTGGATCTCTTGTGCAGGTCCCTTGACCTTACCTCTTTTTATAGCAAAACCTGCTTTCAGAAGAATCTTAATGATTTTCCTACCTTTCTTGAAAACTTCTTCTGCTGTGTTACCCCACACAATGATGTCGTCGATGTATTGTAGGTGTTCTGGAGCTCCACCCTTCTCCAGTGCGGTCTGGATCAGTCCATGGCAAACAGTAGGGCTGTGTTTCCACCCCTGGGGCAGTCGATTCCAGGTGTACTGGACACCCCTCCAGGTGAAAGCAAACTGTGGCCTGCACTCTGCTGCTAAAGGAATAGAGAAAAAGGCATTAGCAATGTCAATTGTAGCATACCATTTGGCTGCCTTTGACTCCAGCTCATACTGAAGTTCTAGCATGTCTGGCACAGCAGCACTCAGTGGTGGTGTGACTTCATTCAGGCCACGGTAGTCTACTGTCAGTCTCCAGTCCCCATCAGACTTCCGCACTGGCCATATAGGGCTGTTAAAGGGTGAGTGAGTTTTGCTGATCACTCCTTGGCTCTCTAGCCGTCGAATCAGGTTATGGATGGGAATCAAGGAGTCTCGGTTGGTTCGATACTGTCGTCGATGCACCGTGGCAGTAGCAATTGGCACCTGCTGATCTTTAACCCTCAGCAGTCCCACAACAGAAGGGTCATCTGAAAGACCAGGGAAGGCTGACAGCTGTGTAACATCCTCAGTCTCTACAGCTGCTATACCAAAAGCCCACCGATACCCTTTGGGGTCTTTAAAATACCCTCTCTTGAGATAGTCTATGCCAAGGATGCACGGAGCATCTGGACCAGTAACAATGGGGTGTTTCTCCCATTTATTCCCAGTTAGGCTCACTTCAGCCTCTAATACAGTCAGTTCTTGAGATCCGCCTGTCACTCCAGAAATAGTGACAGTTTCTGCCCCTTTATGATTCGATGGCAATAGGGTACACTGTGCACCAGTGTCCACCAGGGCTTTTTATTTTTGTGGCTCTAATGTGCCAGGCCATCGAATCCACACAGTCCAATAAATTCGGTTGTCCCTTTCCTCCTCCTGGCTAGAGGCAGGGCACCTCTAACGTCGACCATAGTACCTGTTCCTATCTGGACCGTAGGATCGCCTACTGTAGATCGGAGCAGCATGCCTCCTGTAAGAATTCTTTCTTCTATCTGCTTTACTTTGCAACTCAAGCACCCGTGCCTGTAAGGCTGAGATAGGTTCTCCATCCCACTTCCTCATATCCTCTCCATAGTTGCAGAGGCACAGACACAGGAAATCTCGGAGTGGGTTCGATTGGTCTTGAGTTGGAGAGTGTTTTTTCTCTTGAGTAGCAGGGCGTGTTTTCTTAGTAGCTGCAACATGGTTCTGTGCAGGGGAAGAATGGGATTTTTCCTCCACCTTGGTTAATGTATCAAGCAGTTTATCAGTGTGCTCAACTATTTTCTTGGTCATTTGCTCCATTGTCTCAGTCATTTTCTCAGTGACCACAGTCAGTTTTTCCACAGCTGCCACAGAAAAAGGACGAGAGAGACTGTCTTCATACTGTCGTACCTTGTTAACCACTTCGCTTACAGTTGGTGTGTCGGTATCAGATCCTCCCCAGACCATTGTTGACAATGTGTGGGAATATGTTGGTGGTGCACTTTGTACAAACTTTTTTAGCATGGATCGTTTGCATGGCATCTTATCAGGATCTACAGTCACTTGCCTATCACTATAAATCACCTCTCGCACAGCCAATTCTCTCAGGTACTTAATACCTTTTTCCATGTTGGTCCATTTACTTGGACGGCATTCGATATCATCCTTGAAGGGATACCTGTGCTTTATGGCTGACATCAGTCGCCTCCAGAGACTGAGAGTGCGTGTCTTTCTCCCAATCCCTTCATCGATACCTCCATCCTTGGCCAGGTTTCCCAACTGCTTAGCTTCTCTGCCATCTACATCTATAGTATCAGCCCCACTATCCCAGCATCGGAGCAACCAGGAGATGAGTGTTTCACCTTCATGACGACTAAAGTCCTTCCTAATATTTCTCAAATCCTTCATAGAGAGGGATTTAAAAATTACCTCTACATCTGAGTCTTCCTGTGATGAGGCTGCCCGAGAAGGACTCTGCTCTCTGTCTGTTTTAAAAGGTCTCTTTCCATTGTCTGGTTTAGACGGACCCTCTCCTGGGTCTACTTTGGAAGGGCCCTCTCCTGGGTCTCTGTCAGAACTCTCTCCCAAGCTATCTGGCTCGTGCTGGTCCTTGTCGCAAGCGACAGGGGCATGAGCTGACTTCTTTCCGTGCTTTTTGGCGACTGGGGCAACTGGTACCGGTTCTGATGGAATTTGAGCAGCAGCGGTACTCGTTGTCGTGGCTGGAGGCGCCTGTGCCGGGACAGGCGGCGGAGGCGCTGGCGCTGTTGCGGTGGGGGGGGGCGGCCGGCGGTGCTGGTGCCGCTGCGGGCGGGGGCGGAGGCGCCTGTGCCGGGACGGGCGGTGGAGTGGGCGGTGCTGTTGCGGTGGGGGGGGCGGCCGGCGGCGGCGGCGGTGCCTGTGCCGGGACAGGCGGCGGCGGCGCCGGTGCTGCTGCGGTGGGGGGGGCGGCCGGCGGGGGCGGTGCCGCTGCGGGCGGCGGTGGTGACTGTGCCGGGACGGGCGGGGCCGTGGCTCGCGCCGCTGCCCGTCGCGGCGCTGCTGCGGTCTGAGTGGCGGCAGCGCACGTTACCCTATAGCCACCCCTGTGCCGGTATTTCACAAAAACCCACCCCTGCAACACGTTCAGGAAAACCGACAGCAAAATCACGATCTTAAGGAGGTAACCATCCTTATCGTCACAGCCCAGAGGGTTTCCAAGCCCCGGCTCTGATGGTGTCACATTAATATAACTATTCAAGGGCGAAGTAAACTTTCCCAAGGTAGAACCAAAAGTGTAATTAGTAACAGAATCCATCACACGATGCCCGAGATATACAGGTAGAGCCGTTACCCAACTAATCATGTTATAGACCTGAATTGTGAACCACACCAATACAGCACATTTAAACCTTCGCATAAAAACACAAAGAGTAAATAAACTTTGCAATGCATTTGGCAGGTTAAACAGAGTTGACTGAATCAAGTGCAAACCAAGCTCTTTAAAGGCACGATACAACATCTCGTTTAAGAACGACATGCTGTAAGGTGTCTGCTCTAATCTCAGAACAAGACGGAATTCAAACTATTCAGGCAATTTATCACAGCTCTGGTCGAGCACTGTTCGTGCCCCACGTTGGGCGCCAATTAATCTGTCGAGGTTTAGGCCAAATCGGCCACTGGGGACATAGGGGACCCCAGATGGGACCGACAGATGCTCCCCTCTACCCCTCTTCAAAGAGAGAGGCAGAGGAGGAAAAAGAGACTTACGAGTTTAGAAAGATCTAAACTACTTTAATGAAGTATTAATAATAAAATAAAAGGAAATAATGAGAAATATACAAAACCGTATCAAGCTCCCAAGATGACAATCACGACACCGGCTGGCACTGGGGCAGTCCCAGGCTGGACTCAGTGACGGACGGGAACTGGATTCCGGATCTGGATTCAGGATCGGGTCCAAAGGCAGACGAACAGACAGAGTCCTCCTCAGACGTCAGCCGTTGAAGCAAGAAGGGAAGAAGAAGGGCGAAAAAAAGAAGGGCCCTGACCCTTTGCTCCGTCAGCTTTTATACTGAGCATGAGGCAGATGGGATGGAATACGCTGTTGGTCAGTCTTGGGTCACCTGCCCTGTCCGCTCCTCCCCGCAGGTGGGACCCCATTATGCTTTTCCGCTTCCGACCCTCCAACGTGGCAAATAACACAGCCGGTTGGCCTTGGGTGTTAGAACAATAAGTGTAAGCAAGAGCCTCCCTGCATACCATGTCTGGACATCAGCTATAAACATCAGTCTAATCACTCTGAGAGAGTGAACATTGTCTGCACAATATGCTGTTAATTTCAGTAGTTAAAAGAGGCCCAGCTAAGAAGCGAAGCTACTGAACAAAATTGGTCCTGTTTTACCTCAAACCAGGACACCTTGTTTGTTGTTTACCAATTTCTTTAACGTCATCACTAAGAAATGTTTTCTGTTAGATCTTTCCTGGAAACATATTGCTGAAATCTTTTACTCTAAATTTGTCTATGCTACCATCTAAACTAAGTTTTAATACAAACTTTCTAATTAACCAATTAAAGTAAGAATAGAAGAAATTGTCTCTTTGCCTTACTGAACTGTAAATAGCTCTAAGGCTGCTTTAATCAACCATCTAGATGCATGCAGATACCAGTCCTGCAGGGATGTGCAACATAGATACTGTTTTGCACACATTTCCCCCAAAACAAAGAATTGATGGGGAAGAAGTTGAAACCTTGTTTCTGGGTCAGAAACTGAGAAGTGGACTGCATTCTTTCAAGTACTGTGGTTTTTGTGTTCCTGTTATTTCTAAACTTACATCATGGAGGAAGAAAGAAAATTACAACTGAACATGAATTCTTTACCGTTCATATGCTGTCTCATGTTCAACTAAAATTTTGCAATAAATTCATAGTGATTCAAGATGTATTTAAAAAATCAGAAGATTTTGACCCCTTGGTTTTGTAGCTCCTTGTATGAATAACGTAACTGGGATTATTTATGGAGTACTGTATAAGTAAGGAAGGGTTTCTCTCAAAGTCTATAGAATAGCAGCCTGATTTTTCCCTGTTATAGAATGTATTTTCTCTCTAATTGGGGAATAATGGACAGTCTTACAAAAACAGTAATTATTTCCCCTTGAGCAATCAAAGCAAATATGCACAAACTGCTACATGTAAAACAGACTATTCAGAGCAGTTAAGCACACATTGCTCTGACTTCCAGCTGGCCATGAATTCTTTGTAATTATCAAAACACTCAAGGTTCTTTTTCTTAGTCTCTGATTAGGCTTACAGCTTCCATTAATGCTTTGCAAAAAAAAAATCGAAACTGCAGCATAAAAAAATCTTGCTTATATAAAATTTTTGGACCTACAGAAATACAGTTGTTACATAGTTTATATAGTTTTATGTTTCCATAATTATTCAGCTCAACTTCTCTTCTGGATGCTGCTTCAAGCCATTTTTGTTCTGGCTGGAACACACCACATATGCTGTGGTAATGATGATATCTACTAAAACCATTTTACTAACTATCCCACAGCTGTTAATCACAGATACATGAGTTTTGTGAGGGGGCTGCAGGTCATCTAGGTCTTTAATTTGGATATGTCTGCTCCTCTGTCTTAAGTAAGCACATTAGAAACACTGAAAGGGCTTCTAATCTGGAATACTCTGATTTATAAGAAAATAAAACAAACCAAACCCCTGTCTATCCCAGAAAAAGAAGCATCCTAAGGACTTTGGAACGAACTTTTAAAACAGAGAAAATTAGATATAGTCAAGATCGACTGTAATGTGAAGGGCATGCTAAAAATTCCATTGGCTGTTGCAGAATGGCACCTCTGGTTTTTTTAAACTAGCAACATATAGGATCACTTTGTGGGGCTACAGTCTTTAATAGGCCTCCGAGTGTTCCTAGAATAAAGCATTATTTCTTCTGTGCCTCTGGAAAACCATGTGTCTGTTTTCCAACAGGGTTATTCTGTTGCTTTCAGAGAGTTGGTTGTCTTTCTCCTTCTAGAGGTTTCTACCTGACTTTGATCAGCCAGCAGGAGAAAGACTTCCTCTCTATGACCTGGTGAATTCTTTTAATAGAACATACTATAGTGGAACAGTGGACAAACAAACAAAAAAGACATACCATTCTTCACAAACTGAAAAGTTAAACTTATGCAACATGATGTTCATAAAAAGGTCTCTTGAGGACCTACATATTGAACAAATGCGTTTATTGTTTCCACTAAATAACATCACAAATGGGAAAATTCAACATCAGAAAACATTTCACCACTGTTGTCTCTCACTATTTTTGTTAAAAAGCACATTCTAAAAATAAATATAATAGAATCATAGAACACCAGGTTGGAAGTGACCTCAAGGATCATCTATTCCAACCTTTCTTGACAAGAGCAGGGTCTGGACAAGATGGCTCAGCACCCTGTCCAGCTGAATCTTGAAAGTGTCCAATGTTGGGGAATCCAACGCTTCCCTGGGGAGATTATTCCAATGGCTGATTGTTCTCACTGTGGAAAATTTTCCTCATGTCCAACCAGAATCTCCCCAGGAGTAATTTGTACCCATTACCCCTCATCTTTTGCATTTGACTCTGTGTAAAAAGGATGTCTCCATCTTCTTTGCAGCCACTTAAAGATACAGCTAATAAGAGCATAGAATACTTTCTTCTGCTTTTAGGTGTTTTAGAGTTCAGCTGACATTAAGTTTAGCAAATATTCTGTAATTAGGTCTAATAGATCTCCCTTAGTACACTTCTGTTCTTACCTTATAGATTTCTAGGAAATATGCTAAGTACTATAATACAAACCTAAATATATTTCTACGGAAAGTAGAATTTTAAACTTATTAGCTGGAAATCATATATTACCCATATATGACTCAATATCATATGTTACCTATTTAGAAAACACTTTTAAAGAACTATTATGAAGTCCTGAATTCTTTTCATGAACTTTAATATTTACTTCAAAATACATTTTAATTTTTTTCCTATCCTTTTGGAAGAAAACAAGCAGCACCAGCAATTTTATTTTTGGCTAAGTAAGTACCTCATCTTTCACTTTAGCAGTAGGTAGTGGACTTCTCTGTACTATCATATAATGTAACCTGAATCTGATTTTGAATGATTTTACTAAACTAAGACATAGATACATCAGATCTCTATTAAGAACTGGTTTCTCCACAGTATGACATCAACATAGACATAGACAGACACTACTTTTCCAGTCTTTAGAAAGTGTCTAGGGTGACTGAAATCAGTTTGACCATCTTGGATTTATTGTTAGAATTGAATAGGGTAAAATGAGTTAAATGTATATATCCTGCTAAAAGATATATTAATTATGGTTTCAATCTCTGTTTTTGCATACACACACACACACACACATATACCTATACATGTGTATATGTGTATACAATTATAAATAAAGTGTGGGGATTTTGTACCTGAAACAGCATTCATAAGGTGAAGCAACTACAGTAGAATGTTAGAATGCAAGTAATCATTTTTTGTAAAAAGTAAAAGCTTAATGCATGCATATACTAAAACTGTAGGAGTTTAGTGTTTTGGGTTTTTTTGGGGGATCAGGTCAATTCTGATTTATGACTGTAAGGCTTACTAGGGTTTTCAGAGAGATTTTGGACTATGTAAGTTAATACTACTAAGTGCTGCAGTTTGTATGTGTACTTGGTGACAGGACAAGAGGAAATGGCCTCAAGTTGTACCAGGGGAGATTTAGATTAGATACTAGGAAACATTTCTTCACCAAAAGGGTTGTCAAGCATTGGAACAGGCTGCCCAGGGAAGTAGTTGAGTCACCATACCTGGAGATATTTAAAAGATGTTTAGATGTGATGCTGAAGGACATGGTTTAGTAGTAACTTGGCAGTGCTAGGTTAAGAGTTGGACTTGATGATCTTGAAGGTCTCTTCCAACCAAAACAATTGTATAATTTTATGATTCTATGTGTGTATGTTTGAACTTTTAATTAACTCTTGCAATAGTTTTAATTTACCATTATCTTAGAAATGCCAGACAGTCTGTTAATATCAGATCCACAATAGCAGAAAAAGAAACCTGCTTTGTTTTGTCTCTTGCAATGCCCTCAAGGTCTGATGTTATCTAAGAATAATTCAGGCACTATTCACCTTAACTGCTTAATTACTAGATGCTCATTTTCTTCTTCAGAAATCAAAGCAATTGCTTTGTAAAAATCTGGCATTTGCAGACTAGTGTTTAAGTCCATTTCTTTGCAATCTATATGTAAAGTGAGACATAAAATTATCATGTATTGAACCCATTTTAGAACATGCACTAGAATATAATGGGGATAAGATAGCCTAAGCTTACGTACTTCTGATGAGACTATTGATTCTATTCAAAATTAGAACACTATAGCCTACTAAAAAATCAACAAATATTCCGGCATGTATGCCTTAATACATTAGGATTTGGTCTGTGCTGACACTTTAAATAATCCTTGTGTGCACAGATTAGCTACTAGGACTACCTTAACCATAAGAAGGCCATTGTCCTTTCCTTTAGGCCTTTCAGAACCTTGAGTTTGAATTCTAATGTTCTGATTCTCCCTTTCCAGCTTATCTCTACCCAGTGAGATGTGAATAAATCCTACCACTGATTTCTGAACAAACATCTGCAACATCTTCATAAAGCAGAACACGATAGTGAGAAAGTGGTGACATGAGTTGATCTACAAGTGGAGACAGGTCTCTACCTATAATGAATCTACCCTATAACCGCCAAAATAAGGAGACTGTGAGTATGCCTACCCAGCTCTGATTAGTTGATTGGTTGGGTTTCTTCTTGGTTTATTTTTTTCTAGAATGTAGAAGAAAATGCCAAAAAAGTAGTACATTCTTACATTAATGTCTTACATTTTTTTCTCACCCATACACTATAATTTGTATGACATAACTACCAGTCATTTGGACACAATGTTAATACAGTTGTTAGAAGTTATCTTAGTAGACAAGTTGGCACACATTTGCTCCTAAAGTAATCTTTACTTGTTGAAGATCAGTATCACAATAGTAATGTACTTTTCCATGAACAATGTTATAGAAATATATACGTGGTAATTAAACCTTAGCTTAGAAATACCATTCAAATACAAATGCACTGCAATGGTAAATGTAAATTTATTATCAAGAGAAGTTAATTGTGATAGTACTTAATACATAAAGTCAAAACTAAAATATGGCCAAGTTTTTGGCTTCTTACTTCAACAAACAACTCAATTTGATAACAGCTTTATATGAATGAAGATTGAAGAGCATTATCATTTTAAATATCCATTAAATGCTTTTGAAAACTCTGAGATGAAACTAAACACTCTCTACTCAGGAAGGAAAACTCAGTTTGTTTTACTAGAATGGCAGTGAAACTGATTTTATTTAATGATAAATCATTAAAGAGCATACATGCATAATTTTTTTCTTTTTTTCTTTTTTTCATTTTTCCTTTTCTTAATTTTTGCTAAATTCTGCCAAGATGTGCTCTATTTTAGTAACACATAAATTATTCTTTCTAAAGAATACAAAAAACCAACTTCTTGACACCTTCATTCAGCTCTAAATTAACAGAACTCACAATGCTAGGATGTCTAATAAAAATGCAGCATCTACTTTTCACTGTCATACTCCTTACATGCTAATGTGCAGGTCAAGGTAGTTGGATAAAAGTTTATTATTTTTAGCTGAAGTAAGGTCTATTATGAATTAAGTAGTCAGCTGAGACTTATTAGAAACATAGCTCTGGAAAATTTCAAAGAGGCTTTGGACATGCATAAAGTTAAGATAGCAGGGAAGAGATTATTTTAAAGACACAGATATATTTCTTGTGTAATTCCTGGTTTACAGGAAAAGGTTCAGATTTTATGGTTGATTTTGTGCTTTAGGTCCACATCTTGTGGGCACGTCTAATGGTACTAATGTGTATACACATGGTGTTTCATTCTGTCATCTGTTTTACCAGGTAAGAGTTGATCTCAAATTTGGCAAAATGGTGACTTTTGTCTCTCCGGATCTCCACTGACTTTGAAAGCAAACTATCTCTTTGGACCAGTGAAGGTTCAGATCCAGCCCTGGAATGAAACTTTACATAGCAAAATTTTGTGCATCGTATTGTATTTTATGCTGTTGTTATTCTTTTCCTTCTTCACCACCCTAACCACTTAAAAAACAGTGCTACTTTAAAAGTTTTAAACACTTAACTGAGTTTTTATGGATATGTTGATAACAATTGCTATTGACACAAAAGTGAGAGTTTGACCAGACCAAAACCATAACAAAAAAGAATTCAGAATGCACATGGAAGTCAAAGAATTTTTGTCATTTTGGCTTTGTACTTCTCAACAGTCAATGCACCACTTCTTCATGACTATATTGCCTGACCCATGAAATTGCCTTTTTCTACTTATGCATACGTTAACAAACATTGATTTATTGTGTCCTCCCTGCACTAAATAGTTCAATGGTAATGCACTATGTATTAAATGCTTTGGGGGGGGGGGTCTGTTTTGTTCCTTTCTTTTTCCTCTGTTTTTTTTTTAAATAATTATTATATTAATTCAAGATTTTGCTGTTTATAATGAGGTATGACATAATTTGTGTATAAATAGCATAAACATTTTTTCATACTAACTAAAAATGCATGAGAGGGTTTTAATGGAGCACATGGAGATTAAAAAAATCCTATACATCTAAAAAAAGTGACATGCATTGAGGAAATAATTATAGAGATATGGTTTGTAGGTTCAGAAACTGTAGGTCAGCTTTGCTTACAAAGTTACTTCCTTCATATCATACGAAAAATCTTTGAATTCTCTAAGTTGTATGTTATTCATAGTCTAGACAGCAAAAATGCTCTTGGTCTTGCTCTTTGCAATTATAAATGGCAATGGATATTTAAGATGACAGACATCTTCAATTTATGTATCTTGATACTATATGTTCTTTTATTAGCAGGAGACTTGAGTGCTCTAACATTTTCTATCAAAAATTCAGATTGTCTCTTTAAGGGGGGCAGTTCTGTTTAATATCTTTATTAATGTTCTCAACAAGGAGATTGAGAACACCCTCAGTAAGTTTGCAGATGACACCAAGTTGGGTGGAGTGTTGATCTGCTTGAGGGTAGGAGGGCTCTCCACAGGGACCTGGATAGGCTGGATTGATGGGCTGTGGCCAATAGTATGAGCTTCAACGAGGCCAAATGCTGGGTCCTGCACTTGGGCCACAACAATCCCATGCAATGCTACAGGCTTGGGGGAGAGTGGCTGAAAAGCTGCCCAGCAGAAAAGGACCTGGGAGTGTTGATTGACAGCTGGCTGAATGTGAGCCCAGGTGGCCAAGAAGGCCAACAGCATCCTGGCTTGCATCAGGAATAACGTAGCCAGCAGGACTAGAGAAGTGGTTGTCCCCCTGTACTCAACACTGGTGAGGCCGCACCTGTAGTACTGTGTTCAGTTTTGGGTGCCGCATTATAAGAAGGGCATTGAGGTGCTGGAGAGGGTCCAGAGAAGGGCAATGAAGCTGGTGAAGGGTCTTGAGAATAAGTCTTATGAGGAGCGGCTGAGGGACTTGGGGTTGTTTAGTCTGAAAAAAAGGGGGCTGAGGCGAGACCTTACTGCTCTGTACAACTACCTGAAAGGAGATTGTAGAGAGGTGGGCATTGGTCTCTTCTCACAAGTTACAACCAGTAGGACAAGAGGAAATGGCATTAAGATGAACTAGAGGAGATTTAGGTTAGACATTAGGAAAACTTCTGCACTGAAAGGGTTATCAAAGACTGGAACAGGCTGCCCAGGGAAGTGGTTGTATCACCATCCTTGGATGTATTTAAAACCCATCTTGATATGGTTCTCAGGGATATCGTTTGGAAGTGGGGCTGGTAGAGTTATACAACAGTTGGACTTGAAGATCTTAAAGGTCTTTTCCAGCCATAATGATTCTATGATTACTTATTTTTTTAAGGGTATCAGATTTTCCTAACACATTGTTGTAAAGGTTTATCTTGTTTAAGATCCTTTTTTTTGACAGCAAGTTACTTGATGTATCGGGTGTTGTTTTTTTTTTTTAATTTTGGGTTGGGGTTTGGTTTATTAGTTCATAAAATAAATAGCTTTCCTTGAGGCATAGTATTTTTTCCTTGCCATTACTTTAGGTCTCTGAAAGTAAGGGAGATCTCAGTGCTACATACTGAATCCAGCATACTAGTAGAGCTGTTTTTTTTTTTTCCAGCTCTGTCTTTGATATTCTAGGTCTTCCCTTACAGGAGCAAATAAGAAAAAAGAAAATTAATCTGCTGCAACATAAACATATCAGCAAAAAGCTTTTTTACTGAAAGAGATGTCAGAAAAATGCAGTGACTAAAATGAGGAATCTCTTTAGTCTCTTTTTTTTTTAAAATAAATATTCCTAAAAAATTCAAGTCATATGTAAGATTGATTTTCCTGGTTTATTGTGTGAAAATACACTTTTAAAACCATATTGTGTGCTATTCATCTCACACGGTTGCAAGAAATGACAAACAATCTCCAAAATTAACCAGTGGAAATACTACAGAGAGAATGAAGTTTTTAGAATGTCATAAAAATGAAAAAATAACATTAAGCTGCCAGGTGGGATATAAGGTTTAAAGGTAAAAAAGCTGAACTTGAAGCACAAAATGCTGTGAAAAAAAAATAGTTGTTACTACATTGAAAATGTAAGGGTATGGAAGGAAAGTAAATATGTCATGTAAGTATTTTCTTGGACCAGGTAAGTTCATTGTATTGCAGTTAGAAGAGTTAGTTGATTTTGCTTGACTTCATTGGTGGTCAAACCTAAAGTGTGTTTAGTTAGGGCTTGTTTGTTTTTGGCAAATATTTTACTTTTGAGGTTTTTTATTTTATTTTAAGTTATGTCACACAGAATGGAGAATATGAATCAGATCTGGAAAGAACAACAGCCTGCTCAGGTATTGTGAAAAGGCATGGATGTGAGGGTGGGAAGTATCATAGGATCATTAATTATTATTATTATTATTATTAAAGTTAGGTGTGAAAAGACCTTTAAGATCATCAAGTCCAACCGTTAACCTAGCACTGCCAAGTCCACCACTAAACCATTTCCCTAAGAGGCACATCTACACATCTTTTAAATACCTCCAGGGATAGTGACTCAACTACTTCCCTGGGCAGCCCGTTCCAATGCTTGGCAACCCTTTTTGTGAAGAAATTTTTCCTAATATCCAATCTAAATCTCCCCTGGCACATCTCATTTCCTCTGTTTCCTCTTGTCCTATCACATGTGACTTGGGAAAAGAGACAGACACTCACCTTGCTACAACTTCCTTTCAGGTAGTTGTAGAGAGCAATAAGGTCTCTCCTCAGCCTCGTTTTCTTCAGACTGAACAACCCCAGTTCCCTCAGCTGCTCCTCATAAGACTTGTTCTCTAGAACACTCATCAGTTTCATTACCCTTTTCTGGACACACTCCAGAATCCAAGATCAAAAACTGAACACAGTATTTGAGGTGTGGCCTCACCATTGCAGAGTACAGGGGGATAATCAATTCCCTAGTCCTGCTGGCTACGCTATTCCTAATACAAGCCAGGATGCTATTGGCTTTCTTGGCCACCTGGACACACTGAATATAGATTTATTCTAATGCACAATTCTTTTTTCACATATTACAGATTCTTCGACTTTTTTACTGCTGCTTGTCTGAAATCTAACTGAACAGTTATAAGATAAAAGGACATGGGTTTATAGTTTTGACAAAATTAAATTTTATATCTTGAAAAAAATAGGAAGAATTATATATCCAAAACATATGAATATACATAATACCATGGAATATAATATTTGCATATTATAAGCATAAATTTTCCTGTGATAAAATATTGCAATATTTTACTATGAGTATGAACTTCCATGCAAGGTCCTACACCTGGGTTTGGGCACAAATACAGGCTCAGTGGAGAATGGATCGAGAGCAGCCCTGAGGCGAAGGACCTAGGAGTGCCTTTGATGAGAAGCTCGACATGAGCTAGCATGATCCCAGCCCAGAAAGCCAACCATACCCTGGGCTGCATCAGAAGAAGTGTGGCCAGCAGGTCAAGGGAGGTGATTCTGCCCCTCTACTCTGCTCTCGTGAGACCAAACCTGGAGTACTGCGTCCAGCTCTGGTGTCCTCAACATAGGAAAGACATGGACCTGTTGGACCGAGTCCAGAGGAGGGCCACAAAGATCATCAGAGGGCTGGAGCACTTCTCCTATGAAGACAGGCTGAGAGAGTTGGGGTTATTCAGTCTGGAGAAGAGAAGGCTCCGGGGAGACCTTATTGTGGCCTTCCAGTACCTAAAGGGGGCCTACAGGAAAGCTGGGGAAGGACTTTTTACTAGAGCATGTAGTGATAGGACGAGGGGGAATAGCTTTAAGCTGGAAGAAGGTAGATTTAGATTAAATATTAGAAAGAAACTTTTCACTCTGAGGGTGGTGAGACACTGGAACAGGTTGCCCAGAGAAGTTGTGGATGTCCCATCCCTGGAGGTGTTCAAGGCCAGGCTGCATAGGACTTTGAGCAACCTGGTCTAGTGAGAGGTGTCCCTGCCTATGGTAGGGGGGTTGGAACTAGACGATCTTCAAGGTCCCTTTCAACCTAAACCATTCTATGATTCCTTGTGATGCAATATTTACAGTATTGTCTTGTAATCGTTTGGTGAGTATTCCCTGGTAATTTTATTGTGTATAATTTTTGTGATATAACAGGTGGTAAAGTTACTGAAATTAAAATTTTCAGCTTGAACAAATGAACTTTTTTGCACTTCTGCACCATCATCTTTTGTCTTTTAGGACAGTTACTGACAGTACTGGGTGTAATTTTGTAGAAAAATATAAAATTAGGATTTTGTTGATTCATTTTCTGACTTTTTTTTCCCCTCAAAGTATGTAGTTACGCAAAATTTAAAAACTCCTTTGAGTCACATCCACTCAAATATAGGGTTTTCTTTCCAGGCACCATTTGGAATCTTTCTATCACTACTAGTCTGATAAGTAAAACATCTACAAAATAGCTGCCTGCTGAGCTGTTTCTTCATTTTCCATGACTGAACGGTGTCTTAGCAAACTTTAAGTGGACAGGAAAGAGCTTCTTTTTTTTCATCAGATACACTGTAAAATTACTTTTGATTGTTTCATTTTGTTTCATTTTGCTCTTTTTTAACACTGTAGCTGAAAAATTTTGTAATTTCTCTTTTATGGAATAAATGTCTGTTTTCTCTTATAAGCTTGTCTGGTTTTAGGAGTTTATATGATATTGGCAAAGAATATGTATGCCTTCTCCGGAATTAACGGCTCCTTGCAGACCAATGTTTGCAGATAAACCCTTGGAGGATTTCAAGATTTACCAGACTCCCTGAGTTACTACTAAAGAATGGTATTGGCAGGTAAAGAGTGATAAACAGAAATATCTTCTAGCAGGTATTTCATATCAACATTTCATTAGAAAAAATAAAAATAAACCACATCTCCTGGTTCTCTGCCTAAGACTATTAGAGCATCTATTTCTTCTATTCTTTTACTTCTTTATTCTCATAATTCTTGTAATGGAAAATTGCATACAGTATTAGAAACTGGAAACAGGCGTGAAACTTGTTAATTGTCGTGATAAATAAATCACCATGATGCTTGAGCATCCAGTTATACTAACAGTTGATATTTCCTGTAGATTTTTTTTTCATTATTTTTAAATAGTCTGAGAATGAGATGCAAGTTTCAGAAATGATACTATACTGAGAATGTAATTCGTATTATTGTCACAGGCAAGACAGAGTAAGTGAAAACCTGTAGTGGATAGGAATACTGGGGTTTAATTAGGAACCAACAAGATTAGAGCTTTTACCCTGCTTGGTTAAATCACACACTCGTTCATTCTCTCTCAAACAGCATTACATTCAGTAAATCTTGACCTCCCTTCCCTACAAGCATATCATTGGTGCTCCAGGAAGGTCAGGCAGAAGGTTGTGTAACTTTCTACTGTGGAACTGCTCACAGTTACCAGATTTGGGTGTCACTGGCCAAGGTCCCTGGGCATCACCTGGCATTAGTCTTCATGTAGCTTTTTGTTCTCAGGATCTTTTCTCCAGCCAAAATCTTCACCTCCTTTTTCCCTGGACCCCAAGTCCACAGTTTTACCATTGGTTTCTCATCTATGTGCAGAAGCAAATGCATGAATACAGAAAAAGCTGGTGGGAAAACAGTTCTAAAAGAAAAATGAAATCACCTTATTTCCTTTTTAGCTGATCAACTATACAGAAACTGTTCTTGAATTATGCATCCAGGATTTACCTTTTCCTCTAACATATATAATATGATCTTTTCAGTTCCAACAGTAAATATACAGTTTCTCTGACTTTTACAAACCCAAAATATCCCTTGCAGAGCATCTCTAGTCTGTGATATAGGTCATCTATGAATTTTTTTCTTTGACTTTTGACTTGTTTGTAAGGCCAACAGCTTCTCTTTCCTGTTTCAATAAGGTTAGAACCTCGAAAGAATAAGATCCTATGCCAATATTTTTAATTTATTCTTTCCAATGTACCTTTATAGGCGGGGGGGGAAATCAGTAAACCTTTATTAAAATGGGATCACAGACTTCACTATCCTTAACATTTTATATTATCTGTCTGCTCTTTCCAGGACCTCATCCACATTTGATGCCATTTTCTCTACTGACAGCTTTTGCCTTCTTAACATTTTCTCTCTTTTGTCTTCCAAAACATTATTGAGTGGACAGGGTAAATCATTCTGCAGCAGAGCATGGAAGCCACTTGACCTCAGTTCATTGCTTGGTTTTTATTCCAACTTTTTTTCTCAGCTATCCTGCATTTCCCTTCCTTTTCACTCTATTCATATGGCATGAACTATTCAGTCCTTGCAGAATAAACATACAAATTCTTTGGGCATTTAAGTTCTGAACTCTTCTTTTTGGGTACAGCTTTATCTTTTTTTGAGCTTTGGAGACCAGTTGGCTCCCCGGTACCATCTGTAGCTTTTCTTTCCTGTTAGAACACCTGAAAATTTCCTTCTCCCCCCTAGAGATGGAGCTGCCTGTTCTCCAAGAATACAAGGCCTAGATCTGATACAACACTACCGCAGGCTTCTGGTCCAGCCTTCGGAGAAAAACATTAAATTGTGAGAAAGAGCTCCAAGGAAATCTGCAGAAATATAAGAAAGACTACACCTGCTTTAGTAGCAAGATGGTTAGACTAGATGATCTCTAGAGGTTCCCTTCCAGCCCTGCCATTCTGTGATTCTGTGAAAATTAAAGACAGAAATAGGATAGATGAGATGGGATTGTTAGTATCTCAAGAACTTAAGAAGGGAAGAAAGGTATAATATCCTAAAAATCAATGAACAACAACAAAAAAACAACACACCAAAAAACCCCAAACAAACCAAAATAAAGGTAAACCAGGAATCACCGGATTATCAGCCTGAGTTATCAGAAAAGTGAGTAATCATTGTCGTCACCATGATGGTGTTTGTGGAAGATGGCAACTGAGTAACAGAATATTCATTCTTAGAAGCTGTAGAGGTCAACATTTACTCAGATGTCTTGTCAAAGGTGGTGAGCATACCAATGTTGACTTTAGTAGTTCATTAGATACTACCAATCTCTTGTGTGTGTAAACCAATAATTAACTCCTTTATATTTTTCAGTTGAGTATACTCTCCTGACAGAGTGTCTTGTTCAAGTTTAAAAATTACCAGACTAATCCAGAAGATGAGAGGTAAAACACTGACAGGAGATATCTGAACCTCTTTGAAGAGATCTACGAGATATTTTTATAATGTTAGTTTCAGTTCAGTTGCCCAAATCATAAAGGTTTTGGGTGTGTGTCTGAACATTTATGAATTGGAATGACATTGAATTTAGGTAAGCTTTCTTGGCCCATGATCATACTACTTCTATAGAAAAGGTGTCTTGCATAGGTGTCCTAAACTTTATTTATTCTTTGACTGAACAACTTTATAACGCTCGTCAGACTGTCACAAGGCTGTGCTAAACCTCACCCATTTGCAGACTGGTAATTCTTCATGGGACTCACCTTATACTAATAGACACCTGGAATGGGATTTAGATACTTAATAATGTTGTCTAATGTTTTTTGAGATGTTTTAGGTTACCCCAGAAAAATGTTTGGGGCTGTCAGTTAGACAGCACCTAGAGGAGACAAACCTTAGCACAGAATCAGCTGGGGGCTAGGTGGGATTATCACATGAAATCTAAAATGGCATTAATGTCCTTGTTTAGACAGCTGTGTCCTATGCCAACATTTGGTCATTTGTCCTATTTGGGGTCCAATGACAAAATAGATGAGTGACTCAAACAGCCATAGAGTATCCTGTCTCAACTCTGTATGCCTCTCCAAAATGTTATAGGACCCCCCACAGGCTCTGTGTTGGATATAGCATCCCCCAAAGGATATCTCATGTACCCTAGGGCGTCTGAAAAGGCGTTATGGATGATGGAACTGAGCCCAGATTTCCACTGACTATAACAAGAACTTGGACACCTAATCATCAATATTGACACCTAAATGCAGGTGTCTCAACATTAAGCTAAATTCCATTTCCAAGTCTGATGTTGAATCCCATTACAACCGTATTTTTCAACTGTCACTATTGAAAAGAATCACAACTTTGTTTTCAGTCCCATATACCGTTCCACTAGTTTTGGATGACATAGAGTTAATTTTCTTCATAGTAGCTTGTACGGTGCTATGTTTTGGATTTGTACTGAAAACTGTGTTGATACTACAGGAATGTTTTCATTATTGCTAAACAGTGTTTACACAGCATCAAGGCCTTTTCTGTTTCTTACTGTCCCCTTCCAGCAAGTAGGCTGGAGTGCATAAGAAGTTGGGAGGGAACACAGATGGGACAGCTGATGCCAACTGACCAAAGGGGTATCCCGTACCACATGATGTGCTCAGCCATAAAAACTGGGGGAAGACAGAAGGGCCAGGGGGAGACGACATAGAGTGATGGCATTTGTCTTCCCAAGTAACTCTTACACGTGATGGAGCCCTGCTTTCCTGGAAATGGCTGGACACCCGCATACTGATGGGAAGCAGTGAATGAACTCCTCATTTTGCTTTGCTTGCATGTGCAGCTTTTGCTTTACCTATTAAAATGTCTTAATGTCAACCCACGAGCTTTCTTACTTTTACTCTTCCAATTCTCTTCCCCATCTCAACAGGGGAAGTGAGCCAGTGCCTGTATGGGGCTTAGCTGCCTACCTGGGTTAAACCACAACAACTATCATAATACAATTAGTTTAGGTAGTCAAAGATCTGACAGCGTATCACCATCTCAACACGAGCTTACTCAAAACAGGTTATGTTACCTAATAAAGCTTCTATTTTGAGGCAAAGCAAGGAACATGGGTTTGCAGTTAGGCTTAAAATGGTTTTATAATTTTTGTAGGTAGAGTCTACCTTAGTTTAAGGTATGGTGAAGCTTCTACCTTCTCTATAAAATAAGGAGATTGTCATAGCATAATTCCTATTTGCTGCTTGCTTTTGTTTTCCTGTTCTTTCAAATGGAACTTGAGAAAAGGGACTGCCGTATTTTTTCCTTCCAGTTTTTGACATCTTGGTCATAGGAAAAGCTTTCTAAATGAAAAATGTATTCTTTGTTGTCCTTGTTGTCTTTCTTGTCTTTATAGTCATTGCCTCAAATAAATCTGGTTCTTTTCATTATTGCACAGTGATCACTGTCTGTTATTCTTAAACGGTGCTTGGGAGTTGCTTGGGATGATGCTAGCTGTTATAGCCAAAGTACCACAGGAGATTGTGCTAATGCTGTAATATTGTAAACAGATAAGATTCAATACCTGGTAAAGTTCACTGTACATACCTAATTTATGAGTATAGATTTCAGTTCCTTTATGTTTCATTTGCTTGATTAAAACAGACTACTAACAAATTGAAATTTTCATTTTAAGTTAAATTAATTAATGTCCTTATATAAGCTAGTACAAGGGGACGTTATTTGTTTTTTTTTTTTTCTTCTATCTCTTTTATGGTAAGGGATTTTTATAATACACAGATAAGTTTAACTAATGCTTGAATAATATTCGATGACATTGTTAAACAAATATTCACTGTGCTGGAGTTGTTTAATTCAGTGGCCTATTAAAAAATAAAATCTACTACTCTGTAGAGAAGATAGTGAAATTCAAGTTTCTAAGAAATATCAGTGTGTAAACTATATTATTTTTGCTTTTGGAATGTAAAATTTCATATTTGATATGTGAAGATTTGATATCATTAATATTCTAATTTAAATATTCTAAAGCTTAACTCCTTAATCTGAAAAATGTCTCATAAGTGTAATAACCCCAGAAATGTGATTAAAGTAAAACTATTTTATTCATGACTTAATACTTAAGGAGTCATAAGAATATATCCAGACCTCATTGACCTTAGCATGCTATTAGCCATTCCAGAGTTCTCTAATAATGCCAGTAAATCATATGGTATAACTGAAGAGTCTTTTAGGTGTCATTTTTACAGCAAACATTCCGTATGGTTCTCATGGGTGACTTCAGCCACCCTGACATCAGTTGGAAGGATAACACAGCCAGGCACAGGCAATCCAGGAGGTTCCTGGATTGCATTGAGGACAACTTCCTTCTCCAAGTGGTTGAGGAGCCGACGAGGAGAGGAGCCATGCTGGACCTTGTTCTTACCAACAAGGAAGGGCTGGTTGACAGGGTCAAATTCAAGGGTAGCCTGGGCTGTAGTGACCATGAAATGGTCGAGTTTGAAAACCTCAAGGCAATGAAGAAGGCGCGCAGCAGGCTGACGACCCTGGACTTCAGGAGAGCTGACTTTGGCCTCTTGAAGAATCTGCTTGGTATGGTGCCGTGGGATGAAGTACTGGAAAGAAGAGGAGTCCAAGAAAGTCGGTTAATATTCAAGGACCACCTCCTCCAAGCACAGCAGCAATGCATTCCTACAAAGAGGAAGGCAGGCAGAAAAGCCAGGAGGCCTGCGTGGATGAACAAGGAGCTCCTGGAAGTGACCAAAAGAAAAAAGGAGGCCTACAGGGAGTGGAGACAGGGCCGGGTAGCCTGGGAGGATTACAGAGGAATCGTTCGAGCAGCCAGAGAGCGGGTTAGACAAGCTAAAGCCCAGGTAGAACTAAATCTGGCCAGGGACATTAAGACAAACAAAAAATCCTTCTATAGGTATGTCAGTGAGAAAAGAAAGACGAGGGAAAATGTAGGCCCTCTCCGGAAGGATACGCAAGAACTGGTCACCCGGGACAGCGACAGAGCTGAGGTACTCAATGACTTTTTTGCCTCAGTCTTCACAGACAAGGACAGCAGCCGCACTGCCCAAGATGCAGATTGCAAAGGAAAGGACTGGGAAAACGGAGCACCGCCCACTGTAGAGGAAGATAAAGTGAGAGACCACCTGAGGAACCTGAAGGTGCACAAGTCCATGGGACCTGATGAGATACATCCACGGGTCCTGAGGGAACTGGCAGATCAAGTCGCGAAGCCACTAGCCATCATATTTGAGAAGTCGTGGCAGTCTGGCAAGGTTCCTGCCGACTGGAAAAGGGGAAACATAACCCCTATTTTCAAAAAGGGAAACAAGGAAGACCCGGGGAACTACAGGCCAGTCAGTCTCACCTCTGTGCCTGGCAAGATCATGGAGCAGATCCTCCTGGAAACTCTGCTGAGGCACACAGAAAACAAGGAGGTAATTGGCGAGAGCCAACATGGCTTCACCAAGGGCAAGTCATGCCTGACAAATTTGGTGGCCTTCTACGAAGGGGTTACAGCGGCAGTGGACAAGGGAAGATCTACTGATGTCATCTACCTGGACTTGTACAAAGCGTTTGACATTGTCCCACACGATATCCTGGTCTCTAAATTGAAGAGACATGGATTCGATAAATGGACCACTCGGTGGATAAAGAACTGGCTGGACGGTCACACTCAGAGGGTTGCGGTCAACGGCTCGGTGTCCAAGTGGAGAGCAGTGATGAGTGGCATTCCTCAGGGGTCGGTACTGGGGCCTGCACTATTCAACATCTTTGTGAGCGACATGGACAGTGGGGTAGAGTGCACCCTCAGCAAGTTTGCTGATGATACCAAGCTGTTTGGCGAGGCAGACACGCTGGAGGGGAGGGATGCCATCCAGAGGGACCTGGACAGGCTGGAGAGGTGGGCCCAAGCCAACCTCATGCAGTTCAACAAGGCCAAGTGCAAGGTCCTACATCTGGGTCGGGGCAATCCCAAGCACAAATACAGGCTCGGCAGGGAATGGCTGGAGAGCAGCCCTGTGGAGAAGGACCTGGGGGTGCTGATTGACGAGAAGCTCGACATGAGCCAGCAATGTGCAATCGCAGCCCAGAAGGCCAACCGTATCCTGGGCTGCATCAAAAGAAGTGTAGCCAGCAGGTCAAGGGAGGTGATTCTGCCCCTCTACTCTGCTCTCGTTAGACCCCACCTGGAGTACTGCATCCGGCTCTGGAGTCCCCAACATAAGAAGGACATGGACCTGCTGGAGCGCGTCCAGAGGAGAGCCACGAGGATGATCAGAGGGCTGGAGCACCTCTCCTATGAGGAGAGGCTGAGAGAGTTGGGGCTGTTCAGCCTGGAGAAGAGAAGGCTCCGGGGAGATCTTATTGCGGCCTTCCAGTACCTAAAGGGGGCCTACAGGAGAGCTGGAGAAGGACTTTTTACAAGGGCATGTAGTGATAGGACGAGGGGGAATGGCTTTAAGCTGGAAGAGGGCAGGTTTAGATTAAACATTAGGAAGAAGTTTTTCACTGTAAGGGTAGTAAGGCACTGGAACAGGTTGCCCAGAGAGGTTGTTGAAGCTCCGTCCCTGGAGGTGTTCAAGGCCAGGCTGAACGTGGCCTTGGGCAACCTGGTCTAGTGGGAGGTGTCCCTGCCTATGGCAGGGGGGTTGGAACTCGATGATCTTCAAGGTCCTTTCCAACCTAATCCATTCTATGATTCTATGGTTTTGATCTTATTTTTTTCAGTTTCTTTCCTGTAACTCTATAGCTACTACTTCCAAAAGCTTTGGTGAAGGAATATGTATTGCAGTAAAGCGTAAGTCCCGTATTTAATCTAGTGATGTACTTCTAGAGATATGAAACTGCAGTGTAACTGGGGTGTCACTACTTTTAAAGACAACTTTCTGGGACAAGGTTGTGTATTTCTTACACAGAAGGTCCCCATCATTTGTGCCGTCTCAAATGACCAGAGAGGAAACTACAACTTTGAGTGGCTGTTCTTGAATATATTTGTAAATACACTGTGATCAGACCATTTTCAAAATTATTATACAAAATAAATGTTTTCATTATAAAAACTATTTCCAAATTAACTTATTGAATTCTATTCTGTGTAATGTTTGCTGAAAAAAAAGGTATTGCCATTGCAAAGAAAAGAAATATTAAATATTATTTTCAGTTTTTCAGTTCTAATTATATTTCTTAAATTGTAGAACATATTAATTTGATTAGCATTTTAATTATGTAGTTCTGCTTCTAGATCCCAGGTTACTCCTTAGCTTAAAGCTGACAATTCTGTCTTAAAGCCATTCTCTGGTGAGTTCATTAAGAAAATGAAATTTTTATTAAAAGTTTTAGATTAATTGATTTTCAAATAAAATGGAACTCAACATTACCTGTTAACTTCAAGGGGGAATAATGAAATGTTAAGGATGTTTCAAAAATTTAAACTAATTATTTATATCTCTCTCTGCTGTCTTAAATGTAGAACATCATAGTTAATGAGCTTGGAATTCAGTTACAAATGTTAATATTATTAGTAGTATTATGATATTTTAATTTTTCTGCAAAGCCTATATGTCTAAGAATGTGCATTCTGTCATGTCTAAAGCAATCTAAAAAACTCATGTCTTTACAACTAAATAGGTGTGTCTCAGTGCCAACAGCACCGAGGGTAAATCGGCATTTTATTATTAGGAAATTTTATTAGTGAAGTAAAAACCTCACTCCAGTCCAAGCCCATAAAATTCCATAAAGTAAAACAAAACAAAAAATACCTTTAAAAGACCTTATCTTTTCTGATGTGCCTCAGACATTCACTGAAATTATGTTCCTCATCTCATTCTTTCTTCCATCAAAATAGAGTAACAGCCCATCACAAATTAAAAAATCCATGGAACAAGAAGCTAAAGGAGGATCTCTGGCTGACCAGGAATAACCATGTGATCACAGAGCGCATAGATGTCTCCCCGCTCCCTAACCTTAATTTATGTATAGAATTCCTACTTTCACAATGGCCTGAAGCATCATTCTATAAGTTAGTGGGTAGGACATCTTGCGGTTAAGCCTACATTGAAGGCTGAACCAGAATCAAACACAAGAGAAACTCGTGATCTACCCTGTCCAAACTAAATTCTCTAATCATCCAACTATTAACCATTTTTCAAAAAGTAATTGCCATCATTATTAGCTGTCTTTTAGCTACTCATTTAGAGATGCAATTCACAAGACAGCAATCCAAACATGAAGTCATATATGGATGGAGGAGTCTTGACCTCTGAGATGAGTAGTCAGTCGCAGCCTTCTGTTAGGCCTTTCTTAATGACTAGATAGAGGCAGCAAGGAATAGACATCGTTTTTGAAATATGACGGTTCAAGTATTTTTTGGAGAGTGAAACTAAAATAAGGAATAAAGAAAAGCCAGTATCTTGGCATAGAAGACCCTCATAACAAAGATTAAGGAAGTAGGAGTCTTCAAGTTAGGCACTATAACTGCATTTCTACTAGAAAATAAAACAGGGCCAGGGCATGGCCTCAAAGTCAGGCATGTGGTCATTCATGCTGTTTAATTGTTACTATGTTCCCTGGCACAGTTTTGGCTGTGCCAATTAAAGTTCCCTCCTATGCAAACACAATTCCCCTGAATTCAGGCCTAAAATTGTTCCCTATGGGTAATTTAGTTGTAACCATCTGGGGCAGAAGAGAGTATAGGCATATGGATATGAAAAATGAATGCCACATAAACTCTCATCCAGACATCGCTATTTGTTCTCATTTATGTATTATTATAAACAGTGGTGCTTAACTCTTAAGACTGGACCCTCTCACCCCAAAATTTACTCCAAAGTCAAAAGTTATATATACAGTGACTGCATGAGTTAGGTATCTCAGAATATTAACAATAATAGTAGTAGCAACATTAATAAAAACATTTTCCAGATAGATGAATTTTAATCCATTTAAACTTAGATCACAGGAATATATAAGGCAGGGACATAACATTTAGTCTTCTGCATGCGAGCTGCAGATACATGTCTTGGCCCACTGAGGATCCAGATGAAAATTCATTACAGTGCTATAGGAAGCTAGGGTCTTGATAGTACTTTATGAATGCATAATTTCTTCATGATTTGGACCAAAACTTGTATTTGATTACAATAGCCATAAATATGAAATAAATAAAGAAATTAAGACTATAGACAATTATTGTACCCACATCCTGTTCTTTCAGAGTGTCAGCCTTGCTGTTTTTATGTGCTCCATATGATGTTAAACTCTCTTTGATTTAGTAATGACAACATGGTCCCGGTGTAACATTTTGAAAACCTTACTTTCTATCCAGTCAATTTCTAGAGTTTAGTGTCACTTAGTCAGTATCTATTGTTAGACTGTTATTTATATCTCACTCAGAAACAGTCATTTGTAATGTGTAAAAAATATTACATTGATCAAATATTCACTCTACTCAGTATTGATATGCTATAGATCAATATTTCTGCCCCTCTACTCCGCTCTGGTGAGATACCACCTGGAGTACTGTGTCCAGCTCTGGGGCCCTCAACGTAAGAAGGACATGGACCTGTTGGAGTGACTCCAGAGGAGGGACACAAATACAGTCAGAGGGCTGGAGCACCTGTCCTATGAGGACAGGCTGAGAGTTGGGATTGCTCAGCCTGGAGAAGAGAAGGCCCTGGGGACACCTTACAGCAGCCTTCCAGTACTTAAAGAAGGTCTACAGGAAAGATGGGGAGGGACATTTATCAGGGAGTGTAGCAATAGGACAAGGGGTAATGGTTTTAAACTGAAAGAGGGTAGATTTAGGTCAGATATTAGGAAGAAATTCTTTACTGTGAGGGTGGTGAGACACAGGAACAGGTTGCCCAGGGAAGTTGTGGATGCCCCATCCCTGCAAGTGTTCCAGGCCAGGCTGGATGGGGCTTTGACCAATCTGTTCTAGTGGAAGGTATCCCTGGCCATGACGAGCAGTCTGGAAGTAGATGATCTTTAAGGTCCCTTCCAACTCTATTTTATGATTTTTATATTGTATGATTTGCAGAACTCATCTGCCATGCAGAACAATGAATTAGTCATGTACATTGAAATATAGATTTATATTCTTTTGCAAAGTGAAATTGAAAACTGTGGTAAAATGTCTATGCTCTGGAAATGTTATCATTTAATATTTTAGCTTATCTTTAATTAGTAAAGAAAAAATATAACCATTCCCAAAGGCAAACAATAAGACCACAGAAAATTTTTGAAAACTCTCAAACACATTAAAACTCAAAGAAAACAAAAAAGAATGTAAATTTTTATTTCAAAATAGTGGTTCAAAATGTCTTTGATAGTATTTCTGCCTGAATTCTTTCTCGGAATTTTTGCTTCAAAGAGTGGGATTTAGTAAATACATCTAGATAGTTACAGAAGAACATAGGCTATGGAGACAAACGGATACTTCCAGGGAAAAAGGATGTCATTTAGATTCATCTTGTGTAAATTGCTCTCTAGAGGTGCCTATTTGTTTCCATGTTTTTGGAGGGACTAGGGTGACTAGCTCAGATGGACATACAGGGTATGACTGAAATGTCTGTGCACAGCCAATTTGTGTCATTTGAGACATCCTTAAATAGTCAAAAAGATCACATAAGGATGACAAACATGACAAAGGAGATATGTATCTTTGTGAACCAGTGGTCAGAGACAAAATCCATATGCTCCATGGCATCTCAGCTGGCACAGCACACCTACGATTTAGGAATCTGACAAACACCTTGAGTGCGATTCAGCTCTGGATTCAGATACCTGAGCAACCCCTATGTCTACACATAAGCAAATGTGTACATTACCAAACATTAAATGGAGACTATTGAATACAGTAAGTAAAGAATGATCTGCTGCATATACATAGGCATTTATTGCTGTCCAAGATGCATTCAGGTGATTTATTTAATCTTTTCATATAACTGATATATATGTATATATCAGGGAATGAGAGATCAGTGTTATGGGAGTGTTTAAATGACTTATATATCAGGCCAGTTTTAAACTTCTGAACAGTATCTTACTAGACTGACGTTTATTAACAATATACTTCATGTTAATAGTTATTACTCATTATCAGTCATTATCATTATGTATTCACCATTGTCAGTCCTTAGAAGTTATATACTACAGAAACCATGAGTATACGCTACCATGGAGCTGATGGCCATAAATTGGCACTGATGGCTACCATCCTTGAGGATTTTAGTTGCTCAAGTCAAAGTAGCAAAACTTGAAAGCTCTTCCACATGGGAAACTGAAACCAAAGTGATTATCTTCTTTCTCGTTCCTCCCGCAATCTGGGACTTGTTCTTTTAAGAGAAGTTTAACTTCTTAGGCAATTAGCAGTCCTTGACCTTCACAGATGGACTCCACATTGCGTGATGCAAAGTAGGGAGTTACTTTCCCAGGCTTCCTTACTTAGCTGCTACTTCTTTCCTTAAAGCAAAAGTTGTCTTCTCCCAGAACTTGAGGTAGCACTTCTTCAGTAACCAGCACTTGACTATCACTGAGTTGTTGGCAGTCCTGGGGCCTCTGCTTTCAACCTGTACCCAAAGTTCCAAGGTATTTTCTTTTATCCTATAGGAAAACAGCACATCTTAACAAAAGACACCAACTACCAAGCTCCAATTCACACATCCAGTTCTCATAGTTAGTTGATAAGAACAGGCCACCGCTGGGGCCTTGCCCATTCAGCATTCAGCACAAATACCACAAGGTCCATGGCCTGTTACTAGCAGTGGCAACGTTATTTTTTATGCACTACTGGGTACAGAAATACTTTTACAGTTTTGCTGTATGGTTGGTCCCCAATCAAGTCAATATTGTATCACAGAATCACAGAATCTTCTAGATTGGAAAAGACCTGTAAGATCATCTAGTCCAATCATTAACCTAACACTGACAAGCCCACCACTAAGCCATGTCCCTAAGCACTATATCTACACGACTCTTAAATACCTCCAGGGATGGGGAGGCCACCACTGCCCTGGGTAACGTGTTCCAATGCCTGGTGACCCTTTCAATGAAAAAATTCTTCCTAATATCCAATCTAACTTCCCTTGGCACAACTTGAAGCCATTTTCCCTTGTTCTATCACCTGTTACTTGACAGAACAGGTCAACTCCCACCCCTCTGCAACCTCTTTTCAGATTGTTGTAGAGAGCAATAAGGTCTCCCCCTGAGCCTCCTTTTCTCCAGGCTAAACAACCCCAGTTCCCTCAGCCACTCCTCATAATACATGTGCTCCAGACCCCTCACCAGTTTCATTGCCCTTTGTAGTCTGATTAAAGTGCCTCTACTTCTAAAAGTAAAAAAGTGTAACACACTTATTCTTTAGCTGCAATATTAATAGGGCTGGTTTTTTAGCATTACATATATCATGCCTCAGAGATGTCAGAAACTGTTCAAATCTACTTAATAACAATGGCATTAGTGACATCAAACTATTGCCTAATAGTTTTTAATGTTTTCATAACTTGCTTGTACCTGTCACAGCTCTTCATTACTTTTTCATGTAATGTAATTCTGAGTGATGCTTGTAGCAAACGACAAGTATTGTCCTGGTTTCAGCTAGAAATTGTTCTGGTTTCAGCTAGAACAGAGTTAATTTTCTTCCTAGTAACTGCTGTATTTTGGATTTACTATGAGAATAATGTTGATAACACATAGTTTTAGTTGTTGCTAAGTAATACTTATAGTAAGTCAAGGACTGGTTCAGTTTCCCATAGAAGCTGAGAGGGAGCATAGACAGGACAAGCTGGCTGAAAGAATATTCCATACCATAGACATCATGCTCAATATATAAATGGAGGTTGGCCATGTGGCAGAAATCTGCTATTGTTGCTCAGGACTGGCTGGGCAATTGATCATTTGCTGGTGAGCAATTACATTGCATCACTTTCTTTTTGGTATGTTCTCTTACCATTATTATTATTATTATTATTTTCTCTTCCACTACTGTTCTATTAAACTGTCTTTATCACAGCCCACGAGGGGGTTTTTGGCGGTGTTTTTTTTTACTTTTTTCCCTCATCTCCCTATCCTGCTGGAGAGAGAGTAAGTGAACAGCTGCGTGGTCCTAGTTGCCTAGTTGCCCTTCTCTCAAGTGCATCAACTGTACCACTCAGCTTGGTGTCATCTGCAAAGTTGCTGCGGGTGCACACAATCCTACTGTTTGTGTCATTAATAAAGATATTACACAGCATTGGCCCCAATATGGACCCTTGAGGGACACCACTTGTTACTGATTTCCACTTGGACATTGAGATGTTGACTAACTCTTTGGACACAGCCATCCAGTTAATTCCTTATCCATCTAACAGTCCATCCGTCAAACCCACATTTCTCCAATTTAGTGGCAAGAAGCTTGTGGGAGACAGTATCAAAGGCCTTACAGAAGTCCAGGTAGATGACATTTGTAGCTCTTCTCTTGTCACTTCATCATAAAAGCCAACTGGATTGGTCAGTCATGATTTGTCTTTGGTGAAGCCATGTTGACTGTCTCTAGTCATATTGCTGTCTTCCATATGCTTCGATATATCTTCCAGGAGGATCTGTTCTAGGATCTTACCAGGCACAGAGGTAGTTCCCAGGGTTGTCCTTACTATTCTTTTAAAAAAATGGGTGCCATATTCCCTTTTTCCAGTCACTGGTGACTTCTCCTGACTGCCATGACTTTTCAGATATGATGGAAAGTGGGTAAGTGATACACCAGCTAGTTCATTCAGGACCCTGGGATGCATCTCATCGGGTTCCTTGGACTTGTGTATGTTCAGATTCCTCAGGTGGTCTTAAACCTGATCTTCTCCTATGATGGGAAGAACTTCCTTGTCCCAGTCCCTGCCTTGAGTTTCAGGGGCTTGAGAGATGTGGGAAGAGAGACTACCGTTGAAAACTCAGGCAAAAATAATTGTTTAATTGTGAGGTTCTCAGCTTTCTCCATGTTGGTGGTCACTAGTTCTGTTTTATTTACCAGGGAGGATATATTTTCTTTTATCTTCCCTTTCTGACCAATGTACCTGTAGAAGCCCTTCTTATTATTCTTCTCATCCCTTGCTAAATTTGGCTCCAGCTGTGCCTTAGCTTTCCAAATCCCATCCCTACACAGCATCCTTATATTCTTCCCAGGATATGTGTCCCTGGTTCCACTGACTGTGCACTTTCTTCCTACACTTTATTTCGATCAGGAAGTCCTTACTCAGCTATGCTGGTCTCCTGCCTTCCTTGCATGATTTCTTACACGTGGGAATCGAGAGCTCTGGCTTTCTCAGAAAAATGTCCTTAAAGAGCTGTCAGCTCTCTCCTTCTCCTTCAGTTCCTTTAGTTCAAATCCTCCTAGTTCTGCTCCTTTAGTTCAACTAAAAGAAACATTAAAAACTTGTTTCGTCAGCATAATATCTTTGCAAGTTTTATACAAAAATAAAGCATGAAACATTAGTCTGTAGGAGTGCAACTATACTTTTACTGACCCTTGTTATCTCCGTATTTTCAGCATGAAAATATGATTGAGTAGAACTAGTGGCTGTGCCCTTAGAGCCATATAGCCAAATCTGCATTGAAATTCACTCTTATTGCAGGTTGATTTGCATTCATTTCATGATGAAATATCTTCTTCTACATTCTAATAATTAAAATTGAATTTTGGTTTTCACACGAACAATCTGCATCAAGTTATTTAATTATGCATATGAGTGTATATATATGCATATGCAAAAGCAGGAGTGTATGTACACATAGGAGAAATTAAAATTGGGAGGGTAATTTTTAATCTTATAAAAGCTTTAACTCACACTACTGTTATATATATATTTATAATGTGTAAGTATATAATAAATCTAGAACTTTATAATGCATATTTTCATTTTGGACAGAGCCTAGATAAGCCCTGAAAGGAAAAACCACCTCTGGCATCATTAGCTTTTTTTTTTTTTTCTTCCCCCTCAGACCAGTTATGAGTGCTGAGATTACTGAAGTTAATAGGAATTGTGTGTTATCCAAAACGCCCATACAATTCACACCTACTATCACAGCTTCTAGCATTATAAATGACAGCATCAAGAATGGGAAGCACTGCATGGACAGAAGGGACATGCAGAGAATATTGCATTAATAAGGTGATTCAAACATGGTCAGTAAGCATAAGCTGGTGTAAGAAGCTGCCCTCTGAGGAGGAGATCTTGGGATGGGAGGTGAAAAAGACCCGTGCCCATTTTCATAGTTAGCTGATGTTTAGGGAGTGCCAGTGATCATATTTTGTGAAAACAGGAACAAGGACATTATCAGAGCAGCTGAAACTTGATGAAGATGTACAGGAGGCCTGGAGCCACTGCTCCTGGCTGCACAAGACTACTCAAAATAGCCATCAGGCAAGGAAGATACAGAGGATAAACTGCTGTCCCAGGGCATGAAAAACTCATGTTCAGGTAAGTTTTATGCCTAAATCAGAAACTGTAGGCCCTTATAATCCTTTTCATACGAAAACCATTTGTCCAGGTTTTTTTCCTTGCTCTTCTATCACTCAGAACCATTGAAATTGCTCTGTAAGTCTTTGTTACCCACTTTCACCTTTTCTGTGCTAAATAAAGTAACCTCATCAGAAAATACCTTTTTTTCATAGATCAGTTATAAATATACTGAGTGGGAAAAGTTTGACCCCAGCTTTCTATAAATGTACTCATCACCTCACTCTAACGTGAGAATGGCAATTCATTGCTGCACTTTGTTTTCTGCTAGTCATTGGTTATCTATACAAGGCCTATTCACAGAATACCCAGTGGAAACATTAAGTATTTAATTCTAGGAGGAATGAAATAGATCATCCTGTAACTAAAACAGCAATGCTAGTTTCATTAATTAAAATAATTTATTTGTAAAGTGGAAACAACTGGGTTTTTTCCTTCCATAAATCTCTAATATTACAGAATTACATTACACAAATGGAATTTGATGTTGTCATTGTCATGAAGTTGCACCAGGGGACCTTTAGGATGGATATTACTAAAAATTTCTTCACCAAAAGGGTTATCAAGCATTGTAACAGGCTGTCCAGGGAAGTGGTTGAGTCATCATCCCTGGGGGGATTAAAAAGAGGTGTAGACATGGTGCTTAGGGACATGGTTTAATAGTGGTTTTGGCAGTGTTAGGTTAATGGTCGGACTCGATCTTATAGGTCTCTTCCAACCTAGATGATTCTATGATTCTACGATTATTTGTCCTTATTTATACATTTGTAGATAAGTATTTTTCACTGATCTCTAAAATAAACTTACATGTGATCTAGAAGTATTGCATCACTGAGTTTACCTTTGTCTTCTTGTGATTAAATAGTTTTGAATTCTTTAAGCCCTGTTGATTACGTTATCGTCATTTCAAGCTATGTGTACCTAAGAATACACAATTCATATGAAAGGATACAAGCCAACAGAGAGAACCAAGGTTTCAGTGAACTGTGGAGGAATGAAGAAAACATTTGTCATCTTACTGTATTTTTTGGGTTTTAGTTAGTGCAAGTTAACTAGACTTCTCTTTATTTCACAGAAACATCTGTATGAAATGTAGAAAAGACTGAGTTATACTGCCTGGCTGAGTTTTCGTATACATTTGATTATAATCTACTTAATTACACAACATTGGAAATCAGTTCTGTCTAGTTACTTCACTGCTTTGCTACTTTTCAGTGAATAGCTTCTAAATTACAGAATTCTTAAAATTCATCTGCATAATCCAGCAACATTTATGAAGCAATGAAACACAGAATACACCCATTTTTGGCCACAGAATGATTGTGTGTGTGTATGTGTGTGAAATGGATACAAATTAGATAATAATACCTTAAAATCCAATTGCACTCATCTGGTTTTGACCTCTACCTAAGCCTGACTTTCAGAGACTATGCATCATATTAATTTCATGAAATGAAGAAATGCCCATGAAATAGAAATTCTTCAAACTTGCATCCTCTACATAGCCTGAAATGACACAATGTCTGGGGAACGTTTGATGGCAGTATAAAGATGAGGTGAGAAATGAGTAGTCATAGGAACATTCTGACTGTCTTGTCACAGCACATGTTTCATCAAAGCAGAAACTACCCTCAGCTAAAACTTCCCAATCCAAAATTTTCCCAAGTCATCTGTAGGAGTTTCCTTATTTTTTTCTGCTCAACACCATCTGTAATACATGCTTTATCAAAATTATTTAAGGCAGATTGAAAGTCCACTGAATGGCTATCTGTCTGTATTATCATTGAATTTGTCCCTGAAAAGTCAGATTTTCTCTTGTTTCAGTATTATTAGTTCTATTCTTAAAAAAAAACCTAGACAAACAAACAAAATACAAAGCCCCAAACACATGAAGCATGGAAAAAGAGCAACAAATTGACAGCTTTTATTCTATGTGTGGAAAGAATTAAAGCTACAGTTCTCAGTTATCAGTTCAAACTATCAACAGGTTTTAAGTATAAAATTCTAAAAAGCCGTGTTCAGTCATAGGAACTACTGTTGTCCTCTTTTGAAACAGTCTTGTTTGGAGTAAGTTTAAGCCAAAATATAGAATCATAGAATGGTTTAGGTTGGAAGGGACCTTGAAGATCATCAAGTTCCAACCCCCCTGCCATAGGCAGGGACACCTCCCACTAGACCAGGTTGCCCAAGGCCACGTTCAGCCTGGCTTTGAACACCTCCAGGGACGGAGCTTCAACAACCTCTCTGGGCAACCTGTTCCAGTGCCTTACTACCCTTACAGTGAAAAACTTCTTCCTAATGTTTAATCTAAACCTACCCTCTTCCAGCTTAAAGCCATTCCCCCTCGTCCTATCACTACATGCCCTTGTAAAAAGTCCTTCCCCAGCCCTCCTGCACGCCCCCTTTAGGTACTGGAAGGCCGCAATAAGATCTCCCCGGAGCCTTCTCTTCTCCAGGCTGAACAGCCCCAACTCTCTCAGCCTCTCCTCATGGGAGAGGTGCTCCATCCCTTTGATCATCCTCATGGCTCTCCTCTGGACACGCTCCAGCAGGTCTATGTCCTTCTAATGTTGGGTCAATAATATAGGTCAATCTATGCAAAACTTCAGATCCTCAGGGGTACTGTTCTATGTACTATCCATGGGAAGAATTCAGGAACTGAAGAGAGAGCATAGTTGTGCTACAGACGTGAGATTATATTCTTCATATTAAATGAAAATATTAACCTCTACTTTCTCTTTTCTTAGAAAAGAAGGTCTGCTTCAGACAGTGGCAGTATTGCTGTACCACTGCAGTTTTTTTGTCTGTGGAAGGAGAGAATGAGATGAAAGGAAAATCTTTCTGCAGTGGTGGTTTGGAAAAAGAGAAAGGAGAAATATTTATGACAAAATCTTTAATAAAAAAGAAGCATTCAAGTCAACTAGATGTATTTCTGATTTTGTGTTGAAAAGATATATTATTATATTCTGAGAAAAAAATACTCTAAAATGCAAAAAAGTTACATTTCAGTATTTGCATATTTTCAAAACCAAGTATTTGGGTTTTTCCTTCAATTAAAACTTTCTTGGAAATTTTACAAAAGTTTAATAAGGGGTATGTGTGTGATCGTACGTATACGATTGGGTAAATTTAATTTTTGGTCACAATATTATGTTCTATTGTTGCTTTTTACTTTGAAGGACAAGCAGACAAAATATTTTGATTTGGATTTAAAACTCCCTTTGTTATTCCCTCCTACCTCATAACTATTATTCTTTTAAAATGGGATTGAATGGAAGTGATGATTCATTAAATTAACAGGAGATGATAGAATTCTAAACCTCATTTCTAACAAATGCCATAGAATCAAAAAATATTTTTACATCAGTTATTGAGCTTAATTTTTTTGTTTGTATTTGTCAAAGCATTAATGCATTACCTTTACATTTTATTTTCTGAATTAAGCTAATTATAAAATAGTGAAGGTTTGGAGTGGGGATTGACTTATTGGCTGATTTTTATTTTTAAGTAGCATATCCTTTTGGGTATTCTGTTTCACTAAATGTTTCAGAAAAAACGTAGAAGTCATATATTGAGGCTGGCTTGATCTTCCAAAATAGCCAATATAATCTGAGAGTTGGAAGGCAGCTGTAGCATTTTACAGTCTCCAGGTTCTGAATTTCAACCTCACTGTTTCCCTTCTCAAAGCTGGACCATGTTCCCTGCTTAAACTGTGCTGTTAGTCTAGCACTAATCATTGCCTGTCCCTGACCAAAAAAACAACCAAACCAGAAAAAAAAAAAAAAACATAACCCAACCAACAAGTAAACAAGCAAACAAACACCCACCCACCCACCCCAATGAAATGCATTTCCTAGGAAAGGAGGAGCATAAGACATATATTGAGTTATTCTAACATTTGGCACATTGTGACTGTATCTGCACCTGTGTATAAAAGGAATCAGAGAAACATTGTTGGGTACAGTGAAAATTACTGTCTGTGTCCCCAAACTCAGCTCAGCAATTAAGAACACATTTATCTTTAAATATGTTCATAATATAATAGATTTAAGTAGGATTAAACTTTTGTTCTAAACATTCAGAAATGAAATTTTGATTGGTCATGGTGTTAGATGCAGTGCCAGGGAATTTTGTATATCCTTTCAGTATTTAAGAAAATCAGCTATCTTTTTCTGTAAGTATTTTAATTATTTTGATGACAATATATAGCAATTCAGTAGCAGTTTCAATGTGTAACATATAGCCAATTTACCAGTCTAGAAAATGACGTAACTGGAAGTCCTTTCCATTTCTTTCTATGTTCTATTGCAAGCCACTTACAGAATGTTTATCTTTCAAATTTCATTCACAGTACTGGCTGTGTTTGCAAAGTGAATCTTGAAATAAACAAGATTACTAAAACAAAGTTAATGGAGGAACGGAAACTTTAGTTAGTGGACACCAAGAAGTACAATGAAATTGAGAATTCAGAAATAACCTATTAGAAAGAAACAGAAAGCTAATTTGTAAAGAAATACCACAAAGGAAAAGTAAGCCTTTAATTAACTTCTAAAGATCCTAAATAAGAATAAAATAAGAATCAGTAATGTTTCATTCTGAACAAGTTCAAAGCAATTTAGAAACTCATTTTCAAAAAGCATGCATATAATTCTGTCTGAGACCTCAGAAGGAAGCAAGAGGAAAAGGATTATGTCATTATGCTTGATCCCTAGTAATTGTGATGCAAGAAAAGGCCTACTTCACGGTTCATGTAACACATTTGTTGATAGTATAAAATGGAGCCAAGATCTAAATTTTAGAGAACTTAAACTCAAAGCCTATTCAAGACACAAAGAACATTCATTATCTATAAAAGACAGAGGAATAAAAGAAGACTTTCAAATGTACAAAGTTGACGTATGGGCAATAAGTAGAAAGAAAGCATCAAAATGTTAAACAAAGTAGTAAAGACAGGTCAAGCAATTGAACTTCAATACTGAGCTGTCAGTTAGACATACTGTGATGTTTTGATAAGATATCTTCATCAGTATAGTGGACTGTGAGTGGCAAAGTGAGGAAGCAATCAAGTCTTCCTTCAACAGAGGAATTTTAGAAAGGGTGAGAAGGGAATAGGAAAGAGAATAGGGAAGAAAAACAGAAGAATGAAATTTAACCTCTCAGACAAACTAAATTTTGTCTTAAATGTCTAGATTGTCTCTGGTGAAAACAAGATTACATACAACTCAATAAAATAACCAGTCTAGATGAATCGAAACACCCAACATAAATGACGGAACTGCAGAACTGCAGGAACAATCGATCAAACACTTGAATCATAACAAGATTTCTATATCACTGATTTCCATCTGTGCTTAGAGACACTCACACTAGAAAGAGTATAATTGAGAGTTCATTGACAAGGGGCAGTCAGGGGGAAAAACATTTTTTATGGTGTGCAACTTATTGAAGTACTGTAGTATGCATCATTTAATGAACACTCTGTATCAATTCCAAGGACTGTGCATTGTGGTACAGAACTAAATCTTAGATTGCAGTAAATTCCTTTTTTTATTTCTTTTAAAGAACTTGAAAACTTTTTCAGTTTAATTTATAATAACCTTTCTTCTTATCATCCTATAGTAGTGAATTACAGAAGCAAGATTTTGCACTCTGTGATACAACATGTACAGCTTGACATCACCTAGATTTTTTATTTTAATAACTTTCATTGTCAAGTTAATGTAGGATAGGTAGATGGACTTCTGTATGGATCACATGGACAGACAGGAAGTCCTGTCTTGGATTCAACTTGTAATCCAGAATAGAAAGGCTTTGCATTTCAGACTGCTACTAATGATGAATTTCATTACTGTTTTGGTAACATTAGTCCAGAAAACTCCATTTGGATTAATAATATATATAGGTCACATTGTTTTTTACAGATAGACTAATTGAAATCAGTTTGTATCTACTAGCAATTGAATGATTGGCTTTGAAGGTCACCAAAAGAGGACTTGAAATAAAGTTTTCTAGAATCTAAATTTTAAAAACACAGAGTATAACAGATATTAGATAGAAAAATTCAAATTCTTGCCTCTGGTGAAGAAAAAAAGGAAAGATTTTATTTTATTTATTTTATTATTATACAACTCCAGTCTTGGATGCAACCCTAGTATTAGTACAGAAGACAAGTGTTACCTGTCCCTCCACACTGAGCCATGTGAGGGGTGCACATTTCTTCCATCTCAATCACAAGGGAGGTAACACTTCCAAATGGGTTTTCTGAGGACTAGGCCTGGCCAGCAGACACGAATATATGTATTTTTTAGAAGCTACATACACTTAAGTTATTCTTTTGCCTTGGAATTGCACATAAATTGTCAACACCAAGGCACAGAAAGGTAGCTAGGTCTTCAGAATAAATCCTTGATTTCTATTACACAATAAAGTGGAATAAATAGTAATGTGTTGATTGTATCTAGTATAGTAAGACCATATGAAAGATTTTCCTATTTTAAATGTACTGTACTGTGTAAATCTTCCTAGGACACCATCTGTAAAATCCTTTGTATGTGACCTTCTTTAATGTATTTGCCCTTTGCAAGAACTTTCAGAATCTTAGGAGTTTTGTCCAAGAGAAAAATTGTCTGAGAAATATATTGTGTTTCTACTACCAGTAGGAATTAAGCTAGCATCTTTTTCACCTTCAAGAGAAAGCACGAATTCTTAGACAAAACCTTTAATTTATGACAGTTGTTTGCCGCTCACAGATTGGTGGCTTAACCTATCACTACACATTCTTCTTATACTCTATCCTAACAAGTCTGTCCTTGTTTAATGTTTGGGTTTCTGGGAGGTATTAAAACTGTTATCTAAAGTCATATTATTAGAGTAGATATGCAACACAAGAAACCACGGTGAGGCAAAAGCAGTTATCAAAGAAATAATGAGAAAATAAAAACTAAATCTTAAACTAGCTTCCCCCCACTGCTGCCTTCTTCCTAGGCTTAACTTTACTCCCGAATACCTCCTCCCCATGAGCAGCACAGGGGGATGGGGAATGGGGGTTGTGGTCAGTTCATCATGTTGTCTCTGCTAGTCCTTCCACCTCAGGGGGAGAACTCCTCACACTCTTCCCCTGCTCCAGTGTGAGATCCCACCCACTGGAGACAGTCCTCCACAAACTTCTCCAACATGAGTCCTTCCCATGGGCTACAGTTCTTCACAAACTGCTCCAGCATGGGTCCCTTCCATGGGGTGCAGTCCTTCAGGAATAGACTGCGCCGACAAACATGCTCCATCATGGGCTCCTTTCTCCACAGGGTCACAGGTCCTGCCAAGAGCCTGCTCCAGTGTGGGCTCCCAATGGGGTCACAGCCTCCCTCAGGTGCATACACTTGCTCCGGTGTGTGGTGCTCCATGGGTTGCAGGTGGATATCAGCTCCACTGTTAACCACCATGTGCTGCAGGGGGACAGCCTGCTTTGCCATGGTCTTCACCACTGGCTGCAGGGGAATCTCTGTTTTGGTGCCCGAAGCATGTCCTCCCCCTCCTTCTTCAGGGACCTTGGTGTCTGTAGAGTTATTTCTCTCATACATTCTTACTCCTCTCTTTTGACTACTACTGCTGCATTTGGTGGGTTTTTTTCTGCTTGGCCAGTGGCAGGTCTGTCTTGCAGCCAGCTGGCATTGGCTCTGTTGGACATGGGGGAAGCTTGTAGCAACTTCTCACAGAAGCCACCCCTGTAGCCCTGCAGTGACAAAAACCTTTCCATGCATACCCAATAAATCTACGTATATTTATACAGTTATATTACTTTTCAAGACATACATTACCTTCTGAGTACTGGTTGCAGGCTATAAGCAATATACTGCTGAACTCTCAGAAAGGCAAAACTTTGTGTGATCTTTTTTTTTTTTTCTTTTCAGGCAAATCATAGATGACTCATGATTATTTGTGCAGGTAGAAAGTTGTGACATTTGTTTTTGAAGAGTTTTGAAGTTACTTGTAATGGCTATGTATATAATAGCATTGTGGAAAGAGAAAAAATAACTGAAGACTCACAAAACAAACACTGTGGAGTTTTTAAGAGACTTTTGTAGTAAGAAGCTTTTCGGAGAGGACTTCCACAATCATCAAAACCAGTCACTTTGCTTCAGAAAATACATCCAAATGTAGCTGTACCTGTACTTACTGTTACTAAAAACAGGCCAGCCTGGTCTTTCATATTCTGTCTATTTAGGCATGCAGGAGGTAGAATTGGAAACATTGCAGTAATTCTACCAGTTGTCTGCTTTTGTAAGTACATTCACTCTTAAAAGGCACTGACCGTTGCTGAAAGTCAACCACTGTTTATGTGGTGATTACGTGTTTTCAAAACCCTCCTGAATTGAAGTTGGTTGTGGTGACAGCATGAAAAGGATTTCTCTCAAAAATAAGAAGATTGTGTGCAGGTGGCTCTAGCAGATAGTCCAAATCTTTCAAGCATGAATAAGTCTTTTGAACTCATGGCCTGAGTGGAAACTACATCAAGTGTCATGTTACACTCGTGTAAATCTGCTTTGAGTCAAAGATGGAGGATTCTGCCCAGCTGCTTCTCCTTAAGTTTTCTGCATTGCAGTGGCATCCACAACTATGAAAAGGGACTCTTTCTCAAACTCATTAATTGGCAGGCAGCACACAAGTCCAAGAAGAATAGAGATTAATGGGCTGAATGTTTTTCAGTTTTTTTTTTAATTAATATTTTAATATAGCAAATCCCTTTGAAATTTTGCAGTAGTTACATATTTTCTTGGAGTAAATAAAGGATGTAAGGTGTTCATTTTTTATTATCTTTAAAAAAAGCAAACTAAACATATTTTAAAAACAAAAACAAATCAAAACCATTTTTAAACCAATTTTAGCATTTATTTTACATAATTGAAGAGGGGTCAGCTTCTATGAAAGGAATTAACCATCTTAAAATTGGACATATAATCCGAATTTATCATGTAGGCTTTCTTAATAGCCAGTGAAATGAAACAGGCATTTCTAGGAAATGGTTCATCTTGAATTGTAATATATGTTGAAGAGAAATATGATGAATCATGCGAGGAAATAATTGTCCCTTGAATCCTTGGGAGATCCTAAATGACTAGTTTAGATCAAATGCTACATAGTTAACACTAGGTGAGATGAATGATGTTCTGAATATTGAATCCAAACCCACAAAAAAGTAATAGTCAAAGTAAGATTTAAATGTTGGAATCTCCGGAGACTCTTTGAGCCTTTGATGCTGATTTACCAGGACCTTCTTTAGCAGCATTTTAACATTTTACATCTAAATATAACAGTATTTGTTGCTGTCTCCTGAAATACCATTTTCAAACTGCTTTTGCAAAATGATATGGAGTTTCCAGGGACCACATATGCCTAACAATTAAATTGGCTTAATGCCTTGCCATTTTAGTGACAGTGGTAGCTTTTGACTTGCTGCCAACAGAGTTGTCTGCTTTTCGTAAAGATTACAGGGTGTTATGCTAATGACGAGCTATGAACAAGCTTTGAACCAACTTTCACATTGCTTTGAAATAAACCTGATGATACACTAAAGTGTATTCATATTATGAAAACTTTAGCATTTTGGTGGTTGTGACAAGACAGAATTATTGGTAAAAAGCTTTCCGTCTCCTTGCAAGACGATTTTCAAGAAAATGGTTAGGGAAAGGAATGTTGAAATTTAGAGCCTCCTCAGAGTACTGCCACTGTAAATATAAAGAATAAAACCTAATCAAAGTAGGATAATTAATTAAGCACATTATAACAAGACTTATTAAAAGTCAATTAAAAAATTTGCATTTAAAGTTATCGTTTTCTTGATCTTACACACAACTTAATTGCTACTCAAAATAGTATCACCAAAAAAAGAAAACTTCAAATAAAAATAACAAGTGTTATTTATAAGGAGAACTTGTTCCCTCATAAAATGTTTTAATTGCAAAAAATAATGTTAACAAGCAAAAACATGAATATCCTTGAATAAGGCTACAGTTGTGATTTAAGATTCAGACACCTTCTTTAGCCTCAGCTTCACAATACACTCTTACAGGCACCTAAGTTAGGAACTTAGTGTGAGACCTCTTTCCATGTGACTTATGAACCAGTTTGCACCCAAATTTCAATTCACCAATGAATTGAAATGTGCAATATTTTACCAACAAGAATTAGCCGGTGGAACACCTTACCAAAAATGTATTGAAACCTTTAAAAAGTCTTCAAATCAAGATTAAACATTTTTCTAATGGGCATTGCAAATTCCATGAATGATGAAGGAAAACTGAAATTCTGTGGCTATCTTTGGTGGAAGCCATATGCATCTGTTATGGTGGTTATTCCTAATTTTAATATCAAGAAATCAACTTCATGTTTTGGAGAACAGTCATAATTTCATCTCATCATAAGTTATCGCTAAGAAAATTCAACATTTCCCATAATGAAAATTGGTTATGAGCAACCTGCAAGTCAAGTCTTATTTTCCTTCATTCAATGAGACATTTCAAATATCTAGTGAAATATTGAGCTACATCCAATTTGCAAACAAGAAAAAAAAATAATTTTTTTAACATTTTTTTCAGCACTACTTTCCATTCATTATGCAGTTATCTCATTATTCAAAAAAATGAAAATTTTGCTGTTTTATCTCTCACATTTTTTGCATTTTACAAGTTACCAAAATGTTAAAAATCTTTCTCTTTTTTTTTTTTTTTTGGTCCAGTTTTAAGACTAATAGCTCAAATTACTTCAAGATGCCAATGGATACTGAACAGTCCTATTCAGTAGAAAGAATAGTCATCCTTTCAGAGAATTTTACAGTCATCATCAATATATCTTCAGGGCAACCTTTGGCTATAAAAATCTTTGTCATTTTGTGTTATCTACAGATGATAGTTTTGTTCGTTGTTCTTTAGGGAAGATACTTCAATTCAAATTGATCCCCATGGAAAAACTGAAGTCAGAAATCACAAACTTTTAAATAAATCATCAATAAGAAAAATAAAATCTGTCCTTTTTAGTTCTTATTTACTCATATTTTTATTTATTTCTAATTGAAACAACAAAGGAAACACTTTAGCAATAACAAAAGTGATTTTTTTATTAGTATTTTAACAACGACTACTCTGGTATCAAATAATATATTAAATTACTACTTTTAAAATAGCATTTTAAAAGCGGTTCTTACTAAAATACTGCTGATTCAGTTAAAAAACCGCACACAATACTGTCTGTAGTGTGAGGCATATCACAGTGAAATCAGTGTAGTACTATATGGATAAAAACACTTAAAGAAGATCAAAATCTAGTGTAAAACGTACATATAATTAAAGAAATAAAGGATTTAATTAATGTTTGTTCCTGCTCTTGCAATCACTGAGATATTTAAGCAACTTAGGAAATGTCCCCACTGCTTAATCAAGTATAGTGCAGAGAATCACTCATGTTTACAAACAGAAGCAGAAATATTTTCATGTTGTCGAGACAACATTGGACAAGACTTAGTAGCTTAAGTCTGGCAGTATGCTAATGTGCAATCATTCTTCAAGACCTCAGCTGACATCTCTCTGCAGCATGTTTATCTCGGTGTGTCTGATCTCTTTTAATTGTATAGTAAGAATATAACACACTGCCTCTGACTGTTTCAGTGTCTTGATATATATTTCTTTTAATGTTCTAATTTTAAATCACAGAAGTGAAAAAAAATCTTAAGAGTATCAAACACATTTTGTTTTCAATTTATTGATTTTTATAAAGGGGTTACGCTTATGAAGATATTAAATCTTTTTTTCTGTAAGGTAATCCAAAAATATTCAATTAAAATATGTTCCTGCACGTCAGTTTCTGTTCTGAAGTGGATTTTTTAGATTAATGGTAAGATGTATAGGTTACCTATTTTTCTTTTTTTCTTTTCAGATAATTTTTAAAGGAAATGGGAGGAGAATGGGGAAAAAAATATGAACTGCTTATATGTTTACAAGACTACACATGTTAGTGTCTGATAAAATAGTCATTGACAAGAACTTCTACCTGTGCTGGGCTCCTGACATCAGTTTTAATCCTACATGTTGAGACTTGAAATACTATTGAGTTACAAGTCATGAATGTCCTTTATTCTACGATAATTTTCTATACAAGTGATTTGGAGTATTTTCTTCTGCATTTACCAATTCAAATAACTGTGTTCTTTGTTTTCTGACACATACACTGCTATTGTTTATTTGTAATTTCCATGATAGATGTTTTTGTGGAGCCTTCTGCTATCGCACTTGTTAAATACGGTGGTTATGTCTTTAAGAAAGTATTGCCCTCAAAATTGCCATTATTTGACAGCAACAAAAAATAAAAGACTGTTAAATCTTGCCTCCTCCATAGTTCATAGTCTTTATTATCTTTCAAAGTCAGAAAAAAAGGCTGCTTGGATAATTCAATGGAAAGTGTAAAAATAGATCTCATACATAATTTTTAAAGAACTGCCAAAAAATGTACAGTATCAAAAGCAGTAATTTTTACATCAGTATGCTCCCAGTTGTTTTGTATTTTTATCTAGATGCCAATTCTTTCCAGTAATGTTTCAAAGCAAGCAACACACAATTGTAAATGTTTGAGTACACTGTGCTTTCTGGTGAGGAAAAAAAAGGAAAAAAGAGATACAGTATAAGACCATATATCACATCTTAGGTAGTTCTCTGAGGAAAATTTCATTGGAGTAACAGCAGAGTAACATAAAAAGAATATTAGTATTTTTATTGTAACTTCAAATATTATAAATTCCGATATAAGGTACTCTATACATTTGAGATCAATTTCTCCAGACCATGCCTCTGAATAACGCAGTAGCCTGATAAAGTTTCTTAATAGCAGTGTAGAGAACTCTAATTTAAAATGACACAATCTCAGATTCATTATGCATATGCATTGCACTTAAATAGTATTTTCTGATGTCACAAGTGTAAGGAATGTGGTATTAGTGACCTTTGAATAGTTACAATAGCCTGAAGATTAAATCACCATCACAACACTCAGTTAAAAAAATTATATTCTGTGATTTCTTTCTATAGATAAAATTAAATTTATAATCTATTAATCCTTAAAGTGGTATTAATTAGTTTTGTAGACACAAATGAAAGGTGATATTATACACATCCTCCAGCAGTTTGTGGATTTACTTATCCTTACCTTAAACCATACCAAAAGACACAGATTCTCAGATGAGATTTTTCCCAATATTAAGTGAATGAGGAGAGAACATTACTTTGGATCAGATCTGGTTTGTTTTCCCACAAATATTGAGAAAACTAGACACATGTTTGGTTGTGGTCACTTATTTTCAGATCCACTTGATCTTTATTCCTTCATGGTTACATGAATAGTGACAATCAGAACAAGAGGGTATCAGTTCACTGTAGAAGTTTACTGTAGCCATTTACTCCAGCCTTATGTCTCTACAAAACACCTGTACACTGAGAACAGAAAGAAAACTCAATTGTCACCAGATAGTGTTTACAATATTTGCTGAATTTTTTTGTGAGTAAACCATCTAATCTATTAACAAACTCGCCCTGAAAGAAGTAACACAGCCAGTAGTTTGTGATATCAAGTACAACAGGGAATCTTTTTCAGCAACGCAAAGGGTAGAATTTAACTATGACTGCAAGTACATAAGAACAAATCTGAGGAATTTTTGTCTTTTTGTGTGATCTTTTGGGCTTCAGCTGTGTACGTTGGGGGGTCATATCAAAAGTTCTCTGGACAATACTTCTTTATAAGTTTTGCATATTGGCAAATTATGGTTAATACTTGTACGCTGCTTAAGCTCTTTTGCATCTTACTAATCTTTGGATATGGTGTTTAATGCATTATTACACTGTGTACTGAGAAATGCAATCATCTTCACATACTAACTGTTTGTCTAGTGGAACTCTATAGCTGCAGAAAAGAGACCCTCACTCCTGGTCACAATTTTTTGTAAAGTAATGATTTCTGCCAGCAGAAGAGAAATGTTTAGACCTGTGACAGAGTCCATAATAGCAGCAGAACTGACTGCTAGTGAATAAAATCTGTAGCTGGAGAGCTAACCACACCATCAATCAGGTTTTTTTAAATTATTAATTCTATTATTTTTGTTATTTTTAAGGAGTTATATGCTTATTGAATATATTTTAGGCCTTCTTTAGAATATTTAGTGGCAGTTCGGTATATCTGCACAAGAATTATGTTTGGGGTATATTTTCTATTCCTGGCATTTGGAATGAATTTCAACATGATTCTTCAGAATTATGTATAAAGACTAAAATTAAAACAATCTGAGAACATGGCAGACAAACAATAGTTGATGATCTGTGAAGGTCCTTTGTAAAGAAGCTAAGGTTTATGATTTGTAACATACAGAGGTTCATCCATTAGACATTAAAATGCAAGAGTCTGGATTTATGAAATTGTGAATAAGACCTGTCAGGAAAAGAATTACATGTGCTTCACTTGAACAAGTAAGTAGGGTATCTGTTACTACATAGGTACTGGATAGATAGTGATATTACTGATTAATGAAGTTTATTCACAGATTTTCCATGAATGTGGTTTTGACACTTGTTAAGTTTGTTTATAAAATATAGTTAAACCTTTTAAATGTACCATATCTTCCTTAAATGTTAATCAGAAGGTGATATAACCCCTGATAAAAGAACTTAAAAGCATGCAGCATAAGTAGTTGAAAGAACTATTCCACTACTGCTATTTTAATTGTTTCTATAATTCTCTGCTTTCCTTGAAAATGTTTAGAGGACTTTTCAGACTTACTAATGTATAGACAACAATATTTACTGACACTTTTGACATGAAATTCCAAGATTTCCACAGGTCTTCTGTTTCAATTAAGATATACAAAATCCAGATAAGTTGCTCTAAGTACCTTTTACTTTTTTTCCTCAGTTGTAAGCTCATACCTATATGAAATTAATACATAATATCTGAGCACACAGATATCTTGATATTTAACCAAAGATACTGTGAGTTTTATTTACTAAAGGTAATCAATCTTTTCTACTCTAAGGTGGAAAGTTCTTGAGGAGATGAAGCATTATCTTCGTATGTTGATGACTGGTTTAGGGAAAAAAAAGATTTTTTTTTTTTTCCTAATATTTCAGAACACAGGATTGAGTAACACCAGAACAATTCTCAGAGTATCAATTTCTGTTATGTGTTCCAGCTAGGACACAAACAAAATGTTCTTTAGCTCAGTTAGATTCTTTCCTTGGTCTACTTTGTATTATAAATAATAGATTTTTTTTTTAATATTAAAAAAGAGCTCTAATTCCACCAAATTTGAGACACTCAACTGTGACCATTAGTGAATTAAGTAGATGGTTCTTATTCTTCTCACTCTGGTTGGTTTGGAAAGTCATTCATAGTAATGCAATGGAATTTTTTTGTCCATTTACTGATTATTTTCTCTACTGGAAATAAGAATAAGTCCAAGTCAACAACAGTGATATCATCATATAAAAGTAATGATATATGGAAATAACATGTGAAGCAAAAATAGAATTACATGACAATTTGCTACACTTCAAGCAACTTCATTGAGTAGAAATAGCTCTGTTAGCACACATATCGCAAAAAGATGAAAGAAAATAATAATTAGAAACATTACTATACAAAAATACATTTAATCAAAGATAATATGAGCCTTCTTATGTCACATGATATGCCATCAACACTTCATTCAGATTGCTGGCAGCTATAATCTGCTGATTTTGTAAGGGAAGCGTTAAAAAATTATTTTGCTCTCAAGTAGAAACAAAATTCCAGTATGTTAATGCAAAATAAAAATCTAAATTAATTACTTCAACATCCATTTTCAGCAGTTTTTTTTTTCAGAAGCCATGCTGTGTACAAATTCCTCAAAAATCTATTCCTTTTCTGTTTCCCTGCCTCTTCGCCTTATAGCTGTTCCTTTACACAAGCTGTTCTCTTTTCTGATAGCAATCTTTTCCTTGCTCAACTTGAGTGAGATAAACCCTAGGCAATGTTAGAAGGCATTACCTCTTACCTTTCTACATTTCATTCTGAATCTAGCAATGAAACTACTCCATCAAGCCAATGATGAGTCCTTAGCGTGGGGATATATATCAATTTCTTACAACAGTAACAAAAAAAAGTTTAATTCTTCTGGAAAGTCTATTAAACAATTATTTTCACAAAATTTGATTATTAATTGCTAACATAGATTCTGATCCTACAAACACTTACCTAGGATACTCTAAATATATTTCTATGTGTAGACAACTCCACTTATAGGCAAAATATGTAGTTTTCTATGAAAAGAGATTATTGAATTCAACAAAACACTAAATATCTCTTTTGCTAGAGATTCAGTCATTAGAGATTGCTCTGATTGGCACTGCTGAAAAAGGAGTTTGCGTGTATGAAAATATACAGACTCCTGCTGGGTACAGCAGAGTAATATAATCAGTGCCTCCATCTCTGTCTTCTTACCAGAGGCACCAAACTCAGCAAACCTCTCACCAGAAATCTCTTGATCACTTCCTTTCTCAATGCTACCTTTGCCTTCTCCAGGTTTCAAAGTATAACTCTCCTTCAGTGTGTCACTGTTTGGACAACTTTTACCATTAACAAAGACACTCTGCAGGTAGAATAAATGCAGATTCAAAGTACAAATTAATTATTTATTGGCTGACACACACATAGATAGCTGAGAATAATGATCTATGCTAAGTATTAGTAGGTTCACCATTCCCGATAAGGCACCCAATGAATCTTTGTCAGCTAGGTGGTCATTGGTCAGGTGGTAAAAATTCAATATCTGCTTCTTGAAATGGAGATGATCTCTGATGCTGCTCTGCTGTTGTGTAGAAATTATTCTCTCCTCCATTAGAAATCTTCATATTTTCACTTCCATATTTTTTTCTCTTGAAACCTTGAATTTTTATTTCAACAATCCTACCTTTAACAGAATTTTTTCTTTTTTTTTTTCTTGCATAATCTATGTACTTTCTCAGATTTTAGCAATTTCCCCAGAATTTACAGGAATATATCATAACACTCCATCCTTAGAGGTCCTTCAGGAGTATTTCTTATGAACATGGATTCTTGGCCAAAGAACTACTTTAGAAGGCAGATAATCTAGATACATTGTGGGAAGTAATAAATTATTTCTTTCCTTCTTTCATTTCCTCCCTTTGCAAAAAATAATGGTAAAACCATACCTTTTCAATATTCCAGGAATATGTTAATTGTACTTTCATTCTTCTTTTAACAAGCTAAGCATGACTTGTTTGTTTGGAGTACATTTTAAAAAATTGCTTAGTAAAATTATGGAAGGAAATGCATCTGGAAAATGAGTGAAAAAGAACAGTGTCAGCAATTTAATAACTTCTGGTATTTTATCAACTCTTGCAAAGACGTGCTGATATTAAAATAATGAAATTGTTCTCTGGTGTGTCTTTAAAATGAGTGAAGTGTACCAAAAACGGAACTGCAAAAGTATGAGGTAGGGTGATTCTCCGTCAGCTGCATTTTATGTGGAAGACTGTTTGACCTTTATTTCATGAACCAACAGCCAATGAAATTACTGAGAGCATTGTTGGTACTAGCAAACAATGACATATGATAACATCAATTCTTGTGTAGGGGGCATTTGCATGATTCTTTTAAAAAGTTTGCTTTAACTCAGAGACATTGAAAACTTTGATTAAAAAAAAAAAAGTAAATAGTGGGAGTATATCTCTAGAGAACAGAATAATTTATATGAAAATATTTTTAAGACTTCGGATCAAAGCACGTGGGTTAATCACTCTAAACTTATGAGCATACTCATGAATACAGTTAAGAAATCAATGTGCTTAAACTTGTACAGTAAAATTGGTGGATTAGGATCTAGACTTCATAGGCATGGAGGTTTTTTCTGTTGTTTTCAACACACAGCCGTGACCAAAATCCACAGGCCTGCTAAATAAAAATAAGGATGACTAGATGTATTTATCTTAAATATTCACCTATTTACTTTACTTCACAAATTGTCCCTACAATCTTATGAAGTTTGCCAACATTAATTGAAAGTATACGTTCTACTTGCCTTTCATAAAATATTGAGAAACAGTTTGCAACTGGTATTTCTATTTTGAGATCAGTTACTGTAACTGTGAGACCTAGGTTGTAAATATGTTGTTGAACTTTGTTGAAAAATGACATCTTCTAATTTTGGGGTGGATGGAGTGGGTGTCTAGCCTAAGCCTACGGAAGTCAGTGAAAGTCTGCTACGTCTTACTGTGGAATGAGTCCTGATTTCTCCCAGGAGTCCTGTAGAGTGTTTGCAGATTCTTTCTTTGTTTTTTTCTTTTTTCTTTTTTAGAAATCCAAGTTTAAATTTTTCTGAAAGCTCTTTATGTTTACAAACACTACTGTATATGTAGAAAATAAATACCAGAAAAGAACCAATTCAGCTGAAACCCCTCTATGTAATTCAATTAATATTTGTTACCTGAATTGAAATATTCACAAAACTCCTGCAGTTACACATCACAAGGAGAAAATAAGCCTGAGAGAAAAGATGTAATTTACTTTCAATGTGTCCCAACTGCCCACTACATTTTACTGCATTGACATTTGCCTAAATTAATCTTTCTTAAAAGAAAAATGTTAAGTTATGTCTATATTTTACAAACTCAAATGAATCTGTGTAAGTAAATTAAGTAGCTGATGAAGGAATAAACTTCCCAGCAAAGAAACTTGTACTTTTCTTAAAAAATAAAATAGCAATAATAATAAAAAATTATTTAAGATGTCCAAACTTTAGTTAACAAATAAGATATCATTATCTTGTAAAGTAGTCTAAAATAATAGCTTGTTAAAGAAAAAAGTCTAGTAAAGTCTACAGCTTAATAATGATTATACATACACAATAAACAGTTAAGGGACCATGAGGTCTGTTGTTATGCTCTGTTGTTTCATATGCAACGTAACTGTTCTCCTACTGAGAACTAAAGATTTTCACAGTACCAAGTATACTTCAGTAAAATCAGAGAAGCAAAATGAGCTATACAATCCAGCTCACTTTTTTCTTTTTTTTTTTTTTTTTTGCTTTTGCATTTAAAGGAAAAAGGATCATCTTGCACACTGGACAGAGAATCCTTTTTGTTCCTTTTGCAGGTATAACCAACTGCTGATAAGAATTTCTGCTTTTCTTCGAAGGGTTTTAGTTATCTTGGTTAATAATAACAAAGAGAACCAGATGCCAGATATAATTCTATGTTTCTATGATTCTATGATGGGATGACATCAGCCTGCCGTAGAAAACAGATAAAGATGAATAAAAAATCCATTTATACACCATACTTTTTGTAAGCTGTATTGCTCGAACAGCCAGAAATGCAGTTGTTAATATAAATAGAAAATGTCACAAACTTTTTATTATTCTTCCTGCTTATATGACTTGTATAAGTCTGATTAGATTTTAAGACAAATGCTAAGAGACTCCATAGACCTTAAGTTTCTCAACAAGACTTTAAGATCTGTTGAAAAGTGGAAGATTAATTAGTTAGTAAGAAATCCCGACTAATGAAATGCCTACCAAAGAGAAAGAAAACAGCGCAAAACTTCCTTTGCCTTGAACTATACACACATACACACACGCACACACACACATATATGTATATTCCTTGAACTGCATATATCCAAAGACATGACTAGATATTTACTTTAACATGGACCATATTTAGTTCAGTTCATTTCAGTTCATTTGTTCAAGGCAGCCTTGGAATTGAACCTGGCGAGGGATGACAAGGCCAATAGGAAGGGTTTCTTTAAGTATATAGGAGGCAAAAGGAAAACCAGGGAAAATGTGGGTCCGCTCTTGAACGAGACGGGTGCTGTGGTGCCGGATGATGTAGAGAAGGCAGAGTTGCTGAATGCCTTCTTTGTTTCTGTCTTCACTGCTTGGGCCAGCTCTCAGGAGTCCCAGACTTTGTGGGTAACAGAGAAAGTCTGGAGGAAGCATGACTTTCCCCTGGTCGAAGTGGAAGAAGTTAGGGATCAATTAAGTAAACTGGATATCCACAAGTACATGGGGCCTGATGGGATGCACCCGCGAGTGCTGAGGGAGCCGGTGGAAGTCATTGCTGGCCCACTCTCCATCATATTGGAAAGGTCCTGGAGAACAGGCGAGGTGCCTGAGGACTGGAAGAAAGCCAATGTCACTCCAGTCTTCAAAAAGGGTAAGAAGGAAGACCCGGGAAACTACAGGCCAGTCAGCCTCACCTCCATCCCTGGAAAGATGATGGAACAGCTTGTTCTGGGCATCATCTCCAAGCATCTGGAGGAAAAGAAGGTTATGAGAAATAGTCAACATGGATTCACCAAGGGGAAGTCATGTCTGACTAATCTGATAGACTTCTATGATGGCATGACTGGATGGGTGGATGAGGGGACGGCAGTGGATGTTGTCTACCTTGACTTCAGCAAGGCTTTCAACACTGTCTCCCACACCACCCTCACAGGCAAGCTTAGGAAGTGTGGGTCAGATGAATGGACAGTGGGGTGGATTGAACAGTGGTTGACAGATAGAGCTCAGAGGGTTGTGGTTAGTGGTGCAGAGTCCAGTTGGAGGCCAGTAACAAGTGGTGTCCCTCAGGGGTCAGTACTGGGTCCAGTCCTGTTCAATATATTCATCAATGACAAGGATGAAGGGATAGAGTGTACCATCAGCAAGTTTGCTGATGACACAAAACTGCGAGGGGTGGCTGACAGGCCAGAAGGCTGCACCACCATACAGCGTGACCTGAACAGGCTGGAGAGTTGGGCAGAAAAAAACCTGATAAAATTCAACAAGGGCAAGTGTACGGTATTGCATCTGGGGAGGAATAACCCCATGCATCAGTACAGGTTGGGGGATGACCTCCTGGAGAGCAGCTGTGTGGAAAGGGACCTGGGAGTCCTGGTGGACAACAGGATGACCATGAGGCAGCAATGTGCCCTGGTGGCCAAGAAGGCCAATGGCATCCTGGGGTGCATCAAGAAGAGTGTGGCCAGCAGGTCGCGGGAGGTCATCCTCCCCCTCTACTCTGCTCTTGTGAGGCAGCATCTGGAGTACTGTGTCCAGTTCTGGGCTCCCCGGTTCAAAAAGGACAGGGAACTGCTGGACAGAGTCCAGAAAAGGGCTACTAAGATGATTAGGGGACTGGAGCATCTTTCTTACGAGGAAAGGCTTAGGCACTTAGGACTTTTTAGTCTAGAGAAAAGAAGACTCAGGGGGGATCTTATCAATACTTATAAATACTTAAGGGGAGGGTGCCAGGTAGATGAGAAGAGTCTTTTTTCAGTGGTGCCCAGTGATAGGACAAGAGGTAACGGGCACAAACTTGAGCATAGGAAGTTCCATCCTAACATGAGGAGGAACTTCTTTCTTTTGAGGGTGGCAGAGCACTGGAACAGGCTGCCCAGAGAGGTTGTGGAGTCTCCCACACTGGAGACATTCAAAACTGGCCTGGATGCCGTCCTGTGTAACCTGCTGTAGGTGTCCCTGCTGTGGCAGGGGATTGGACTAGATGATCTCCAGAGGTCCCTTCCAACCCTGACCATTCTGTGATTTTATGATTCTGTTTTCTGTTTCTTTAATAATCACTTAAATTTTTTTAAATCTACCTATGCGAATTGTGCTACATAGATGAAATTAACATTGCATATGCATTTTTGTAATGATGTTACTGTTTGCTGTTGTTACAGTAAACTGATAACTTTGGCCACAAAATACCTGATACCATAAGAACAGCAAAAAGAAACCCTAACGAAATTTTTAATGTCTTGATTAAATTGAGCATGAGCTAACCTCTGACAAATGTGTTTAGTGTATATATCATTAGTATCTTTGAAATATTGAATAAGTTAGTCTCATGCAGTGACTAGCCCAAACATCAAACTGATTAAGCTGTTTCCTATTTTTGTGTTGGTTTTCAGAATAATATCAAGGAACTTGTAGTCTTCTCTATATAGAACAGGCTCCTGTAAAACTATAAATGTAAATTTCTAAAACAGTAACTTAGAAATGATGATCCAGAAGTTTAAGTAACTTTGCTTCTTAGCTGGGCCTATTCTAACTACTGAAATTAACAGCATATTGTGCAGACACTATTCACTCTCTCAGAGTGATAAGACCTATGTTTATAGTTCATGCCAAGGAATGGTATGCAGAAAGGCTCTTGCTTATACTTACTGCTATAACAACCAAGGCCTACCAACTTGGTTACTTGCCCCGTTGGAGTGTCGGAAGCAGAAAAGTGCAGAGGGGTCCCACCTGTGGGGAGGAGCAGACAGGACAGGTGACCCAAAACTGACCAACAGGGTATTCCATGCCATCTGCCTCATGCTCAGCATAAAAGCTGAGGGATCAAAGGGTCAGCTCTCTTTCTTCAATGGCCGGCATCCAAGAGGGACTCTGTCTGTTCATCTGCCTTTGATCCCGATCCTGAATCCAGATCCAGAATCCAGTTCCCATCCATCACTGACTCCAGTCTGGGACTTCCCCAGTGCCAGCCAGTGACGTGATTGTCATCCTGGGAGCTTGATACGGTTTTGTATATATTTCAGTATTTTCTTTTTATTGTATTATTAATATTTCATTGAAGTAGTTTAGTTCCTTCTAAACTCATAAGTTTCTTTTTCCCTCCTCTGCGTCTGTCTTTGAAGAGTGGCAGGAGGGAGCATCTGTCAGTCCCGTCTGGGGCGCCCCATGTCCCCAGTAGCCGATTCGGCCTAAACCACGACACAAGGAACTGTGAATTATGCGTGTACTTCCTGAAGCCTTCCTTCTGTCAAAAATGTTGAATCTGTAATGTTATACTAGTAAAATTTATTTGGGTTTTCCAAACAGATGTTTTTTATGTTATTTAATAATGATCAAGGTGCCAGGTAACTAAAAGTCAAATGGCAGCTATCCAACTAACCATTTAAATCCACTTAAGTCCAAGATTAAAGAGAGTTTAAAAATTCAGCTGTTTATAAACGTAAATCATATAAATAGTAGATCTTGGTAAGATACACAATTGTCTCTAACCTAGTATAAAAAAATGACACATAAATACCTGAGTCTTACACCTTTAATTTTTCTTTGCATAGTCATGACTTGATTGCACTTTCTTACATGCATGAAGACCAACACAATACTTGCTTAAATAACTTCCTCTATTAAACCTTTGTTTAAGCTGCTGTATTTAAGTTTCTTAGATATTTAAATATAATTTTCTCAGTCAAGCCTGAGCAATCAAATAATGGGTGGATCACTCTACACCCACAAAAAACACAACTAAAAACCCCCTCAAGATGTTACTGATAAAAAATTGAAACAAGAGGTAAGTAGACTTCAGACACAAATCTACTGTTATTACTTAGAAACATACAAATCAGTCTCAATTACCCTGCCCCACTCTCAGTTAGGCCAAACCCATTCCACCAATGCCCAGCTACAAAGAATTTTGTGTCTGCTTGTTAAACTTTAAAAACCTAGAGATGCTTATCTGTCTTCTGCTTCTGTGACTTCTTGGTACATCCCTAACCAGAATGGCTTGGCACAGAGCTCTGGACAGCCTCTTTTGAAGGGCTTAGTAATATACAAGGCAAAGCAGAGTCTGCATTTCTGAAAACCTTTAACTGGATGATGTGTGAGATAACATAACAAACACCCAGATTATACGTCAGTAGTCATGGTTCCTATGACTATTTGTATTTGTTTATAAATAAGTTTTTTATGGAATAGTTTTGAGAAAACCAAAATGCAAGGTACTGCCATTTCTGTGTCATGTCTTAAACAATAAGCTTCAGTCCTACTCTTTATGTAGCTTTCCCCCCAACAGCCCACAAGATCAGAAAATGAAGCACGTTTCACATTTACTTTCAGGTTACTGGACAGACCAGCCTCTCGGGAGACTGAAATTTCAGGTATGGTCTGCCCCAATCAGCCTGGAATTTGGTCTTGCAATACGGAATTTACTTTCAGAGAGTTCTCTCCTAAAAATAGAAGATTTTATGGACTAGCTTGCTGAGGAATTTAAGCCTTTGAGGGCACAGAGTAGAGAATCTGGATAAGTGCTGCTGGAATTTGGATTTCACTAATTTTTTGAATATCAGATTTAGGTTGCCTTTTCTGGAAAACATCCAAGCTGAGAAAATATTCTTAAAAGCATTATTCTGACATGGAAATGCTTAAATATTTGTTTGCTTATTCTTAATTATTCCTAATCAAGTGAGGGAGGAGAAACTTAAAGCTATTCTGTATTTGAATACTGAGATCTCAGACTGTCACAGCTGATTGATATATTAATTTATATTGGTTGTTTATATATCCCATGATCACAGAATGGTTTAGGTTGGTAGGGACATCTGGAGGTCATCTGGTACAACCTCCATGCTTAGGAAGGGTCACCTAGATGCAGTTGTCCAGGACTGTGTCTAGACAGTTTTTGAATATCTGCAATGAGGGAGACTCCATAACCTCCCTGGGCAACCTGTGCCAGTGCTCAGGCACCCCCACAGTAAAAAAATGTTTCCTGGTGTTCAGAGGGAACATCCTGTGTTTCAGCTTGTGTCTGTTACCTCTGGTCCTGTCATTTGGAATGGCTGAAAAGAGCCTGACTCCATCCTCCCTTCCCATATTTTTACACATTTATAAGATTTCCCCAACCCTTCTTTAGGCTAAACAGTCCCAGCTCTCTCAGCCTTTTGTCATATATAATGTGCTCCAGTCCCTTAATCATCCTGTGGGCTTTTGTTAGACTCTCTCCATATCTTTCTTGCACTGAAAACCAATATGTCCATATTTCTCTTGTACTGAGAAGCCCAAAACTGGACACAGTACTCCAGGTGTGGTTTAACCAGTGCTGAGTAGAGGGGAAGGATCACCTCCCTCATTCTGCTGGCAATACTCCTCCTAATGCAGCCCAAGATATCATTAACATTCTTTGCTGCAAGGGCATTTTACTGGCTCCTGTTCAAGTTGGTGTCCTCCAGGACTCCCAGGTACTTTTCTGCCACGTTGCTTTCCAGCTGGGTGGCCCCAGCATATATTGGTGCATAGAGTTGTTCCTTCCCAGGTTACAGGACTTTGTACTTCCCCTTGCTGATCTTAATGAGGTTCCTGTCAATCAATTTCTTCAGGCTGTCAAGGTCCCTCTAGATGGCAGCACGACTCAGTGGTGTGTCAGCCACTACTCCTAGTTTGGTGTCTTCTGCTAACCTGCTGAGGGTACATTCTGCTCCATTTTCTAGATCGTTAATGAAGATGTTAAACAGGACTGGATCTATTATTAATCCCTAGGTTACACCACTAGTCACTAGCTCCCAATTAGGCTTTGTTCCACTGATCACCATCCTCTGGGCCTGGTCAATTTTCAATCCACCTCATCATCTGCTCATCCAGCCTGTACATCAACATGCTGTCTATGAGGATCTTATGTGAGACAGTGTTAAAGACCTAACTGAAGGTCAGGTATACAATAGAAAAGGCAAAACATGACTTCCATTTTTAAAAAGGGAAAAAAGGAAGACCTGGGGAACTACAGGCCGATCAGTCTTACCTTGGTGCTCAGAAAGATCATGGAGCAGATCCTCCTGGAAACTCTGCTAAGGCACATGGAAAATAAGGAGATGATTGGTGACAGCCAACATGGCTTCACTAAGGGCAAATCATGTATGACAACTTTGGTGGCCTTCTATGTCGGGTTACAGCATTGGTAGATAAGGGAAGAGTAACTGACATTATCTACCTGGATTTGTGCAAAACATTTGATATTGTCCCACACAACATCCCTGTCTCTAAAATGGAGAGACATGGATTTGATGAGTGGAACACTCAGTGGAAGGAGTTTACTGAATGGTCACACTCAAAGAGTTGCGGCCAACAATTCAATGTCTGGGTGGAGACCAGTGACTAATGGTGTCCCTTAGGGGTACATATTGGGACTAGTATTATTTAACATCTTTGTCAGGAACATGGACAGTGGGTTTGAATGTACCCTCAGCAAGTTTGCAGATAACACCGAGCTCAGGTGTCACAAGGCCAAGTGCAAGGTCACCTGAGTCACAACAATCCCAAGCACAGGTGGGGCAAAGAAAGGATTGAGAGTAGCCCTAAAGAGAAGGACTTGGGGGTGTTGGTTGATGAGAAACTCAACATGAGCTAGCAATGTGCGCTTGCAGCCCAGAAGGCCAACCTTATCCTGGGCTACATCAAGAGAAGTATGACCAGCAGGTTGAGGGAGGTGATTCTGCCTGTCTATTCCACTCTCATGAGACCCCACTAGAATACTGAGTCCAACTCTGGAGCCCTCAGCCCAAAAAGGACACGGCGTTGTTGGAGTGGGTCTAGAGGAGGGCTACAAAGATGATCAGAGGAATGGAGCACCTCTCCTATGAAGACAGACTGAGAGAGTTGAGGTTGTTCATCCTGGAGAAGAGAAGGCTCTGGGGACACCTTATAGCGTTCTTCCAGTACCTAAAGGGGGTCTACAGGAGGGGGAGGAACTCTTGGTTAGGCAGTGTAGAGATAGGACAAGGGGTAATGGTTTTAAACTGGAAGAAGGTAGATTCAGATTAGATATTAGGAAGAAATTTTCACTATGAGGGTGGTGAGGCACTGGAACAGGATATCCAGAGAAATTGTTGAGGCCCCATCCCTGCAAGTGTTCAAGGGCAGGTTGGATGGGGCTTTGAGAAACTTGATCTAGTGGAAAGTGTCCCTCTCTGCCCATTGCAGGAGTGTAGGAAGTAGATGATCTCTAACATCCTTTCCAACCCAAACCATTCTATGATTCTGCAGTTATCCACTGCCTCATCTACCAGGCCAATCATTTCATCATAGCAGTTTATCAGGTTGATCAAGCATGATTCCTCTTGGTGAAGCCATGGTGACTACTCCTGATGTTTTTCTTGTCCATCATGTGCTTGGAAATTGTTTCCAGGTATAGCTGTTCCATCACCTTCCCCAGGGCTGAAGTAAGGCTGACCGGCCTGTAGTTCCCTGGGTTCTCCTACTTGTCCTTCTTGAAGATGGGGGTAACATTTGCTTTCCTCCAGTCTTCAGATCAAAGATTACCTAGAGTGGTCTCATAAGGACATCTGCTGGCCCCATCAGCACCTGTGGGTGCATCCTATGAGGACCCATGGAGTTATGTACATCCCGTTTTTCTTATGTGTTCCATGACCTAACCCGCTTCCATTAAGGATATATTTTTCCTTGCTCCAGCCTTTCCCCCGAGCCTCTGGTACCTGGGACCCTTGAAGGCTGCTGTTGCTACTAAAGACTGAGGTAAAGAAAGCATCTAGTACCTCAGCCTTTTCGACATCCTGTGCAAACAGATCTCCTGTCTCAGTGATTAATGAGCTTACACTTTTCCTTGGTCTTCCTTCTGTCTCCTATGTACTTATAGAAGCCCTTCTCATTTTCTGTGACATCCCTGGCCATTCATTTCCATTTGGGCTTTAGCTTTCCTAACTAAATCCCTGGATGCTTGGACAATGTTTCTGTATTCCTCCCAGGTTACACGTCCTAGCTTCCACCCTCTACAGGCTTCCTTTTTTGTGTTTGAGTTTCTTCATCAATGCAGGCCTCCTGGCATTTTTGCCGGACTTCCTGTTCATTGGGTTGGACTACTTTTGAGTTTAGAGGATGTGATCCTTGAATATTAATCAGCTTTCTTGGTCCCCTCTTCCCTCCAGGGGAACTCTTTTGAGCAGATCTTTGAAGAGGCCAAAGTCTGCTCTCCTGAAGTCCAGGCTTGTGAGCTTGCTTTTCACTGTCTTCCCTGCCCTCAGGATCCTGAACTCCACCATCTCATGGTCACTGCAGCCAAGCTTGCCTTTGATCTTCACATTTCCAACGAGTGCCTCCTTGTTGGTGAGTATGAAGTCCAGCAAAGTATCTCTTCACATTGGCTTCTCAGTCACTTGGAGGAGTCACATCATCAACACATTCCAGGAACCTCCTGGATTTCTTATGCCCTGAATTGCTCATGATGATAATATGATCTTTAATTAGATAACATTCTTTTAGTTAAGACATCTCTTAAACCATTGTTGTTTGTCTTGCATTGTCTTGCTACTTATCATGAAAATTAAAAAATATGTAGATTACTGTGCAATAATTGGGTTTGAAAAAAGCATCTCAATACATTTCATATTTCCTGCTTCATTCCATAGTAGCAATTTATAGTGTTACATAGTTCTGTAATGCAATTTGTTAGATTTTTGGTTTTGGTTTATTCTCCATTTACAAAAATTAGGATTATTTAAAGAATCTGCTTCACGTTATACTCCCTTTTCTAGCTTTTATTTTTCTTTTATTCTGTTGCGTTGCATTGCATTTATTGTCTGAAAAACTTTGCATTAAATATCCACAATACCAGGATGCTTTAGTTTAAATTACACGCACTGATCTTCACTTAATGTTTTGGTTTTGTATGTTTTGCTTTTATTTGTATTCGTAATAGGACACATTTAACAAATCAAATTAGGTAAACAATATTCACTTTCCCCATTTCTTGTACAGCAAATATTTCATCAGCAGATTAAACAGTTGATTTACCTATCTCTGAAGATGTGTTGCATAATTAGTACAGTAGATATTTAATGAAATTGTTTTCAATTATTATAAACTATGTTTCTGTTCTTAATTGTTCAATTAAACTATATTCATTATGATTAATATGTTTTATCTTGTTCTAAATAGAAAAAGCAAATCATTCTGAAGAAGCTTCTATTAATAAGAATTTGGAAAACAATCATGTTAAATTCAGTCTTGTTCAGAAAATCTTAGGAATGGAAGAATGAATTCAAAGAAACTATAAATTGTATAAACATCACAAACTCAAAGCTTGCCCTGGATTTTGGAAATTTAAGGACACTTTTAGAAAGATTCCTTTAAGGATTGTTCTATTCTGTAAAAACACTGTCTTACTTTTCACTTTGGGGCAACACCATCAACAAATCAAAACAGCAGAGGACAAAACAACAAGACAAGAAGAGAAATGAATGGCTGTGGGCAAACATGTTAGCTAGAACCGGACCTTTATATCCTATGAACATTGTGAGGAGACAGAAAATATATTACAAAACCCATTCAAACAGTTTTGTTTCCAGACTGTATGAAAATCTGGAAATTACCTTTTCTCCTAATACAATTTGAATGATAAACCAAAAAGGTACTTGCCACTATTACTAGAATCTTACAGAAGTAATAAGACCCACTGATATGATTTGGAATCTGCCTCCCTTCAGTCTGTCTCTCTGCTCACACTTCTATCCACTTTACCCTGTGTTGCACCACCAGTGCCTCAGGCCTGAGTTTTACATTGCCTATGTTTTCTGTAACTACTAGTGAGTTCTGTTTAGTGTGTAATACTACAGAGTGCTACAAAGAGATGGGAGTTTCGAGATGGTTCTAGCAAACAGCAGCATCTCAGCTCTCCATTCCAGCAAATTATACTTTGTAAAAAGGAAATTTTAGTAACCTCTCCCTTTCTTATGGTCAGCATGTTTGAAAAAATAAAACAAAACAAAAGAAAAACCCCCTACAACTTTAATTTTTTTTTGTAACCTCAGTTAAGTGGGAAGCCAGACCAGAGGCACAACTCTTATTTGAAGCCTATTCTTTTTTGCATGTAAATATTTCAATTTCTATTGATATTAAAGCAAAAAATAATTAAAAATGTGACCTTTTATATCAGATTTCAACCAGAAACCCCAGTAGTTTTAGACTTTTATGGCAAAAGAGACTATTTTGATCGTTTAGTCTCACGTGCATAACAGAGAAGTGCAATTCCATCCGCCAGACCATAAATTCCATGCAGGCTAATACAATATGGATTCACCAGGTCTAACTTCATTCATTTGAATCACTCCAAAAATCTTCATTTCATTGCAAGAAGCTAGAACAAAAAGTGTACCTGCTACCTGTTACCTTAAATTTAGAAGATCTGACAGGAGCTCACAAAGCTGACATCTTCCTTTAAGTGCTTTTGGCACTTACTGTTGTTATGGAAATGGCTTAGGAGACTATCTGGCAAAAATAGATACAGCAGATAAAATTGCTTTAAATCCACTGATTTGTTACACCTTTAGGTCCATTACATTTAAGCATGTTTTAAATCTACTAAAATGAATGGGTAACAAATGCTTTTAAATGTTTTGCTGAAGGGGACAGATTGGTGAACTGGGATCTTAGATAGTTTTTTTCCCTACACAACACTTAAAATATTTTTTAATGTAGATTAAAATCATAGTCCTTCAGCATACAATAATAGCAAATTGGATATAGCAAACTTGAACTGTTCTTATTTTATGATTACTCAATTTCTTAATAGCTACATTTGTTGCAAAAGCATTCGACTTTTAATATAAATAAAAAGAACATTAATAACGCAATAGTAATATGATTAATACAGAACTGGTTCTGTCTTCCTTGACTTATTGTGAGCTACGGACAATGAAGTAAATCCATTCCCATCTGCTGATTAGAAGTTCAGTATGCTTAACAAAGCCTCAGGACTTAGCAGTAAGATAAACCAAACATGAAAACAGTTCTGCTTACTGAGACTTTGATTTAAGGTAAGTGAGCTAACTGAAAACTGGAGAACTGGAGCCAAACCAACAATATTATATACCTTACTATGAAAAATTTCTAATGCCAATATGGACTGTGTGTTTCTCCCCAAATGAAGAAAGCTGGATGCAGAAGGAGCAGAGGAAGTTCTTAACTCCTTTTCTATAGATGTAGATCACAAACACTGATTGTCTGTGTTTGTTTACAAATATTTATACATATGGAGGAAATGGGCAGTTCTGTTTACTGATTTTAGTTTAGTCCTTCAAAAGCTAAACTGAAAGTTTAATGTATATTTTCTGTAATTGTTATGAGACCTGATTGTGAAGCTGCCCTCAGCTTCTGGATATAGTCTCAAAAGACAGAAAGATTTAGCACCTCCCAGGAGGACATTCCTGCTTTCATTTGTGGAGTGAGATAACATGCTTTTAAACTCTCTTTTCTTTGATACTGAGCATCTTTGCTTCAAAAAGAGAATGACTGGAAGATTCTTCAACTTCCCTAGGATGCTGCACATTTAAGAAAAAGTTGAGCCTTCATGATAAGTTATTTCACCATAGCCATTTATTTTGATTATGTAAATGCAGTTACCTGGTAGAATTTTTCTATTATGAGTCCTAGCTGAAAATACTGAATCAACCTGGAGGTATGTAGGGGTTGAGGAATACCACTGCTTCAATATTCCCATATTAAGGTCCTGTGAATAAGTGTTTACTGCAGAAAATGAAATGTGGCTATAGAGGTATATGTTTCACTATCTCTATAGAGTTTATCAAAGCCCTTGAAAATCTGTGTACCATATGCAGAATGCTAAATATTCAAACAAACCATTATAAGTATTTAAAATTAATGCAGTATTAAAAGAAAAGAAATTGCAAGTGATGTGAAACTTCTCATCTAATTTAGCAAGGTCTTAAAAAGGGTCATCGCATGTTTTTCCCCTTACATATGTATGTTTACACAGGAAATAAAACCCAAACCAAACCGATGAGGATAAATGAGAATGGCCTTCTGGTTTCTATTAGAGCCTTTTTGGGAATCATACACTAACTCCAGTCCAAATGTCATTAACAGCCATTACCCTCTGTGAACCAAGTTTAGATCCCAGGACTTTTTCAATTGCATGTAATAATACTACAGCGAAGTGGAACTACTGGCAACCTCAGGAAGGATAGCAAGCCTTATGCAGAGGCTGGCACATATCACCATTATCAACAGGACACAGTAATCTACCTGGAGTTTCTTGCATTATCAGAACATAATATTTTAATAATAATAAACCAAGTCAAACAGTTTTGCAGTAGTTCTGCTGTTGATGGGTTCTTGTTAGGCCTGCTCAGAGCACAGCTTTTGAACAGGGTTTTTAGGAAGCCCTAAGTTGTACCCAATTTAAGGACCCTGGGTGTTTTTCAAGCTTGGGGACTGTGGGAGTCCAAGCCTCATCTTTACAAAAAAATGTTTCCTTCACCTTTTACGCATTATTTTCCACGTAAACTAGACTTGGATTTATACGTCCTACCTGAGCGAGGACTCTAATAAAGTGCCCAGTCCAGATGATCAGATGTATCCAGATAAACCAGGACCTATACTAGAAAATAAGTTTAATGCAACTATAGTTTTTACTCGGTTTAGTTTCTCAGTCTCACTGAATCTCAAGAGAGAGGCAGACATGTCTCTGCTCAGATGATAAAAGCTCTTGCCATGGATGGACTGAGTTGTAAAGAAATACGTAACTTTTCAGTAAAAAAAACAACACCCAGGTCTAAGTTTTTCTAGAATAAATGAGCTGCTAAGGTTATTATATCACAATTTTTATAGAGTACTCCAAATTATGCCTAAATCCCATTTTATGTACCTACCATATTTGTTTCTGCCAAGGTTCCTAAAAGGATAATTTCTTTACCCAAAGAGTTTACTGGATAAATAAAGACTTTTTTTTTTCCCCCTAAAAGTGATGGTTCTTTATTAAATTTACCATTAAAATACTTGTTAATTTAATGAGTAACTTTATATTGTATATTTATTTTAAAACCGTAACACTGTATAATGTATGTCACAGGGACATACATTTAATTCATTAAAAACATAAAAAAGCAAGTTTATCTTTAAAAACAGAGAATAACATAAGACTGTAGGAAGATTAACCTGAGTAAAACTGCTAACATTTTCTCATTTTTTACAATAGAAAATGAGATCTTTAGGTGGTGTGCAGTGGATTCTTGAAATTCACTAAATTAGAGTAATTTAAGAAAGTCAAATGTCTGGCTTAAAAAATATCAGAAATGTATTTAATTTTAAAAAAATGGGCTATTTTTTTAATTTATCTTTTTAATATTGAGCTAGAAAGCATCTTTATAGCGCATATGAGATCCGTTTATTATATTGAAAATTTGTCCTGAAGACACAAGAAGTACTGAAAAAGTAATGCTATAGTTATAGTTTTGTTTTATGCTTTCTAAATTCTTCCCTGGAATTATTTTCTCACCAAAACCACAGTGGATTTCTACAGTGGAAAACAGTGGAAAAATCCATTGCACTTTTTCGTACCACTGTATGACAGAGCTATCACATTTATTGGTTTTATTTTTTATTTTAGTGTAAAAGCATTTTGATCTCTTTTTCAAATATGATAAAAGAGATATTTTTTTTAATTTAAGAAAGCTATTAAATTAAAACATGAATGGGTTTAAACGTCATGATAGATCTTTTAGGTTTTCACAGTTCAAGGATATTTGGATACTATGAGTTTGTAGGAAAGTCCACCAGTTTAAGCACCTTGTTAAAGTTGTTTTTTCAGTCTGTACTTTCAGTTGAGCTTTTGAAAAGTGCCTAGTGTTTATGAAGCTTTCTATTTTGATGCTTAACTTTGCACAGCTTTTGAACCGGCCTATTAAGACATGTTCAATAATCTGACTTCCAGGATTTCTTCAGCAGCCTAAACACAGACATCAAGTCACTTCTGAGATAATCACCTACAAAACAGTAATCTTTAGAAAAACTGGACCTTCATTTTTTTTCCTTTTCAAGAGTAAAAACTCAAGCTGTTAGTTTTAACACAGATACAAACATTTCTATAGTCTACTAAACATGTTAGTGATATCAAAAGCAAAGTATGATACATACTTCATGAAGTGTTGAGGCAGTCTGATCATCAACAATTGGACCACATTTAAAGAATATAATTTCCAAAGTTTCTAAACTTCCAGGATTAATGTATCACTTCCTGGCAAAGAGGAAAATGGGTTAGTCAGGATGACAACAGCATGTTTGGTACTCCAGCATGCACTCCTGGGAGGCAAGTTCAGCAATATAAAGTACATATATTCACATAATTAAGCTTTACAACAGAAGATCAGAAAATCTGATTTTTTTCCTTGCTTGTTACAAGATACTGGATCTTAAGTAAGCTTATTGCACTATATTTTCCTCCATCTGTTCCTCTTATTTGGATGTTTTTGGTGAGTAAAAATGTGGTCAGTGCTCTTTTTATTCAAATAAATGTGTGTGTTTTAATAGATGGAAATACCAGTATAGGAAACCTGAATATTAAGATGGGTGTTTTGTTACTTTTGCTTTTCAGTACACTTGATATCAGAAGTTGTTTTCTTATCCCACAGTTGGACCTGAACTCTCCTTGTAACTTGGAAAGGAATCAAATTTAAAAGACACAGCAATAACAATTGCGTAATTAGAGACATGCTAGTAACAAGTGGTTAGGAAGGTACAATACATACATAAGTATATACGTACACATGTACATGGTGCCCTGGTGCCCCCAGCTGCCCTCCTCCTGGCTCAGTAGTGGGAGGGCCCTGGCTGCCCGTCTCGGCCCTGGCAGCCCCAATGCAAGACCCCACGGTTCCCAGTGCCCTGGTCCCATGGAGCCATGGACTCACACTGTGCCCAGGTATTGTCTTCCCTTGATCAGTTTTTTTTACAGTTTGAAAGCAACAACTGCTCTGGAGGACACTGTCACAGCCTGTCATTTGGCTGGACCAAATAACAAATAAAGACCTAAAATAATAACACTGTCTAAACCACAACTACTATGCCTAGTATATTTTTTTTTCTATTTTATTCAATAAATATAGTTGTTTATCACAAGAACATAAGTAGAGGAACATGAAGCAAAAAATTCAAGGAAAAATAAAAATTAGAACAGACACATGGCTTGAGGCTGATTATAGCAACATCATCATGTACTCTGGGATGAATCAGGTGCTTAGAAATAAAAAATATTTATCAATATTTAATAATGGGAATTTATAAATAATACTAAATAAAATAACTTTAAAAATATTTAACAAAATCAACATTTTGGTCATAGTAATAAAGTATAGTTTACATTATAAATTTAATAATAAATCAATATTTAATAATAAAATCAGTGTAGTAATAAATTTAAAAGAATGAAATTAGTGGAAGTGTTTATGATACCAACCTTTGCTTGTTATTACATGCTGGTTTTTTCATTCCTCTTCAAAAAAACAACCTTCATTTAAAAAAAAATGCTTTCTGTAGCATCTGTCCAGTTTAGTTCACTGACATCTAGATTTTTATATTTTTTTAAAAATTTTGATGAAGTAAAATATTATTTGGTTGCAAAACTGTAGATTGTCTACAAGAAAATACAACTGTAATCCCTTAAACACAGCAGGTTAAAAAAATAAGAGACTCACACTCATAGTTGCAGGTACCTTTTAGCTTATATTTTATTTTTTATATGAAAAATTCCTCTCTCATCTTTGTTTTTCATAATCATGCTGCCATAGCTTTTTTTTCATGCACTGTTCTTCTTTTCTTACAGTCCCCTGCTTCCCTAAACTCTAACATTGTTTGGCAGTAATTTATGAAGTTTTTTTCCAGAGAAATAGTAATATTATGTACTTCAACATTTTCGGTAGTATTTTTGCTTTGGATAGCAATTTTTACTGGTGAAAATATTAGGTTTCATGTGGAATGTGTCTCATATGCTTATTCTAAATGAGAGTTACAGTTTTTCCTACTAGCTTCAAAATGCTTCAACCAGCCCCATCCATTCTTTCCCAGCACAACAATATTATTTTAAAGAGACATGTAATTGTGTTGCATTTTGAAAACATTTTAAATTATGCACAATCAACAAAGCTATTATGTGACACTGCAGAATGTACAACTAATGAAAATGTAATCACCAGACCTTATCGTTTTAGCTGAAGTTCTAATTTAATAATAGTTTCATATCCCCAAGAGCCTTCTAACATTTATTTATCATGCCACTTTCCATTACCAAATCCAAAATAATTGTGTTGATTCTCCTAAATTATACTAATAACATCCTGAAAAGGTCTACAGTTTCAAAAGGTTTATGACAATGTAGACATATACATCACATTAATATGTACATGCTGTAGTATACCTCATTAACAAAGGTTTTTAGAGTTTATAATTTAACTTTGCAGACGTACTCTTCTGTGACCAGGCCACAGATTCAATTGGTTTCTTACCTCCATAAGACAAAGATTGTCTCAAGAGCAAGATCTTAAGAGGGATTTTCAGCTCCTCTCTTCACTTCAGGTAGTTGCCCATTTTCACTCTCTTCATGTCCGACTTCTGAAGCTCGGTTCAGTTTGAAATTTAGGACTCTATTTTACATTCAGACAATCAATGGCAAGGATCCACAATTATGAAAATATTCAATAAATATTGCAAGACTTGGCCTTAACTGCAGAAATGGCTTGCTGACAAAATCTTCTTTTCATGCAACTCCCACTGCCTGTTGGAGCAGGGAGGGAGAGGGAAGTGAGCTGTCAGTGAGAAGGGTTGAATGTAGTTTATTCTGAAAACACAGAGAACTCTGGTTTGAGCCCCTTCACCTTCCATATACATCTTGAATACTCAGAAATTTCAACATTTCTAAGCACTTTTGATGCTACTTTTCATTCTAACATTAAATGCACAAAACAAAAATGCATTTTGCTAAAGGAACTGGTGCAGAGAATAAAAAAGAAAAAATCTGTAGCAATAAATTCACAATATTTATTCAAGCACTTTATCATATTTTCACTCTACTTCTAAGCTTTAAGCTTCATTCTTGATGCATAGGTATATATTGATAGCCCCTTCTACCTTCCTTTTCCTATGCTGCAATATCCTTATTCACTCTCTGTTAAATGAGGATGAAAAATGCAAAGGATCCATCAGATCGTTCTCCAGCTTCTAAGGGAACTTCCTTCCCACCTACCTTTGATTATATACTGGTTAGAATCTTACTTAGTGTAGCACAAGGAGATTTTCATAAAAGTTCTCTATAGCTTGAAAAGGTCATATAACCACCACCTCAATTTGCACCACATATTGTTCAGCACCTCCACAGTATCTACTAAGTCACCAGGATGACAAGAGCTTTTCAGAGCTCTAGGCTAAGCAAAGCACCCAGTTTATTTTGCCCTTATTTCCCCTCAAATCTCTACATAGGTTTCTCTGTTTAAGTGATAGTTTCTTTGCAGGACATAGATACGTCTCCTTTTTAGTACCAATCAGTGAAAATGGTATTTAAGTTGTCCAAAGTTCAAAACATAGATTAGCTTTGCTCAGATCTTTCTTGTAGTTAAGACTATGTAATAGTCGAAATGCAAATGATATCTGTGCTTTCCAAAAGAAAATGTCTGAAGTTAGTTCCTTGTTAGTGACACATCTTCTTGTGACACATCTTCCTGCTCACCAAGCAAGTTGTCGAAAGTATTATAGAGTGTTTCAATTTACATTTATAAAATGAGATCCTTTTCAGTGTAGTGAACTTCATCTCCAGACCAGCCTGTTCACGTTAAGTACTTTAATTCAGTGAGAGCACGGACATGAGTATTAAGAACAGGTAAAAATGCTTTCCAGAAATGGGCAAGAGTGATTACATTTTTCAGTACTGGGGTCATAAACAAAGTTCAGCTAGTACCAACGCAAAACTCCTTTAAAAAAGGGGCTCTTAAATGAGCAGGAGCTAAAGTAGTTTATTTGTCTAATATTGTATCAATAATTACACTAACATTCTATATTTTGTAATCATTGTTCTGCCTTTGGCATAGTATATTCATAAAACGTGATGAATTTCAAAAAATATAGGGAACAATAATAAAATAATAATAAAAAAAGAAAGCAAGCTTTGTCTTCTGTTAACAGCTATCAACTGCCTCAGCTGCTTGCTTACTTGCATCTCAAGTAATTCAGAGGAACAAAATGCTAGATATCATATAATAGAACGTTTTTCAATGCCTGTTCTATTTATACTGTCTTGCTCATCTTGTACTGCACTGTTTTGCTGCATAATTCAGCTTTTCTTTGTCTTGTATTCTCTACAACTCTAGCTGATCTTAAGTTCAAGGGAAAGAGAATGAAAATATATGATGTGCAGACATCATTTCACCTAACTTTTTTGTTTCCACTTGTCAGGAATTGTAGAGGCTAAACCCTATGTCCTTATGTATACTGGAACGGGTCATTGACTGTAAGCTGGAGCACGACAGTAAATCTGTACTACTTTTATATACTCTGGATGTAATCATCTCTCACATAAAAAGATGCAATTTATCAGACACAGAAGGGGTGAATTTGGCCATTAGATTTTGCAAAGACTTCTCTTTAGGTTTCTTTAGAAACAAACCATCATGTCATAACTGTGTAATCAAATAAGTGTTTCTAAAGGACTTGCTTGTGTCTTTTTCTCAACTTGTCTTTCTACAAGTGCTTTTGTTGACCACACAGACATTGGTAGTGACTTATATGGAATGCTTTTGTCAATGGCAAGTATGATAGAAATTACCATACCTAGGCGTTATTTTTGTGCACACAAATTCATGTAGAGCAAAACAGAATACATAACTGTATATTCCTTCTTCCCAAACACAGTTAACTCTCAATTCTATAGAATAACCTAACAAATTGATACCCGAATTTTTTAAAATTGCAAAATCTAAAAGCATATCTAGATAAGCATGGAAGATTTAGGGATAATAATAATAATAATAAAAATAATAAGTTTTGATTATGAACTATTAAGACTTCCAGAGCTGGATCTGAACTTAGCAGTTAAGTCGGAAGAATGTAACACAAGGCAATGCAAATATAATGTATTATGTCCAGAACATGTATTAAATACCTCTGCACCTGTTATAAAATGTGCCTTCACCACTGCTAACCTATGTATGATTCCCCTGCAGCCTGCGGAGAGGACAACTGTTAAGCAGGTAGTTCTGGCAGCCCATGGAGAAGACCATACCAGAGCAGATAAGCAGACTGCGGCCTGTGCAGTACCCCATGCCCGAGTAGGTGGATGTTTCCTGAAGGAACTGCAGCCTGTGGAAAGCCCATGTTAGAGCAGATTTTCCTGACAAGCAATGTAGTGTGTGGAGGACTGACTCTGGAGCAGACTGAAGGGCTGCAACCCACGGAAGGACCAACACTGGAGCAGGAGATCAACATGCAGAGGAAGGAGTGGCAGAGAGGAAACTGTTATGGACTAACCACAACCCTCCGTTGCCCATCCCCCTGCGCCACTTGGGGAAGGGTAAGGTAGAGGAGTTGGGAATGAAAGGGTGAAGTTGAGCCTGGGAAGGAAGGAGAGTGGGGAGGCAGTGTTTTAGTTCCTGTCTTTGCTTGTCACCATCCTACTCTATTTTAAATGGCAATAAATGTAATTAGTTTTCCTCATGTCCAGTCTGTTTTGCCTGTGATGGTAACTGGTAAGTGATCCCCCTGTCTTTATCTTGACCCAGGAGATTTTACATCTTATTTTCTCCCCCGTGTTCTGTTAGGGAGGGGGAGTGAGAGAGCAGCTGAGTAGGAGCGTAGCAGCTGGCCAAGCCTCCACAGTAGTATACCAAAGTTTGTGCTGGTAAAATTCATAACAATAACCAAGTATCTGTAGAAATCTTAAGTAGTGAGTAACTCTACTGCTATTATTTTGGAAATGGTTCATTTTCTACAGTGACTTTCCAATATTCTGAATCCCTGTTATTTTCCTGAGCTTTCTCTATATAGAAGTAGAGCACCTCTAACAGATATTTTGCTCAGACATTACCCCCAAAATATATCAATACAAGTAAGACTGGAAAAGTTAAAGGAATACAACGCATAGGTAAAATACAGATCTCATAAATTTGGCAAGATGTTTTTTAGTAAGTAAAAACAAACAAACAAACAAACAAACACACAAAATCCAATTCCCTCCCCCCACCCAAAAAAAATCCCACAAGTTTTGGCTATTATGTTATTCTCCCTCCTAGGCATGTGGTCTGTCTTCTAGTGTGGTAGATGTTAGGGTTCCTTAAAGAAGTCAAATCTCCAGAAGCAATCTGTTCATATGCAGAGATCTGTCAGAGTTCAAAGGCAAACGGAAATTTTTTAAATGAGTAAGATCTGCTGTAAGAAAAAAAACTTCTCCTGTAATATTGATGAGACAGTGTGAAGGTAGAGAGAGTCCTGTTTTTAGGAAAAGAGTATAAAATGTTGACCTGCCTGAAATCAGTTAAAGAAAATGCTCATGTCAAGGCTAGTGTTTTCCTTGTAACATAAACTGGGTTTTGAAAGAGACTGTAACTCTTTCAACGGATCAAAGAATGAACAAGTATACCCCAGAATTATTTAATAGGTGGGACAACGAGGCCACACAGAGATACACAAAGCACAGTCAGCCCATGGAATCCACCTGACAAGCAAAGAGACTGACAATATTCAAAATATTTAAGAACTTTATATAAGTAATAAATACTTCTACAGCTAAATTAGCTGGAACAAAAACTAACAGAGGGAAGGAACAAAAGCAATCTGCAGAAGGAAAGTTTTTGTTTTGACAGGTTATTCCATAATTTCCTACTACAGGAATCCCTGAAGATCTACGTTGCTGTTAAATGGTTATGATAAGAAATAAGGTACTGGTAAAAATATGAAACAAATATATTAAAGACACAGTACAGTTATAAGACAAATTTATTTAGGACTCGTTAATAAAGCAAGATAGCAAACATTAGAGGAAGAAGCTCATGAAAATAGATCTGTGGGTACATGCATACAGATAGACTTTAAACACAAACAGGGCTTCTTTGTCTGAGGGATGTTGACATTAGATGTTTCATGTCTCTGTAGCAAAACTCTCTTCTGTCTCCTCTCAGAGTGGACAAATCCATGTTGTGTACCAGGATCTGTCCTGTGCTAGCTCCTGAACAGCTTTGGGAGTTTGTTTATTAGCTGGTACAGGCTGAATCCATAAGGTTCATACCAGTAAGTGAAGAGTAGGGACAGTCATGAGCCAGTGGTCAAGCCTGCACTTTGGCAGAGTTTGGTTTACTAATAGAGGTACAGAATGCAATTCTCTCAGTAAAATCAACTTCTCTTCTCCAGGCCGAACACATCCTGATCCCTCAGTCTCTCCTCACATATCAAGGGCTGCAGCCTTTTAATCGATTCAGTGCTGAGAGTACTTCTACAGCTTTTGTTTGTTAAAAAAAAAAAAAAAGAGCAGGCTGATATTTGCAAACATTCATAAACCTCTGTCTTAACTAGGATTAAGATCTCTTGGGTTAACCATGTTAGCAGCTTTTCAGGAAATAAAAAAACCTCTACATATCCATTACAGAGCCATAGCAATGCTATGAGATAAAATGATGATGATTCTCTTCTTCTTCTCCATATCACTTCTTGGGAGAACTTGCTTTGGTTTGGTTTGGTTTGGGAATTTTTTTGTGATTTGCTGAAAAATATCCATGGACATAATGTGTGTAGATGCAAGTGTAGAAATATGAAAACTACCAGAAGATATGCTGTCTACAAGAGGATTCTTTAGTCTTCCTTCACCACATTATCTTAGCTAAGATGTTGAGACTGTCAATTGGAAATTTCATAACCCATAAACCAGCTCCTGGGTTATTCTTCATCTAAGAAAATAACCTCATCAGACAAGTGGTCTTAGCAATGGAAAGTAGTATTTTTTTTAAGAACACTATTAGTGGTTGAAATATGAATGCTCTGTAGGTCTATACCACAACATTATATCTAGTGTTATCATGAACTAGAGAAATTATGCTGAGTTTTAGTGAATAAAACCAGATTTTGCTTTACTCATACTTTTTTTTTTTTTTCATTTTGACTCACTTGACCTGGCAGCCTGTCAGTCAGATTCTTTCCTCTTGATGTCTTTTAGATTTCCCATACTCCTTGCACTCCAGTTCTTTAGAATCTGAAGCCACCTCTGAACTGAAAGAAGCAAAAGAATTCATTACCATACCAATCACACAAGTCCAGGTTATATCATGATTTTGTCAATGGAATGTTTGATCTGGTAAACTGTCTGAAGAGGAGAAGAAAAATCTCTTCATAAAATACCTGCTTTTTTTTTATATGCTCACATCCCCACTCTTTCCTTAGTTTTGGATAGATTTTCCAACTGTCTTTCTTATAATGCAGTATTTCAAATCCTCCTTCTTATCTTATATGTCAGCTAATAGATCTAGGCTGCAGTCTTCTGACTGCAGATAATGGTTTAAATCAATCTACCTAGTTTAAAAGCAATGAGAATTAAATTTCTTGAATTGCGTTTTCTTACCACGATTGCTATAATGAACATAAATTGCCATAAATTTGCTATTACTATATCAGTATAATGCTTACATTTTCCTGTATGAAGTTTATGGGAAAGACTTTGAAATTTTTGAAATGTTACAATCTCTCTTGAGTCAAAATCTTTTTTTTCCTGTTTCCTTTCAATTTGCAAAAGAACCAGAGCAAGAAAAGGGACATCTCAAAGTGTGTATATTTTCATTTCACTCTCTTTTTGTCTTCTTTCTACTTTACTTCTATAAGTTTAATTCTGCAACTAAGAAATATCTCTCAAGAGAAACTTGCTCAAACCAGAAGATTCCTCCAACATAGTTTAATTTGACAAGTATTGTATTTTCTTCAAGAAAATTTTGCAGCTTTTTGTACAAGTCAGAAGTATAAAAAGGTGAATTCCAGAACTGAAAATCTATAAGCTGTAGACATAAACAAGAAGGTGAGCTGAAGCAACAAGGAAATATTTTTTTCTTATATTTACAGGGGAAATAATAATGCATTTGTGTGCTGGTTTTGATTGGGGTACAGTTAATTTGTTTTATAGTGGCTAGTATGGGGCTAAATTTTGGACTTGTGCTGAAAACTGTGTTGATAACACAGGGATGTTATTTTGTTATTGTTGAGCAGTGCTTACACAGAGTCAAGGCCTTTTATGCTCCTTATATCTCCCTGGCAGAGAGCAGGTTGGGGATGCACAAGAAGCTGGGAGGGGATAAAACCGCGACAGCTGACCCCAACTGACCAAAGAGATATGCCATACCATATGATGTTATGCTCAGCATATACAGCTGGAGGAAGTAGAAGGAAGGGGGGAAACATTCAGAGTTATTGTGTTTTGTCTTCGTAAGTAACCATTACGCATGACGGAGCCCTGCTTTCCTGGAGATGGCTGAACATCTGCCTGCCAATGGGAAGTAGTGAATGAATTCCTTGCTTTGCTTTGATTGCATGCGTGGTTTTTGATTTACTTATTAAACTGTCGTTATCTCAACCCTCAAATTTTCTTGGTTTTACTCTTCTGACTCTCTCCCCCATCCCATTGGGGGTTGAGTAAGTGACCAGCTGTGTGGTGCTTAGCTAAACAACAACTTGTTAAGGACATAACTTTTACTAGAGAATGATCTTAAGTGGTTGCAATCTACAGATTTTTCTAAAACTTCTGCTGAAAAACTTACTTATCAGCAAGTATCTACTCAAATGATGCCACCAGGTCACCAGATCACCAAATAGTGATCTCTGGAGTTTTTAGCTAACGTATTGACCTTTCACTGGGTCTGAGAACTCCTCCACTGTAATTTCTTTCTAGAATAACCCAAATTCCTGACTCCATTATTCAAAGTCTATATTTCTTCAGGACTCAGTAGACAGCATGCTGTCCTCTACAGAGGACTGATGAAAGAGAAACACATGCATAAAGTGAATGACTGTGGTTATCTAGAGTCATGCTACTTGTATATGGAATAGTAATAGAGAGAAAGACATAATAATTTGAAAAATCTTGGCTTTGATACATAACCAGGAGACCTATCTTGCCTTCAGAACTGAAACAAACTCTTGGTGATTGTTTATATTTCTGTAATCTATATTTTGAAAATTCATACCTTTAGAGTCATATCTTCCCAAAGCTGGAAATTAGTGTTGCAACTAAAATTACATATTATGCAGTGACAGCCAAAAAAAGTTATATGTGAAAGATCTTAAAAGTTCCGCTGTGGTTAAATACACTTTAAGAAAAAAATGAAGAAGGAAAAAAAAGCCATCAGTCTGCAGATTCTGACAGGTGGATAATTTTTTTCTGAAGTTATTCTAATTCACAGTTGGAAGTGGTTGAACCATTATATTCCAAGAGTGGATATTAATCGTTAATTAACTACTAGAACAATAAAGCATTTAGTAATGACATTCTCGTTGAAGAACATGTTGCACCATTCATCCAACCTTGTTATCACTGTGTGGTAAATTAAAAATAACTCCATCTCTCCTTTCAGTACATGCTTTTGTCTCATTCATCATAGCTAACACATTCTAATCTAAGTTGTCTTTATTCAAAAGACCACTGATTACATAGAATACTTCAGGTTGAGAGGGACCTCGGAAGATCTCTAGTCCATCCTTCTGCTCAAAATAGCATCAACTATTAATTAAGTTCAGGTTGCTCAAAGCTCAAATCTTTATGCTTTTGTGTCTTAAAAACCTCCTAGGACAGAGAATGACAACCTCTCTAGGCAACCTGTTCCACTGCTCAACTTTTCATTGTGAATACACGTTTTTCCTAATATCAGGTCAGAACCTCTCCTGTTTCACCTTATGACTATTGTCTCTTATCTCTGTGCTGTGCACCTCCTTAAACAGCCTGCCTCTGTATTTCCAGCAATTTCTTTTAAGTATTGGAGGCTGCTGTGAGTCCTACCACATCTGCCAGAAACTGTCCATGCTGATTAAGCCCAGTTTTCTCAGCCTTTTCTTATATGGGGTGTGCTCCAGATCCTGACCATGCTCCTGGCCCTATGAGGGACTTTCTTCAAGACTATCAACACCTTTCTTTTACTTGGGAGCCCCAAGTTGGATGTATTCCAAATGTTGATTAACAAATACCGAATGAAGAGGAATAAGCAATCAGTAGACTGATTCTCTTAATTTAGTAGGTATGTTCCTGCTGACACAGGTAAGTATGCTTTATCTTTCCTTGCTGCCCAGATACATTGCTAAGTCAAATCTAGCTTTCTATCCACCAGGTCCCTTAGGTCCTTATCAAAAGAACTTTTCACTAGCCCGTCAGTGCTCAGCTTGTATCATTCCAAAAGGTAAGCCAGGAGAAAACGTTAATTTCCACAGCCTCACTTTTGTACCAAACAGTAAGTATAAATACTCCTAAGTCTACAAAGATTTTTCTGGATAAATTTTAATTTCAGATAAAATAATTTTCACAGACTTAAGCAGTTTTAAACTCAGACTGAGGCTAGACTGTATGCTTTGTTCAAAGAATCACAGAATGTTTGAGATTGGAACAGACATTTGGAGGACATCTGGTTTGACATCCTCAATAGGTTCACCTAGAGCCAGTTGCCCAGGACCACATGCAGATGAATTTTTAAGATCTCCAAGGGTGATAACTCCATAACCTCCCTGGGCAACCTCTGCCAGTGCTCAGTCACTGTCACAGTAAGAGAAGATTTTCTTCATGTTCAGATGAAACCTCCTGTGTTTCAGTTTGTGCCTTGTCACTGGGCACCACTGAAAAGAGCCTGCCTCCATGTACTTTGCACCCTCCCATCAGATATTTATATACATTGATAAGATCCTGTCTGAGACTTCTCTTCTCAAGAGGGAACAGTCCCAGTTCTCTCAGCCTTTCCTTACAAGAGAGATGCTCCAGGACCTTAATAATCTTCATGGCCCTTTGTTGGACTCATAGAAACTTAGTATGCTTATTGCTGTTTATACAACAGAAATACAAACTATATCAACACTATATGGCTGTAATAATTATCTTCACCAAGCATAAGTATGTTCAGGAACTTGTCACAATAGTTTTACTATTCTAAGAATCTTCCAAACCCGAGCTTTTCTTAAAAGCTGGTATTCTACTCAATTGTTATACATAAATAAATTACAGCAATGGAAGTTAAAGGGAGTTACAAACACCTGTGGTAACTGAGAAAGGACTTTACTACTTACAAATGTGGAAACCAGTATCAGAGGTGAGCTAATGAACCTAATCATCTAAAGGTAACCATGTCCCCTGCACCCTTTTTATGCTAAAGCATTGCAAGTAAGTAATGAAGTAGATTAATTGTGTAAGCATAAAATCTTATGACATCTATAGATGATATTGAGCAGTAGTCATGGTGCATTGAATCTGTGGCAGATCACACACTTTTACTCAATGCAGTTTATTAAAATACCAGTAAAACAATTCATCAGGCTAATATTAATTAACAATTAAGCAAAAAAGTTAGCCCAGCAGGTAACCAGTTTATCTGCTTGAGGTGAATATCAGCTTAATTCCTGTCTCAGGTATTTCATGCTATTAGATTATAGATAGAATTTTAACTAAGTATATAAAAAAAAAATGTTACGCTTCATTATTGTATATTAATAACTACAGTCTATATTTGATATCCATACAAAATAAATGGAAATCTATGCATAGAATTGTAATGACTTGGGCTGGCTGTAAATATCATGAAGGATGAGTTGAGATTTTATATTTAGGAGAGAAGAGAAAAATTAAATGAAACAAAATGCATCTACAAAACCTTACAGTATAATGTAACTAGAAAAGTAATTTAAATATTAATTTAAAGGAAGATAAGTAAACAAATAACCTTCCTAAAATTGCTTTACTTACAGCAGAAGCATTTCCCCCACCCCTCCCCAACGAGAATTTTAAAGACCTGTGGAATCCAATCAAGAATGGTGTGCATAACTCATGTGCTTTATATTAGTATGTCCCCTTTTCTCACTAGTCCTGAACACTGTGTTAATCAGAGAACTATGGTAGGGAAAAGTTGCAAATATAACAAACAAAGGCATCTTTGCTCATGCTTGTTACTGTAATTAGTATCTGTTGTAGTTTTTAGATGCTGACAGGTGCCGTTCCAGGAACAGCTCTTAAGACCTTATGATTTATTGCAGGGCATAGATTACTGAAGAGTGTTTATTCACCAAGTGAGATGGCTGATTAGAGGGCAATTGCCATTTCTAACATCTATGTTGACTATAGAGCTCATAGCGAATTGTCACCCAGCTCCTTTTTTTTTTTTTTTAAAAAGGGGTTAAAACCAGCCTTTCAGAGTGGCAGAGCTGATGTTTTTTTACATCCTTATGTAACATCAGCTGTACCTGTAAAGAAGAGAGGGGTCCTTATTGAAGGGGAACACAGCAGAAACAGAGAAGAGCTGTCTATTTCAGTTTCAGCTACCAAACAATTTTTAAACTGTTGGTTGGGGTGTTTTCTAGATTTTGAGACTGATTTGCTTTGATTTAGAGTTCTGCCATGTTTAAAACTCCCTAAATAGAGTACCAAGGGTGTGCGCTTGTGCATATGTGCTAAAGTATATATTTTTCACTATGATTCATGGATGAAGGTATATTTTAGAACATTTGGTGTCTGAATGTTACCCATACTGTTCAAGCAGGTATAATTTCTAATGGTGCATGATGCACAAAAAGAACCCCAGAAACAAAAAAAAAACCCCAACACCCAAGAGCAACAGTCACTTGTAATATTGCTTCAAGATTACCTACCATTGCAAAAACAGCTTTATAGCAATCTTGATACTTAGAGCATAGAATCCACATGAAGTTCTGAGTGCCATGGGTTACTTGCTTATTTAGCAAGTGGAAGCCATAGTTGTTCCAAACTTTTGCCTGTGAAGAAAACAGAGCAAACTAAAATGTACTTAACAGATTTACAGTATCTTCATAGCATGCTGAGATACCCGTAATTCAGAGGCAAAAGTGGTATCTTTTTTTCAGCTTTAAGCTGGAAGAGGGCAGGTTTAGATTAAACATTAGGAAGAAGTTTTTCACTTTAAGGGTGGTGAGGCACTGGAACAGGTTGCCCAGAGAGGTTGTTGAAGCCCCGTCCCTGGAGGTGTTCAAGGCCAGGCTGGATGTGGCCTTGGGCAACCTGGTCTAGTGAGAGGTGTCCCTGCCTATGGCAGGGGGGTTGTAACTCGATGATCTTCAAGGTCCCTTCCAACCTAAACCATTCTATGATTCTATGATTCTATGATTCTATGATTCTATGATCTTCTCTACATACAAACAAAACTATAGAGCTGTACATTTTTCTTACACGGTATTCTGTGGGCCCCTCAGGTTTAAATAGTATATTAAATTTGTTATGGAAGAAAAATGAGAAGTGATAACATTAAGGAAAAATCAAGGCTGAGCCTTGGAACAAAGACTATGTAAACAGCTGTGCTTTGTTGACTGGAATTTTTGAAATTCAAAACCTAAAATATAAATTAGGTTTGGGCCAGAGGGCACAGTTATGTCAGAAGACAGCACCATGAGTCCCTTGTCCATGGCACTTTCATGTAAGAGTCGGATAGGTTCATATTTATGTTTTAAATCTAGAGAGATCGTTGTTACTGTCACATCTGATCTTCTGTAGAGCAAAAGCCTAGGACTTCCAGAAGCTGTAATCTAATTTCAAATGTAATTCTAGAGTAAGATATTTCATGTATAAATGGCTTGTTTCTAACAGTTGTACTTGGATACAACATAAGACTAGCCACTGATCTACAGCTGTAGTACAGCTGTATCACTGGTTTGGGTTGTTTGTATTTCTTTTGGAGTTTCTCAGCAGCATGGGAGACGACTATTTAATTCCCGTAACCGTCTTTTAGGTGTCCCAGTTTCTTTGCTGTTCACACATCCAGGAATAAGCTATTTATCTTATATCTGTCAGTTGTAGCAGTAATTTCAGATTCATAAATGTCTTCAGGAAAGGAAATCAAATCCAAATTTTCAGTAAGAAGTAGATTCAGGATTACTTGTAGTTTTTACAGAGTCCCTGTTTTCTGTGTTTGTGCAATAGACGTCTGGATAGTCAAAATGCCCTACAATTAGTTCATATTTTTTCCTCCCTTTGCTCTCCTCTTGCCTTTATGATCTACCAGTGATCAGGGTTAATTTGGTTTAATTTCTGGGAGGTCTTTCATTCACTGTAATCTTAGTAAGGAATGTACATCTTAAATCATCAAGTTCTGAGACAGTAGCATCAGATACCATTTTGACTGATTGTACTACTTCTTTTCCCTTTTTCAGTCTTTCCCAAAAGCATGAGAGAATCAATCACTCTTTTTTTTATGCTTTTTGGTATAGTAAAAGCAGTATTCAGGGATATTCTTCAGTCTTTAATAAATATTTTTGCATATCATGCTTTGTCAAAAATTGTCTGGTTGTCCTCATATGTATTTATACTTTTAACTTTAATAGGTAGGAACAAAATGGTATTGCACAAAATGTGTACAGGATATGTGAACACCAGGAGAAGGGGTTTTCAGGTCACCAGGTGATGCAAAAGGGGTTTGTAATTCCCTGTTTTTCAGAAAAGACTTTTTAATTCTTATTTTTGAATATTTGGAAAGAGAATGTATTTCTCTCCAGACTACTATTTTGCTTCTCTAGCTAGAGAAGTTTTTACTGTGTTGTAAGTGTACTCTGGTGCACCTGCTCTTTGTCCAAAAGTCAATGTACTACAAATTCTTCTGTGTTTAATTATTTCGTGTGCCCCAGTTATCTTTAGCAGCCAGTTCTTGTTATAAAGAATTGCTGTTTCACTGCCAGTAGAGGGAGCACAAATCATTGGATTACGCCAGAAAAAAATAAATGAAAACAGCAGCTTTTTTATATTCTAAATGCATTTTTATTTAATTCATTAACAAAGAGTAGTTACTTTTTTATTTAATATCAAGCTTCTAAAACTGTTTCATTATTATGGTCATTCTGAAAATACTAGTGTGTCACTTTTATGAAATTTTAGGGTGAGGTGCCTGCAAATAATTTTCTTTCAAGGACAAAATTATTGCCTGTCATTAGTCGTCTGCTCGAGTTCTCATAAGTAGTCCTTTAAAATCAGTTTGTACATAATCCAGAATTTGTATTTACCTAATTAACCTTTAAAATCTGCAATAATTTCACTCAAAGGGGATCATCAGAATAAAGATAAATTTAGTATTGTAATTAGTATTTCACACAGTGGTTATCCTTTTACAAATTTCCAGTGGAAATATATTTTGGTTTTAACATGTTAAATTTACCTTTTCATGGGAACAAGTATCTCAGAGAAATTAGTTCTTAAATTACAATATTCTTGAAAATAACATTGTTTATCTTGTTTTTCTTTATTTTCGTAGCTTGTATTGGAATGAACTTTTATCACTCCTTTGCACTGCAAGCTGTCAAGCTGCAGGGAGTCTTTCTGCGTGGGTTCTTCTAGAACTGCATTTTATGTTTTGATTTTTTTGTACATTCTTGCTTTATCAAACTACAATCTTGAAACCAGCCAAACACCCTGAACAATAGTTTCTGTAGGAGTTACAATTACTTGGAAGCTCTCAATACATACAATTTTTGTAGCATTCAAGATATTTTTTAGCATTATAGCAATTGACTAATTAAGATTATTTGATTGCAGGTGGATCTTTTTTTGACTCGTAATTAATCACTGTAAAAACCCTGAATAGTCAGGGTTGATTCCAACTCCCAAGCTAACATGTCCTTGTTAAAAGTTAATGACAATCAATCATAGATTATGGTTTACTACCACATAAACGAGCCATATTTTTGTTGTTGTTATGTATGTTTGTGAACATGAGTTATAAAGCACACACATATCATACTAATTTCAAGGTAATTGGTTTATCAATATCCATTTAATAAGCTATACTTCTTCTATGATTTTGAAGTGAAATAATTTGAAAATTAGTCTCCTGGGGGATTCTGAGCATACCCTAGTACTGTTTACTCCTGCTCTTTTTCTTCTAAAGAAACTCTGCTATTGTCATTTCTTTGTTAGCAAAAATAATAAAAAAAAAAACCACCACCACAAACACCACATGCAGATTTACTCTTTGTATCTATTGACATAGATATGTACTATTATATATGACTCTATCTTTTTATATCTCTATAGCACAGAAGAAAGTAGCACACTGTGACTTCTGGGTCAAACTTTAAATTAGGGCACAAAACTAATCCCCTTGCCTGTACTTGTTTAAAACCAAAGGAATATGTTGTCCTAGCTGAACCTTTAACTCTCAACATTGTTATTGTTCCTGCTGCCAGAAAACCCACCTAGCTCTCTTCTTATGTCTAGATACTACACTTTGATTTGTGTCTTGCAGCTTTTGACTACAAGATGAGAAAACAGTATCTAAGCAGGCAGGAAAAAATTCAACTTCTCATATTTCTGTCCCAGCTTATTTTTCCAGAAAAAGGCAATGAAAGCCTTTTTTTTTTTTTTTTTTTAAGAAATTATTTACTAATATAGAAAAAACACAGCTCCTAAAGCATTTTAAATGCATTGGCTTTCAATTCTAACATAACTTACTCTAGTATTTCTTGGGATCTGGGGATTGCTTTTGTGCTCTCTGGATGCCCTCTGTATTGTGAGCCTGAGCACTCAATGGAGTGCATATTATAATTAAAATCCTATGTTTGAAATTTTTCTCATTGTGGGAAAATGACCCTTTCACCTGGCAGAGCCAACCTCTCTTGTGTTTTCTGATTAGAATTTCAGTATTTTCCACTGGTTTTAAGATGTGTTTTGAAATCTTATTGAGGATTAAGACTGTGCATATTCATGGATGTATGAAGATGTGTGTGCATCTATAAGTTTTAAAAAATAGACACTAAAAATTTAAGTTAGGGGTTCTTCTATTTTTTTTTAAAGTATTCTGCTGTATGTTCAAGTAAAAACAATAGGGACTTATAGTTTCTAAATAACTTTCATCATAGATATGTAAACAACAAAATTCATTACCAATTAAAATTTATATGCCATGATGTCTGAATGGATTGATTTAAAAATGTTTCATTTAACGCAACCATGGAAAATTTTGGTGCATGATTTACCAAACTGCTCTAATAAAAATATTTAAATTTAGTGTTTCACTTTCATATTCCTGACAAAATGATTTGATAGCTTTCATTTTGATTCAATTTATTTATTTTTTTATTTTAGCACACTGAAGTTGTACGAGTGAAAGTATTTTTTCTATTCCAAGTAAAATATTTTCCTACAGTAAACAACTGTTAGAAAAGCCAAAACTCCTTAGTTCACATACCTGTAGTGATAAGAGACAGTCCTTTCCCCCGAAATATGAAGATTTGGGGAGGGAGAGGAAAAAAAAAAAAAAAGACTATTTGGGTGGGAAAATATTATCCCCATTTTTCAGATGAGGAACTGGAGCACGGTTTTCAATTGGTTTGTCTACTGAGAGGTCTAGAGGGTGAAATGAACTTGATATTTGAGAGACTTAGGAAAATTTCTTTATGTACTGTTCTGAAGGGGAAGTAATACTCTGAGGATATGGACTAATACTTCTGAAAATAAAGCAGTGGGTTTCTCACTCTGTTTTCCTGTAATGAAAACCGAAAAAAAAAAGTAATACCTCAAATATCTTTTTTAAAAAGGACTTATTAAAAAATAGTTTCTCAAGAAATGTGAAAAAAAAAACCAAAAGAAAACACTACTGTTGCTTAGCAGAAATAATAGTTTGTAGTAAGTCACATATGTCAAAGATGCTCTTTGATTCATTTTTTTAGTTGTTTTACCACAATGTTCACTTTTTTCTGTGTTCTAAGACATGTGCTTCATGTCTTAATGTTTAAATGTTCATGTTAAATGTTTTAATGTTCATGTTTAAATGCTTTTACCTCAGTAATTTTTTACTATTCCAACTGAAAAGTCTCTTTCCCACCTGCCCCCCTAATATCTCCATATAAATAAATAATGACCACCCAGTCCTAAATAAAATTTTTGTTCTAGTTCTTTCTGTTCATAAAAAAACATCCTTTTCTGGGAAAAGAATAAAAATGAACTCTGGTAGAAGAGCCCTCATTGTCAGAGACAAAGTATGAAAGTCAGAACCACCGCAGCATCACTATGAGGAATTTTGTGTATCTCCTAAGATGGCTAATAAGCACATAACTCATAAATTCATATTTCTCTTACCTTTTGCCACCTTTCCTTTTCTGGAACAACAGATATAAATCTTAGAAACCATAATGAGCCTAAGGCCTGTGGAAATCCAGGTATTTTGAAGTCATTTCACTTAAATTTCCTCAGAGAAAGATAATCAATAGGTTCTAAAAGTAGTTTAATATAGAAGAAAACGGTAACTCTAGCTCCTATATTAGTCTTCATTACGAACAATTTTTAAAATGCTCATCCTGTTCTTGCTTCTGACTGAGAGTTTGACTATTAATCTTAGTAAACATATGAGCGGGTTTTTTTCTGTGTTTGTGCTGCATCTGTCAGAGGATAACTAGAGAGTTGCTGGATTTCTGCACTGTCTTCCTTTTTGTTTTGAGAGTCAGAGAAAAACTGAGCAAAAACCACTCTGGGCACGGCCATCTCTCTCCTTCCATCTTTTTAAAAATATAGCATAATTTTTGCAAGGTGGGCTTGATATCAAGTTTACTGAAATCAAAACAAGCTGTTTCCACCATCTCATTAACTTCTGCATACTTTGCTTTAGACTCTAAATTTCAGTTTCTCTCTAATTGAGATTTAAATTGTACAGGCAAAGAAATCTCTATTTTCTCTAGGATACTGAACTGAAGTCTAATTAGAGATTTTGCTGCTATTGCTTTTTTTTACTAAAATCCTTTGGTATTTCCTTGTAGCTCCATAAAGTCTGCTATATAATTGCAAGTGGTACAGCAAGTTCATTAACTAATTCCCTTAACACAATGGATTTCATATCATACTGACCTGCTGACTTATATATGCTAACATTTTCCAAATATTTTCTTATCTAGTTTTAACAACAGCTATATTGACCTGATCTTCATTAATTCTTAATTCTTCAGTCAATTTTCGTCTTTTCTTAAGAGCACTTCAGAAAAAAATGTACGTAGAATCTTGGTTATTTTAGAATTAACATTGATTTTCTTACGCTCGTCATTACTACATTTAAGTTATCTGTACTGCCTTCCTAGCTGCCCAGATCTCATCTTCTGATTTGTTGGTGAACATAGCCTTGCATTTTTTTCTAAATTTCCCTGGCAAGCATTAATTTAGGGAATGATGTTATCATGGAATATGGTCTCCTGAAAGGGGAGCATGGAGATAGTCAAGATGATAAAAAATCGTTGATAACACGTTTATTTTGTAGACATGGGCTTTGCAGTTACATTAAAACAATGAAACAACTTCAGCATCCAACTGCGAGTATAAATTAAAGTGAATGGATGCTGCAGCACCCTGTTAACATTTTCTGGGTCAGATTTTGCCAATCTTAATGAGTGTAACTGTTCAATGTGAATAAGGTTTTCAAAATATGTCTCCAGTGGATTGTAGCTCTATCTAAGCAAAGATCATTTTTTTCCCCATCTCCTGTACTTTTCCCTCTCTTGCCTTCTCTTGTGTTTCTTTACAGAAATTTAGGCAGGCTACTTAAAGTCCACTGCACGTTTACTGCACAAAGTAGTAGTGTCACAAAAGGAAACTGGAAATCTGGTAATTTTTCTGCTTTTTAGTTTCCTCAGTTGCTCTACATTGCAAATTTTGGGAAGAAAGATTCATATACCAGACCCATGCTCACCCTGCCTGATGTTCTCATCTCTGCTGGTGTTTTTCAGGACAGGATTTTTTATTTAGTTCTCGTGTACCCTTTTACCCTTGCAGTGACAAGATACAGTGGTTTTATTTTGATTGCTTCCTGTGCAACCATCTGTGGCTGTACCCAACATACTTTTTCTCAGTCTGCTTTATGGGCTACAGTCTGATCTACATGGAAGGAAAATATGATTGCTCCAAGAGCTCTTCTATCAGTGAAAAGCTGATGCAGTTATTTGTCTCTTTCATATATCTTACTGTGCATGCAATCATAACAAAACTTTCATTTTGGCCTTCTAATACTGTTTGGGGTCTGTTCCAAAATGAAAATCCTATCAGTCCTAGGAAATAACACTCCTTTTCTGAGATAATCAGCAAACAGAGAGTTGAAGTCTTCAGGAACATATATGTGCATGTATACATTCATGCTCTACCAAGCAAACATTGTTAACAGATCTGACAGCAATACATGCAAGATATAGTATTAGTAAATAAGATGGCTGGGACTTATATATTATAGATCAGTTATTTATTGTGGTTTTGAGTTATAATTATCATAATAAAGTATGTGTCTATTTTTATATAATTTGTACCACATCAGTGAAATAATAAGTTATTCTAAGTAAATGCCCATACTATTTAGACCCAATGCTACAGAGCTGTACAGGGATTTGTAAATCACGCTTAAACTGATCTCCAGAGGTCCCTTCCAACCCTGACCATTCTGTGATTCTGTGATTTAGATACTTGTTGCTCTTTAAGATTCAAATAGTAATGAAAGTTAAATAATGATAAACAGGTAAATAATGTCGTCTCAGACAATACTTTTAGTCCAGTCTTAAAATAAGGACAAAAGTATAATACTGGAGGAGACACTCCGACTGTAATCATTTTATAAATTTATTGACATCTAAAGTCCTTGAAAGAAGTGGTTTGATCAATTAAAAATGTTTTTTGCATTATTTTATCAAGAAACCTTGCAAAATGAGAGCAGATAAAAGAGTTTTAGGAGGCTAAATAGACTTAATAGAAAAAAAACTGTATCGAGATTTATGACTTAGCCACATTTTAGATTTGGATCCCATCTATCAAGCAAAGTAATCCAGTCTAGAATTATTTTTTTCCATACTAAAAAAAATATTTCTGAGCCTTCCCGTCCTTACTCTTGTTAAGACAGGGACCAATATGTGGTCAATTTAAGAAAAAAAGATATATATCTCTCTATATATGAGAGGTTGAATTATATTTTTAGTTGTTTATTATATTCTTGAAAGGCTGCAAAATTTTTGGTTGTTAACTTTTAACTACCCTTGTCGAAAACAGAAATATTTTAATTATTAATGCATATTTGGAAGTACAAGCTCATAAAAACCTAAATGACTTTTTGATATGGAAATCCCAACAAAGTATTTATTTATTTTTCACTACCCAAATATATGCTCAATAACTGAAGGCAACTTAGACATGAAAACTAAACAAGTCACTTAAATTTTAGAGTGGAAACCAGGCCTGTTGGGGGAATCATAGAGTCATAGTTTAGATTGGAAAGTCATCTAGTTCCAATCCTCCTGCCATGAGCAGAAACATCTGTCAGTAGATAAGGTTGTTGAAAGCCTCATCCAACCTGGCCTTGAACACCTTCAGGGATGGGGTATCCACAACTTCCCTGGGCAACCTGTTCCAGTGCCTCACTACCCTCACAGTAAAGAATTTCTTCCTTATTTCTAATCTAAATCTACCCTCTTCCAGTTTAAAACTGCTGCCCCTTGTTCTGTCACTATAGGCCTTAGTAAAAATCTCTCCCCAGCTTTTTTATAAGCCCTGTTTAAGTACTAGAAGGCCAGAATAAGGTCTCCTGAGAGCTTTCTCTTCTCCAGGCTGAACAACCTCAATTCTCTCAGCTTTTCTTCATAGGAGAGGTGTTCCAGCCATCTGATCATTTTCGTGTCCCTCCTCTGGACTTGCTCCAACAGGTCCATGTCTTTCTTGTGCTGCGGGCTCCAGATGGATGCAGTACTGCAAGTAGGGTCTTATGACAGCAGAGTAATGGGGAGAAATCACTTCCCTCGATCTGCTGGCCACACTTCTTTTAATGCAGCCCTGGATACTGTTGGCTTTCTGGGCTGCAAGCACACCTTGCCAGGTCATGTGCAATTTTTTGTCCACCACTAAGTCCTTCTCCACAGGGCTGCTCTCAATCCATTCATCCCCCAGTCTGTATCGGTACTGGGGATTGCCCAAACCCAGATGCAGAACCTTGTACTCGGCCTTGTTGAACTTTGTGAGGTTCACATCAGTGCACTCCTCAATCCTGTCAAGGTGTCTGTGAATGGCACCCCTTCCCTAAAGTGAATCAGCTGCACAACTGAGCTTGGTGTCATCTGCTGTGAGTGCATGCAATCCTACCACCTGTATCATTGATGGAGATATTAAATAATATTGGTCCCAGTACAGACCCTTGAGGGACATCGTTGTCATCATCATTATCATTGCAATATAATGTATAAAAGATTGCAGAAAGACACTGAATAGGTAATGCAATATCAGTAAGATATTAGCTCACACACAGAAAACTAAATGAAATATCAGACAGTGAGATAGAATACTAGTAGTCCACTCAAAACTTAATCTTATATTTAAAAGAGCATCTGAAAAGAAGAGGGGAAAAGAAAAATAAGAAAAGAGATAATGACAACTACTGTTTGCTCTTTTCTTGGAAAAGAGAAAAAGAAAAAGGAGAAGGAAAAGGAGAAAGAGAAAGAAAAAGAGAAAAAGAAAGAGAAAAAAGAAAAAGAAAAAGAAAAAGAAAAAAAGAAAAAGAAAAAGAAAAAGAAAAAAAGAAAAAGAAAAAGAAAAAGAAAAAAGAAAAAGAAAAAGAAAAAGAAAAAGAAAAAGAAAAAGAAAAAGAAAAAGAAAAAGAAAAAGAAAAAGAAAAAGAAAAAGAAAAAGAAAAAGAAAAAGAAAAAGAAAAAGAAAAAGAAAAAGCCCACAACACAGACACATAAGGAGGTTTGATGTAAGTTTTATGAAAGAAGCCTACAGTACATGAGTGAAAAAAAATGACATTAAATTGTAGGTATTGATACATTTCAATGTCACAGAGTAGAAAAGTGATCACAGCTGCCAAAAGGAAATAGTCTTTATTGCAGAAGAAAATCTCTAAGGTTGTTTTCTTCCTTCTTTTCGCATCTATGTTATACTTCCCATTTCCATTGGACCTAGAGGTGAGAAAATTCTGTAGTAATAATTGGTTTCAGAAATAAATAAATTAGCCACATTTCTAAAACTAATTATGTGTAACTTCATTTTTCCCTCCTTACATCAACCTCAGACAATATCTTATCATCATTTTCTTATCTAGTATATTGCAAAACTTTATTCCTGAGACTTGTAGGCTGAGCCTTACATCCTAACTTGTAATCTCTCTCTCAAATAAACAAATAAATATTCCTCTGTCTAACCCGCACAACTTCAAGACTAGCTTCTCTAGCAAACCAGTTGATATTGGTTGTTTTGAAGACTTAATGCAAGATCTGCTTGCTGCAGTACAGTGGGATGAAGCCCTGGAAGGAAGAGGGGCCCAAGAAAGCTGGCTAATATTCAAGGACCACCTCCTCCAAGCTAAGGAGTGATGCATACCAACAAAGAGCAAGTTGGGCAAAAATGCCAGGAGGCCTGCATGGATGAACAAGGAGATCCTGAGCAATCCCAAGCAGAAAAAGGAAACCTACACAGGGTGGAAAGAAGGACAGGTAGTGGGGGATATACAGAGAAATTGTCTGAGCAGCCAGGGATCAGGTTAGGAAAGTTAAAGCCCAGATACAGTTAAACCTGGCCAGGGGCAACAGGGGCAACAAGAAAGCCTTTTGTAATATATCAGTGACAAAAGGAAGACTAAGGAAAATGTGGGCCCACTCAGGAAGGAAACGGGATACCTGGTCACCCAGGACACAGAGAAGGCTGAGATACTCAATGACTTTGTTGCCTCAGTCTTCACTGAGAAGGACTCTAACCACACCACCCAAGCTGCAAAAAGAAAAGGCAGGGACTGGGAGAACGAGGTACTGCCCACTGTAGGAGAAGACCAGGTTCAAGACTACCTAAAGAACCTGACACACAGGTCCATGGGACCTGACGAGATTCATCTGTGGGTCCAGAGGGAACTGGCACATGAGGTTGTGAAGCCGCTATCCATCATATGTGAGAAGTTGTGGCAGTTCAGTGAAGTTCCCACTGATTGGAAAAGAGGAAACCTAACCTCCATTTTTAAAAAGGGTAAACAAGAAGACAGCGTTACAATGTTACAATGTTGGAGATCAACAGATGTTATCTACTTGGACTTGTGCAAAGCATTTGACACAGTTCCGCATGACATCCTGGTTTCTAAATTGGAGAGACATGGATTTGACAGATGGACCACTCGGTGGATAAGGAATGGGCAGGACAGTCGCACTCAAAGAGCTGAGCCAACAACTCCGTCTCCAAGTGGCAATCAGTGACAAGTGGTGTTCCTCAGGGGTCAGTACTGGGACCTGTGCTGTTCAACATCTTTGTTGGTGACATGGATGTTGGGATGAAGTGCAAGTTTGCCCATGACACCAAGCTGTGTGGCAAGGTAGACGCTGGAGGGGAGGGATGCCATCCAGAGGGACCTGGACAGGCTGGACAGGTGTGCCTGTGCAAACCTCATGAAATTCAACGAGGCCAAGTGCAAGGTCCTATACCTGGGTTGGGGCAATCCCATGCACAAACACAGGCTGTGTGGAATATCTATTGAGAGCAGCTGTGAGGAAAAGCACTTGTGGGTGTTGGTTGATGAGAAACTCAACATGAGCCGGCAATGTGTGCTCACAGCCCAGAAGGCCAACCGTATCCTGGGCTGCATCAGAAGTGTGGCCAGCAGGTCAAGGGAGGTGATTCTGCCCCTCTACTCCGCTCTAATGAGCCCACGCCTGGAATATTGCGTCCAGCTCTGGAGCCCCCAGTATAAGAAGGATATGGACCTACTAGAGTGAGGTCAGAGGAAGGCCAAAAGGTGATCAGAGGGTTGGAACACCTCTACTATGCGGCTGAGAGAGTTAGGATTGTTCAGCCTGGAAAAAGAAAGCTCTGGGGAGACCTTATAGTGGCCTTTCAGTACCTAAAGGGGGCCTAGAAGAAGGCTGGAGAGGGACTCTTACAAAGGCATGTAGTGATCAGATGAGGGGTAATGGCTTCAAACTGGAAGAGGGGAGGTTTAGACTAGATATTAGGAAAAAAATTTCACTATGAGGGTGGTGAGGCAATGGAACAGGTTGCCCAGGGAAGTTGTGGATACACCATCCCTGGAAGTGTTCAAGCACAGGTTGGATGGGGCTTTGAGCAACCTGGTCGAGTGGGAGGTGTCCCTGCCTGTGGCATATGCCTATGCCTATGTCCAACCCTACAGGGTTGGAACCAGATGATCTTCAACGTCCCTTCCAACCTAAACCATTCTATGATTCACAGACCTCTTAAATATTCTTTGTGTGCTATCTTTAACATTTGATAATTTTATAAAGTGAAAGTGGAATTTGCATTCAGAACGGAGTTGCTTAAATCTACCAGTGCTCCCCATAATAAAGAAAGAGTGACATCAACTTGTCTTTTTTGTTTTCCTGAAAAGGAAAACCCTTGAACCCTTTCCTGATTTCATTTTCTTTAGAATGGTGGTGTTATAGATTCCACACAATTATATTTTGTATGACAGGAGATAAAAAATGAAAAATGGCAAAATGGAAAACTTCTTTTGAAGAGAGAGCCTTAAGAGATGAATACATTTTTAGTACTTCTGTTGAGCTAAATTATACTGGTATGTGCTTATTACACATTGCATAAGAAATTATTACGAAACCATGCAAACAGTTCCAACTAACAGACTCTGCAATGGGATTACTCAAAAGATTAGTTTTCAGTTTGATTAAGTCAAGTCTACTTCATGTAAGCAAAATGGAATTTTATAGTAAACAAATGTCAAAATCAATGAACAAGGATGAGGAAATGAAATAACCATTTTTTCACTTCAGACAATACATTGCGGAGACCTATTAAATTTAATTACTTATTAAATTGGATAACAGACTTAATATCAAGTCCTGCAATTTGGCAGCAATAATGTTTGGTGATTTATAGTTAAGTAATTATGTAAATGCACATGGAAATATGCATTGACTCACACACAGAAAAAAAAAAACCCAAACAACAAAACCCAAAAACCTTTAACTGGTGAGTTGTCCCTAGCCAGCAGACAAACCCCGACCCAGTTGCCCACTCCCTCCCTTCCAGTAGGATGGAGGACAGAATCAGAAAGGCAAAAGTGAAAATAACCTGTGGGTTGAGACAAAGACAGTTTAACAAGTGAAGGGGAAAATAGAAAAAACAGGTGATGCAAAGGTAGTCACTCACCATCTCCCACCAGCAGACTGATGCCCAGCCAGCCTCTGAGCAACAGCAACCTTGGATCACAACACCCCCTACACATCCAGTTTTACTGCTCAAGCATCATGTCATGTGGTATGGAATATCTCTTTGGTCAGTTGGGGTCACCTGTCCCAGCTCTGTCTCTTCCCACTCCCCTGCAAACCCCCATCCCACTCACTGCAAGGCAGATTGGGAAAAAGAAGACCTTGATGCTGTGCAATCACTGCTCAGCAAGAGTCAAAAGACTGGTGTATCAACACTGTTTTAGTCAAAAATCCAAAACACACCCCCACACAGCTGCTATGAAGAAAATTAACTTAAGCCCATTCAAACCCAGTTAACCCAGTAAACTGCTGTTAATACTGTGTGCTCAACTTTAGATGATTAACATTTCAGAATATCTGTTTTCAATACTTTTGGGGTTAAGAGGAGAGCCATGTTTAATCTTCGTTATGATTACAAATACTACTGAAAATTCTGTATCAGTTTTTCTCGTTGGATAAAAGACATCTACTCACCCTATGGCTTCCTCCTAACACTTTGGTATGAACTGTGTGCTCGAAATTAGCAGACAAATCATCCGTAGTAGAGACACAGGTTTTGCACTGACTTAACAGTACAGGGTCAGGATTATCTGGACTTGGCCTGACCTGAGCTGGTTTGAGATTGTTCAGCTGTAATTACAGTTGCCTAGCAATCAGGTAAGTATTTTCTAAGTTTGTTTTAGTTTAATTTTAGTTCATGAAGAAAACAAGTAGTTATTCTGTGTCGGCTGAACTGTCTGACTCCAGAATAAAATGTGGCATGGAAGAATGCAAATGTCGGATGATATCAGAGGTCCTAGGCTACAGAAATGCAGCCTTGTATTGCTCATGTGAAACCAGTTTTAGAGATGAGAGAGTAGTGAAATGGAATGATTGGGAACCAATGAAAAGATAGAGCATGTACATGTGTTGTTTTCAGATAACATTAAAACAAAACCATGCAGTCTCAGAACTGAGGAGGAAGAAACCACCAACATCAGTCTCTTCCTGCTGAAGGGGAGGAAGAAACGCCTACCATGGACGTCACGTGGCAAATATTAGAGGATGCTGATGACTGCCTTTTGCACTCTCTGGCTGAAATCAATACCCTTATGACTCAGAGAAACACTGGAAATTGGAACATAACACCAGAAAAGCAGTAGACAGCATGGAGGTTTCTTCTATATAAGAGTTTTAACTGTATTACTAATGAAGCACTTTTTTTTGTATAAAATTGGGTTATGAGTATACATTACTGACACTGGAGTATAAATTTGGACAATTAGACTGTCAAAATTTTCATCAAATCGATAATAAACTCTTGACTTCCCGTATCAACTGTGTTCCTCTTTTGTCCATGAAGGGATTTCAAGCATAACAAATTGCATGAGTCCATGGTAGAAATATGGTTTAAATTTAACTCTTTACTTCAGCATTCAGTTGCCTAAACCCCAATACTATACTGTATTTTTGTCATTTATTTGCTGTCATCTCATTTATTGAATAACTTTTTTTTTTCTGTAACGATTTTTTTTTTAAGCAACCCTCAGGAAACAGTGTCATTTACTCAGCTCCTAGAAATTCTACAGCAATTTCTTTTCTTGGGAAGAGTCTCTTCCGAGCACTAAATTAAAGAAAGGATCTGGCAGATAAGTCATTCCATGAATGTCACAACTGACAATGCCTAGCTTCTTTTGGATTAGTGTTCTTGAACTGATTGTATTAGTAGCGTTATACAGATAAGTAATGTTATCAGCATGAACAAAATATCTCCTCACACTGAGAATTTTGGTGACAGAAGGCAAACTTGTACATTTGACAGAATAAATCAACTAATGATGTCTGTCCTCTACCTGGCTATCTACTTGCATAAAATATATAGCGATGTATTTATCTTTGAGGCCTCTGTATGTCTATCAATTTTCCTTGGAATATTAAGATGTTTAATAAGGAGGGGCCTTCCTGACATGTGGTCTTCAAATGCAAATATATATATCCAAGCTAGTTCTCCCAGGTTTCTGTAAAGCTGTTGGAGATAAATAGGCACAATTGTTTTTGTGCAATTTAACTTATCCTACTGTAGTCATCTAAAAAGGTGAGAGGATTTGTGCTCTAAACCAACTTATTTTCTACACTGTAAAAGAAACATGATAAGATGTACAGTCTTCTACCATCTGGACTACTAGTTTAACTGCTAAAGGTGACATCATCCTTCACATGAATGAGACATTGACAAAAGAGGTTTAAAATCTTTCTGTGGCTTTCACAAATATTTGCTGAGGAACTGTGGTGCTTTGGAACCATAAGACTGTAGAATAATTCAAGTGGGAAGTGACCTCAGAGCTTTTCTAATTCTGCTCAAAACAGGGTCAGACCAGGTTGCTCAGGGTTTTGTCCAGCTAGGACATGAAAACCTCCAAGGAAAAAGACTGCACAACCTCTTCAGGCAACATCTTCCACCACTTTACTCTCCTCATGGGGAAAAAGCTTTTCTTTAAATTCAATCAGTCTGCCTTGTGCCTACTTATGCCCATTATTTTGTCCTCCAACTCACACTGCTGTGAAGAACCTGCCCCTGTGTCCTTGATGAGCTTTCCTAACACAGCAAGTGCTGCAGTCCCAACCATCCCAGCAGCCCTCTGTTGAACTTGCCCTGGTGTGTATCAATGTCTTTCTTCTGTTGGGGGTACATTAAGATCCAAAACAACTCTAAAGTCTGCCTTTATTTATCTGTTTCCACTGAACTATTGAAGAAATCAGGTGTGTTTTGTGACTTCTAAGTTTTAAACAGTTTTACCTGTTTCTTCTATGCAAAAAGTCATTCATTCAAGCTCACTGGTCCTGAATTAATTTTATTTTGAGTTTTCTGTTCACATATGAATCTCCAAGTAAAATTTAGGGTGATGTAAGCCCCAGCAGATTAAACCCCTCTGCATAACAAACCTTCTGATTTTTCAACAGCTGTAGACAGGAATGGAGATTTTTTTTTTCATTGCTTCATTAAAGCCTACCAGCTGTATTTCCAATATTTGACTTTTAAATTTCCAAATACCATCTCTTTCTTCCCCAAATTTCCTTTGCTAATTACAGACGCAGGATAAATTTTCTAATTATACTTAACATCTTATATTGGTACATTTACCAACACAGACAGCTTCTTTTAACATATGGTTAATTTACTTGGTGTTATTAGCACATTGTAAATATATTAAGTACCCATAGTCAATAGTCATTTGAATCACTCAGACTTCATTTATTTGCTCACAATTTATTCACATTTTTCTGAGACTGTTCTTTAAACAGAACTTTTTTTTCTTTTTTTCCCCTCTTATGCAGTATGCAGTGTGTGTGTGTGTCATGCTATCACAAGACAGATAGTATTACAGATGTAGGTAAAATATTTGTTTATATGTATATCCTTTGAAAAGATCATTGCTTGAAAAAGTCTTTCATAAGACCACACAGTACTATAACTGGACATTTCACAGAACTTTTCCTTTTCAGATAGAATCCTGATAAATCAGGTGTATTGCCTCCAGAACATTTCAGTCATGGTTAAATAAAAAAGTTGAGTGAGAAAAAAAAGACAGTTAAGTGTATATATGTATTTGCTGCATCTCTTTATAGCAACAACAAAGTCCTTTTAGAAATGGAATAGCTATGGAGTGATTGATAAATATGGACTTCTGCCTTTCACTGAAAGTTCAACACTGAAGGCAGTGGCAACCGGCCTTCTTCACAGTCTGTATTTTCACCGTTTAAATAAATGTATCATAATTTCAAATATTATTTAGATCTGGGTTTGAGAAGAAGAATTTTTTTGGAAGAATTTATTTTCTCTGGGCATTTTCATCTGTTTTTAACAGAAACAAAGTTATATGCTTTGAGATGAATATAAAGTGTCCATTGAAATTAATTTTTAAATTAATGGTATATGTATGTTACAACATTTTAAATCTTATATTTCCTATCAGAATGAATTCTAGAGTAGGGTTATAACTCTTGTTATTTTCACTTACAGGCCTGTAGGTCAAGGACTTTGAGAAGTTGTGGAGCAGACCACATAAACAGCTTTATTGAAAATATTTTTCAGTGAATTATTACTAACAGTTATGTAGTAAAATTATGTAAGCCTCTAGGGCTATGTAATACAGCAAGCAGCTTTACTGCTAGTGCCAGTTTGGCCTGATTTCTTCAGGGAAATGAGTCTTACTGTCCTCTTTGATCTCTGGATACTCCACACAGTTTATGACTTTCTTTGTTTATTCTTACTTTTTAGATACAAGCAAAGCTCATCTTAATATAATTTCAGTGGAGATATTTCACAGATCAACAATTTGTTTTTTCAAACACAAGTTACATATGTGCAAACACTGCCAGTCTTTAAATCTGTTACTTAACATGATGCAATCAACTTATTTAGATAGTTTATTGTTTGGGGTTTTCTGTTCATAGAAATGGATCAGCCACATTAAAATACAAAATTTATGCTCATTTGCTGTGTATGGAACTTGCTTTTGATCACTGAGACTAAGCAAATGATTGCATTGCCGGTATTTTAGTTTAGAAAACTAAAATGTGACTAATTCTGGTTTTAGACAAGACTTGCACATAATTTTCTCTGGAAATCCTAAAACTAAATAGGAATTTTCCACAAGACTTCTGCTGAAGGCCAAGTGAGATTTCCTCAGTACTCTAGGAGTTAAAGGTTCTAGATGAACCCATTATGTATTGGTTGTGCAGTGAATGACAGACTCAAAAGGAGCACAGAGTGTATCTCTGAGCCTTGGTAATGATACAGACATCCGATATAAAGATCAAGATGGGAATAATGAGGTGACCTGAGAATCAGATGAAATATATGAAAAAATCTTCTTCCTGGAGAAACACATTTGTACTTAAATGTTCTGCTACAAAAATAATGGCAACTGTAGGGAAATTGGGTATGCAAGAAATCCTAGAATCAAATTTGAATTAGTTTCTTAAGGCTAAAATTTTCTGAAGTAAGAGATTAAATAAAAAATTCAGTAGATTTTATCTTATGTTTGTCTAAGGATCTACTTAAAGCAACATTGAGGAAAAATACATAACCCTCTCTTTTCTGGATAATAAAAAAGTTATCTGTCAGAGTCCTGAGGCTCTAGCTGACCTGACCAGCCTATAACTGTATTTTTCCATAATTCTTTGCAACATCTTCCCCAGGGTTTGACTGCATGTGTTGAAAGCCAGCTATGATATAGTGCAGCTGTGTGACCTTGGATCAGACCTCTATAAATACAGATAAATTTCCAGATAAAGCAGTGAGAAGTAGAAAATTATATACTACAGGAGAGCTACCAGATGCCTCCACTGGGCTTCTATCTGTGCAACTTCTGCCTATTGACCTACGTGTTGCATATAAGCTCAGGCTCTCAGTCCTTGTCTGAGATACATCAGAGGTGTGCTGTGCCAGTGACTTGAGTTCCTGGCTTGGCTTCAGACATAAACTGAGCACCATGGAATAAATCCCTCAGTCTGTGCAGGAAATATGTGGGGTTTTGGTGGCATGGTTTTTTTTTCATTTCACTTATAAAGATGACCAAATTAAAATCAGCAGGCATGAGTAGCCAACACAAGTGCATATCCCCCTAAGTTCTGCTGCTTCTATTAGATAGTATCTGCAATTTTAGGAAAAAATAAATTAATTAAATTTAGTGATTGTATCACAAGAGATGCTGGAAGGATGCTTTCAATAGGCCCCTAAAACCACAGTTCCGTTTAGTCTTTTAAATCTTGACTTCAAAGGGAACTTGATCTTGCCCTTTACACAACTTTTGTATGAGGCATATTTATTTTAGCTCTAGCTTTACTTTTTTCTTTTTTTTTTCCACCTGACTGGTGATAAGAGGTCTTGGGTTTGTAATACTGAACTCATTTCCAAAACATGGTTTGCCAGAGTTCCTTCTGCCCTCCAGAAAATATTGCTTCCAAAATTTGCATTTTCCTACCTCAGCTCACTAATCTCAAATAGTTCATGAATACATGCAGGGACCTGACAGATGTAAAATTGGGCTGCACAGCATGTAGGAATGCTGATGTCCTATTAAATGTTAAGTGAGCACCCAGAGCATAAAATCCAAAATTACCCTAAAACCAGGACAAGTATATTGCTGTTTGAATTTTCATTTTCTGTTTCAGATTCTTCCTTGAATCTATTCCAGTCTAGAATTTATTCTGGAAACAATTACTCATTATAGTTTTTGGCTTTTTACCTACATTGATATTATTGTTCAATTGGTTTCAGCAGATGTACTCTGGCTGATAGTGGATAAAATTTTAGGCTGAATTGTTTTCATTTTCTCACTTTTCCTTAGCTCAGCCATGTAGAACCACGGCTTGTACCGGCTAGATGTACTTCTTTCTGTTTTTCTTTACTTGAAAATATTTCCTTTCATTTTTCTTCCTATCCTCTAATTTACCATTTATAAAATATGAGAAACAAGGAGTGAAGGCAGCCAAATCTCACAGATCTTTAAGCTTTATTGCTCATGCTGAAAGGGGAAAAAACAAATCTATAACTAGTTTTACAGTTTTCTCATTCTTGGAAATAGAGGACAATTAGAGAGATGTGGATATGCCAAGAATGCAACTGTGCTGCCAACATTTAAACAAACAAAGAGAGGGATACAGAGAAGATTGATTTACTTTTGAAACTCATTCCTAAGGCTATAAGCCTTCTGTTAGTCTTTTCTGTTGCTGTGCGACATTTAAAAAACCAAGGAGTCTTTCAAATTACTCTATGCTAACTGTAAACAACAGTACTGCAGTACAATTTGAGGTTTTCAGTATTTTTCAAACTACATAAGAAAGACGGAGAGAGCTGCTGTCAAGAAATTAACAATGTGATACAGAAACAGAAAGCCAGTGAGGTAATGGAGTGAATTCATTTAAAAGTAGGTCTGTCTTTTTTGTTGTTTTTAAATACCTTAATATTCAAAATCTGTTTGTTCTTAAACTCTGATGAGAAAAGATATAGAAATATTTTTTTAACATTGCAACAATCACAGCCTAAAAACTGATGTTTGAGTAAATAGATGGAAATGGCTGAAATAACAATGGCAAAAAGGGATATACCAAAAAGCTGGTATGATAGCTAGGAAGTAAATGAAAGAATGAGGAAAAACTGTTTTTGATTAGATCTAAGTCAATATCTCAGACTTTTTTCACCATTTCTTCATTTTGATTTATAGTGTCTTCAAATAGTGTTCAACAGTTGTTTTAATGGGTGATCTGTTTATTAACAACCTTGAAAACAGTAAGCTTTAAGTGCATGTTTGTCATCTATGGAGAGCACTTTCTGAGTGAATTGATCTGGGAGGTAGGAGAGGAATGTAACACTGGAAACACAATTCCAGGATAGGTAATTTCAGTCATAGACAACAAACTTCATTGTTAAAAGATCTCCTTGTCTCTTTTACCTTCTAGTTTTGTCGATGGACATAGTCATACTTTTGTCTAGTCTTAAAATGAGACTGTTAACACTATGTGATATCTTCTCCCAGTTAAGGTATCTGATGCTTATCTACTGGATAGCAAGCTAACTTAATTTGGCTTTTCATGTCTACAGAATTTTTTACACCTCCCTGAATCATTCTTTACTGCTTATGTGAAGCTCCACTCAATATGCATACAAATACACGGCTGTATTACAGTTACAGAAAAGTTCAGAGATAAATGTCGCAATCAAGGACCACAAACCTGTTAATCTCTTTTTTAAAACGCATTTCTTTCCTTTTTTCTGTCTTTTTCCTCAGCTGAAGTAGTCTAATCTGTGTGCTAGGAACATGAGGTGCACACTGAAATAAATCCATATAATCCATAAAGACATGTTTTGAAAAGAAAGCCATGTTCTAAAGAGAAACCTTCTGGCTAGGGATCAAGAAGCAGTTTTCTTTTGATCAAGGAAGAAGAGGCTTTGTATTTCACAAGTCAGCACATGAAGGAACAAAACCCACTAAAATCTACCTTAAAATGTATTAGCAGGAAATGGTATCAAAACTATTCAGAATGTTTACTTCTTATGGGACTCTGTCTGGTTTAAAATGATAGAAACAGAACCAGTTTTCAGACAGATAACAGATAACCATGTTAGGTCACATAAAACACCTGTTGTCTTCCACTGACTGAGGTGACTTTTGTGTTATGCTGTACTAAACTCATACTTATTGTGACAACTGGACTCGAAACAGATATTATGAAAAAGAGAAGTTTTATTGTTGCTATTTGGATGTAAGTAGGAAGATAATCCAATTCCTGATTATTCCCAATAATCAGGGAATGAGGAAAAAATTATTGAGGTTTTAGATGTTTCCTCAAAACAGCTACTGGGTGCCATAATCATATTCCCAATAAACTAGCTCTTCTCATTTTGTCTAGGTTCACTTTAGTTCCCAGTTTAGACACACGAATTTCAGATCCATAGGTAGGCATGTAAAAGGTAGCTGTGATGATTCCGAACCTCACCAGGACCAAGTTCTTTTGTGTATCTGGTCACAAGTTATTTTGGCACATAAGCACAGTTGTTTAGGTTATAATGCTTGTGAACTGAGCCTTTAGTTGACTATTTGAATCTGGGAAAGATTGTCGTTATACATGATGTTTTCCATCATGAACAGCTTTCCAGGGGGCTGGAAAAGCTAAGATGCTGAGATTTCATAATTATGCATAGTTCATCATGTAAGTGTAGTAATAATGATGGCTTCTTATCAAGCTAAAGGAATACACCGAATCAATAATTTTTATTCCTACTGAAACTATCCTAAAGCGTTACATTAAAAAAAAAAAACAAACCACAAAACCAAACAATGACCAAACCAATTTAATTTATATGTATTAAGTAAAAAGGGCTAACTCATAACGGAATTGTGCTATTGGAACATTAATGGGTGTTACTTGATTGCAGCTTGTTACGTGTCGCCTAAAATGATCACAATGCTAAAAAGCTGGAATATCACACTAAAAAATATTTGAGTATTGACTCAGAACAAATCGCCAAATACTGAATTAACAAAACTACTTCCTGCAGCAGTTAGAATGTTTTTTTACACAGCTTCTGAAACATACAGGAGTTATGAAGGTTGGTAGTTCTGAAGACAACATTGCTAGAGGTGCTATAAGTACAGAGTGAAATAGTAAAAACTTTTAGAGTGTACTCCAGAGAATAACCATAAGACAGCAAATTCAGGCATCACTTTGCCTGGAGATCTATGTGAGATTAGATAACAAAGCAGGTGCTGAAATATATGCATTGAACAGTGACAACATGGGCAGCAGAAGCACTATGATCGTTGATGAAGAAAAGATATTTTGAAAAAATCCACAGACAGGATCTCATTTCAGCACTTCTAGTTAGCTACAGAACTCAAGTGAGGTAGAAAATTAAATCAGTTGTTATTAAGAAAAAACAAATTATGCATCTGATCACTGACATGTACCATTTTTTCCCAAATATTTTATCTAAATATTTTGTCTGAATATTCTCCTTTTCATTTCATTATGATCAGCTGCAATGGTATGCCTAATGGGAAGTGTTGAGGGCTACCATAAGTCACACAAGTGGATCAAGTTAATGGGTCAGTTAACAGGTAGTTTTGGGGATGAATGGAAGGAATATTTTCATGAATTGCAAAATGTGGAAAAAAAGAAATATTCTTCCAACATATTAAGCCCTTGGGTAATTACCAAGCAAGATTTGGCCAAAAACAGTTTTCATGAGGCAAAGTGTGAATGAAGTTATATCTGTTTGTGACAGAGATACTGAATTTGGAAAAGAAATTGAACACTTGAAAGCAGAATCAACAATTATGTCTACTGGTAGAAACAAAGATAATGATTCATTGCATATATTCTTTTGAGAGAAATGGTTGAACGTCTAAGCAAGGAAAAGCCTCTTCTGTTTATATTGTATTATGGGACAGAATTACATATATATTTTAATGTAAAAAATATACAAATGAGGTATGACTACTTGCATAGTATATGCCAACAAAGATGACATGACAACATCCCAGTTCCTAACTTGGGCTTGTCTAAAATGTACTTCTGGCATTTACAGATCTTTTTAAACCTGAAGACAAATAAACAGTGAGTGTTTAGCATGATTCTATTGGTTATGAACATGTATTTATGAGAAAAAATGCAGGAAGAAGTAAATACTCCTTAGCTTTTGTATTTCAGCAAGAACACATACTACTGATGATTGCTCCTTCAAAGCCTCTGAGATATTTTCTTGTCCATTTCTTTTCACATATATCTTTGTTAATTTAGATGCTTATTCAGAGCTGTACAGCAGCTTTGCTGATAAGGCTGCAGTCTGGCCCTAACATATTTGCTTAACATTATAGCAAATCCATCCTAGAAACAGAAATAATACCTAGAAGTTGACTCCCACTATCTCCTTTAAATATCAGCTTTCCATGTCCTTCAGCTACTGCCCTGGTAACAGTATCGATTTTACTGTGCATCATTACTGCTAAAAAAAACAACCAAACAAACAAACAAAAAATATCCCATAAGACAAAAGCACTTATGATATTTTTTCAGTTTCCTTTAACTGAGATTTATTTTTCTTAATATTTTTAAATGAACATGTTTAGAATAGTCAAATAAACTTTTTAAGCCCTTCTGCTTTTAATCCCTTTGTTGCTATTTCAGAAATTCTCTTTCCTGCCTTATTTTGAATTGCTTTTCTTTTGCTCTTATAGTGGCCTCTTGGAAGTGCTAGCCACTTTTGATAGCAAAGTTTTCCTCAGGAAGGAAATCTTGCACGGTCTTTATCTTCTTGTTTCATAAATGAATACTTAATTTATACAGCTTCCTTTGATATCTGTCCTTCTTACAGTACAACAGAAGTTAAAAATGAAGATAATGTAGCATTTTAATGTTTAAACTTTTATATGAAAGTATGCGTGGCAGACCAAAGCTTTTACTGATTTCAGGGGTTTAGAAGCAGTATTAGATGTGGATGAAAGATTTAGTTTAGCTTCCTACTTCACAAAAAATAAAAGAATTGTAACATGAAAGGATTTGAAGATATTTTCATAGGAGATATTAAAAAAACCCAACAACCTGGCTCAAAACCTTGTTCTCAATTTATTGGCTGTTTGCTAGTGAACTGCACTTTCCCCAAATAATTATTATAATTCATAAGCTGAGAATGTGTAAAATGTATTATACTTCTGTTGATGTTCTGGACACTGAGAATGAGACTTGGGTCTAGTTATAATCCCTAAATTAGGTTGCTTATAATCCCTAAATTAGGTTGCCTACATTTTAAACTTGTGTTAAGACACCCAAAATTATTCAAGGAACCCACATGGTGCTTAAAGGTATGATATAGGTCTTACAGGAGATCTATGCCTTGCTGGAACAACAACTGGAGACCAGGAGAGATACCCTGGTGCACCTGGTGATACTAGACAACTGTTTGGGAAACTGAATTGAATGCCTGGAAAATACAACAATGAAATCCAGGAAGCAGTTCAGCTCTCCCTAAAGCAAACCCCTTGGACTCATTCAGTTGTCTACACATAGACAAACAGCTAATACTATTTTTGATTCCGTGGGGTACACTTACCTGATCTTTAACTCCCATACCAGGACACTTGTACTAAAAACTCCAGACTATTCAGTCAGGACCAGGCTGGTACGGTGGCGTGACTGAAGACTATGGAAAAAAAAAAAAGGCTTTCTCCAACTTCTCTGCATGATCTTGTGACCTAGTAAACCACAGGTTTCTCACAACAAAGAAATAAGGTGTTGAATGAGCATCTCAGAAGCCAGAAAAAAAGAGAGATTAAATATAAAAGAAAAACATAAATACTTCTGTCCCAGGGGTGTCTTTCTTAAATACACAAGGAGGAAGCTAAGAGAACAGAAGGTATCTGTACAAAGATTGACAGACTGAACAATTTAGAAGAGAGGCCATCTGAAAAAAATGGGGATCTTGAGGACTCCCGAAGAGATTACAGCCTAGTGGCGAACAATATACTAAGAAATTAAGGAATTGTATATCTGTGTTCCTCAGAGTGAAAGACATTCTTCTAGTCTTTTAATACATGATTTTTCTTATTTATCATGCCAGGAGTCAACACAGGTAGTGATCTGCAAATATTAATAGCAATATGCAGCCACGTGTCATAAAAATAGAAAATAGTCATGGAAAATAGACTATATACATGTTCATATATGAATGTGAACATTTCCAAGTTTGGGGGAAGGGAGTTGAAATTATTGAAATCATGCTCTTTCTTGTACAAAGTGAGTTAAAATATATTAAGATTACAGTCAAACCTAAGGGTAACTGGTAAGTCTGGGTTTTGTTTGATTAAAAGTAAACATCAACTAGTCACCTACACTTGCCTTTATAATTAACTTTGAGAAACAGGAACTTCTAGAATATTTCATCTCATCCTAATATAGATGTTTAACATAGGTCAGTGAATCAATTATATCCTAATTTCACTTTCCTGGCTATAAAGTGAGCTTAGCATTAATGTCTATATCTAAGCTAATCACATTTTAGATGTCTGAAGTCAGATAACAAAATTCACATGCTAATTTGTGTGTGCAAAAGAGCCATTTCAAAAAACCTTCAAAGGCACACAACATCTTCAAAGTGGAAAAGGTAAACAAGAGTTTGCTGACAGGAACACTTCTGTGACGCAGAGTCAGCTATGAGAATAAACAACAAATAAGAACCATAATGGTGTAAAAAGTGGCAAATGACAGTTATAAATTCACTTAGGACTGAAGGAATTAAACTGAAGATTCAAATGAAATCAACAGCTCCTGGAAATTGTGTCTGAAGAGTAATGGTGGGCAACATAAGGATTTATTGGTAAGAAATTGTTCCAAGTATTTAAGCACAGGTGTTTAGTAGCATGTAAGACACACAACCATATTCCACCTGTGGTGCAACAGGTGCTCAAAGAGGAAGAGATCCCATAGATCTTGTGTCACATCTGTCAGCTGTTACACTCAAAACCTTGTTATGGGGCATGAGGAGCACACCTTATTCACTAAGCCAGGAATTTACTGTTAATCTAATTAAAATCTTAATTAGAATTAAATTTAACAGTCTAGTCAAAGACATATTATTAGTTTGGTTACAACAATAACAACAGTTTTTCAAATTATACACAGGTTAAACTGATACAAGCTTTCTACAACCTATCCCTTTCTTTGGTGTTATGCTTTCCTATGGTTTTCGTGTCCAAAGGTCATTGGATTGAGTTGGGAAGGGGATTTAGAATGAGTTGTTGGTGTCCTGAGTTCTTTGCTGGAAGAAGTATAATGTTGATGATGGGATGTCTTTTTCTTTGCCAAGAGACGAGTATGACATTTATATTTATGGTTACTTTCTCCTTAATCTAGGATCTGTTTGTGGTCGCTTTTTATGTTTGCTAGCACATTCTACATCTTGCGTTTGTCTTCTATAGTTCATACTACACCTGAATTCATCATATATTCAGTGACTTACATAAACTGCAAGTCTGCATTTCTTTTAATATCAGTAATAGATATTTGTTGATTTTTTTTTTATAGCCTTAGGCCTCCTCTATCACCATGTGCCCCTTTTCTTATTATATTATACCTGCATCCAGTACCCCTATTTTTGAGAACTCTGTCTTCCTCTACACTATATAATTATGCCAAGGTCATATATATTTCATTCCACACAGAATAGCTACTTGCTTGTTACTACTACCTACTATCTGTATAAAATTATGGTTAAACCACAGAATCATACCAAGCTAAATTATAATAATTAATAGCATTACTTTAATTTATTAGTAGGTATCTACTTTATTTGATGGTATAATTAATTATGAACAACAACAACAACAAAGGCGAGCTAACATGGAACCATGAAACTGATCCTATTTTCTGCATCAGGTCACCTTTAACATGATCTGGACTGGAGGCAAACACGATCCATATGTGTGTGCATGACAGGTGTTGAAGTGACATAATATTTCTGTTGTCACAAGACAAAGACTTTGCATGCTTCATTGGCTAGTTCTAATAATGGGAAAACATATTGTATTTCCCTTAGGTGCCAATAAATCCACATTGACCAATAACACTCATGTAGGCATATGACAAGGATCAGTCCAACAACACACAAAAGCTTGTAATTGGAATTTTTAGTTAAGGATTCTTGGATTTGTTCTTAATTTGCATTACTGTGAAAAGAATCTTTCTTGTATAAGTTATTGTTTTCTACTCCATATATAAAACTGATTATCAGATAAGGCTGAAAATTTTGTTTCTTGTAATTTAATAATTATGAACACTGCCAGGTTACTGGATTAGACCTATCATTTCCTAGTCAGCTTTTCTTTTATGATTCAGATCTCAAAACACCTCCAATTTTTACTTCATTGGTAAAAAACATGCTGATAGACCACATTCTCATTTAATTAATATCTCTATATTGCATAGTTCAAACTTATTTTTATGATAATAAAAAAGTATCCTTATTACATCATTATGTGCGATTACTTCTGCATAGTATTCCTGTGTGGATTTTTTACCTATTCATCATAGTGGCTTGTTCATTTTTCAAGAGATTAATTCTTTCTATTATTGAATGCTTTCTCCTTTTAGCTGGAGTTTTATTTCCCACAGGTGTTCTTACAAACAGTGTATATTTTTAATATAGTTGTTGATTAAAACAGTGACTCAAATATTCTGTGAAAAAATTAAAATATGGATTGAGTGGGATTTGTTTGGGTTTTTTTTTTCGGTTTGTTGGTTTTTTTAATCTGTTAACACTCTTCCAGACACTCAAACTGAACTTAAGTGTGAACCACTTTATTTTTTAACATGAAATGTAAGGTCTTTGTTCAAATCAGGCAAGAACTGTAAGGAAAAAAAAATCCTTATGCTTATTGTCTAAGCTAATTTTCAAATAAAACCTGATTTCTTTACTCGTCTGCTCCCTCCTGACTGCCTGTCCTGGTCCGAGGTAAAACAACCAATTTTCTGTTCAGTAATTGTACTTTTTAGCAAAACCTCTTCTAACTACTGAAATTAACTGCGTATTGTGCTGAAACTGTTGGCTCTCAGAGTGATAAGACCTATGTTTATAGTTGATGCCAAGGCATGTTATGCAGAGAAGCTCTTGCTTATAATTATTGCTATAACAACCAAGGCCAGCTCAGTTTGTTAAGCACCAAGTTGCATGGTCGGAAGTGGAAAAGTATAGAGGGGTTGCACCTGTGGGTAGGACTGGACAGGATAGGTGACCTAAAACTGAACAAAGGGGTATTCCATCCCATCTGCCTCAAGCTCAGTATAAAGCTGAGGGATCAAAGGATCAGCTCTCTTTCTTCGATGGCTGGTGTCTGAGGAGGACTCTGTCTGTTCATCTGCCTTTGGTCCCAATCCCTGCATTCCTGAATCCAGATCTGGAATCCAGTTCACATCCATCACTGAGTCCAGTCTGGGACTTTCCCTGTACCTGCTGGTGACTTGATCGTCGTCCTGGGAGCTTGATATGGTTTTGCATATATTTCATTATTTCCTTTTTATTATTTTGTTATTAATATTTCATTAAAGTAGTTCAGTTCCTTCTAAACTCATACATGTGTGTCTCTCTCCTCCACGTCTCTCTCCAAGGAGAGGTGGGGGAAAGCATCTGTCATTCACCTCAGTGGCCAATCCGGCCCAAACCACGACACTGCCAGTTCAGGAATAACACATTTTTAACTGCAAATAATTTGTGGAGGAGCATCAAAGCACAGTTTTCTTATTCCATTCCATATTCATCTTTACACAACTAACAAGACTCAGTTTCTTATGGTGTGAAGGACAAAACTGGGAGAGGTTTACAGGCTCAGAGATTCCTTTGTGCGGTCTGCAGCTAATGGCATGCACCAGTTTCAGGGACTCAGGACTGAGCGAACAAAGAAACAGGCAAACAAAAGAATAAAGAAAGAGAAGAGAAGAGAAAGAAAAGGGAAAAATTCTCTCCAGTGGCCAACCATGAAAAACAATGGGCATCTCAGACAAGTCTCCTTCTCTGGACACCTTGTCCAGCACAGCACGTAGTGATGATGCTTTCTGGCTATTACAATTACACTTTTCATTAAGGCCCACTCAAGCTCCCCATTGGCAGTTTCTGTTTTTGCATCTGTTGGCACTGGTTGGAGCATACCCAGTCAGGACTGGATACTGCACACTAAGTGGTCATTAAATTCTGTTTAGGTATATTATTGGTTAATAACAGATATTAAAAAGACTATTAATTTATTGTTATCTTTAGGCTTTCCTGTAATGTGATTTTATAGGTGTGATGGGTTAACTTTAGCAGCAGCCAGATGCCAGCTGCTCACTCACTCCCCCTCAACAGAACAGGGGAGAAAATAGGATGAAAAGTTTGTGGGTGAAAAGAAAGATAGGGAGACTATTACCAGTTACCACCATGGCCAAAACAGACTCAACCTGTGCCATGCCTGCAGCTCCTCCACTACCAAAACCCTGCCATGTACTTCCAATGCCATAAACTAAAAGGTTTACATTGAACAGATCTTAGCACAGAGTTACAGATTCAAGCTACTAGCAAAAGTGTGAGGAGGCAGGGAAAAACGAGAGTGACTTAGCATCAATGGCAATTGTTTTTTGTAAGAAATCCAGCATGATAATGATTCACATTCTGCCAGTTCCAGGCCATGAGGTTAAGAGTACTTGGGACCCAGGGTAATGGCACTGTACAGCAGCCTCAGGGTGTGAAGATGAGAGATCACAAGGTTACAAATGAATGGCAGGCTGCAGAGTTGAGGTGGAGGGCCCTTAACACTGCCAAGTTTAAAGCACCTTAAGTGTGGTGCAACAGGTGTAGGAGCCTTTCTTTTCCACCATGAGGTTATACTGTGTTGCTCTTCCTTGCACATCCAAGCAGACACTACTGTAAGAAATTTTTTATTTGGTACACCAAGAATTAAATATTATTGATTTATCATTTCATTGCTTTAATTACTGAAGTAGAAGTTACTAACTTATTAATTATTTGAAAATTTAATTATAAAATTATTTTTTCATCTGTTTTACCTCTGTCACCTTTATTTTCTTTTTTGTGCTTACTTACTACAGACTCACTTTTTTTTTTTTTTTTTTTTTTTTTTAACCCAGATTAAGATAGCTTTTCTTTCACATTCCAGGTAAGTGGATTTACAAATGAATTTAAAAGAAAGAGGCGAAGTCAAGAAAATGTAGGAACTAGTTTGCTTTCAGCATAAAGGCAGCTCCTCTCTGTAGACGCAGATACTTTTAGGAACTTTTAATGAGACTGCAGTAGTGTGTATGTATTTGCTTTCAATTTATTTTGGCAGTAGTTGTGTTTTGATGCTAGTTTTTTCAGCATGCTGTGAGGAAGGAAGATGAAAGGCTTATACTACCTTTTATACAAGTAACAGTTACCTATTCTTTGTTCAAAATAATTTGTGCATTTTGGTCTAGAGTCTTTGAAAGAATAAAGTTTGCAAAATAGTCTAAGGCATGTAGTTAATGTCAACAAGAAAACATTTAATGTAACATTTGTGGGGAGATACTTTATGAGCTTTAGACCATTTTGTGTGCCAATTCTAATGCTTTTCATTTTATGTTGCTTCATTTTATTGAAATAATAAGGAGTGATCAATCAATGGCTGGTAAATGGATTAGTATTCTTCTGAATCACTTTTCCTTCACTTCTGGTACTAATATTACAGTGATGAATGCATTTCAAGCTTCAAACCTCTTGGAGGTTGGGTGGGGGAGGGGGTTAAAAAGGTTCTAAGGCTATGTATGGATTCTAACATCCTGTGCCAAGCTTTGATGCCACCACATACTGCTTTGGCTGTTACTACCTGGGCTAACATCAGTCTATATCAGTCTTAATGGCACACCTTCACTTCCCACCCCAAACCAGAAACCAGGTGCTCTGATCTTTGCTGCTGTTATGTCTCACTGCATCTTCCTTCAGGGACCTGAAGCTTATATTCCCCGATGCCAATTCGTCTGACTAGAAGCTGCCTGCAGCAACCAACTAAATGTTACTTGACTCAAATAAAGTCTCCATGCTGGATGGCAGGATTTGTTTTCATGAACTGTCTGAAAGCACTTTGCATACTATTATGTTGTGGTTTGAGAATGGATGTATTACCTAGTGAATCTGTGGCTGGACAGTTTTACTTTTATGCTTCACATTCATGCATAGGAAACTTCCAGTGCAGATTTATTCCTCACTGTATTTCAAAGTCTTTGTTTTTTTTAGATTTCCCATTTCTGTCTACATGGGGTAAACTCACGTAAAATGCTAAAGGAACAAAAAATGAAACATTCCAAGACTGATTTTGTGAATTAATTTTCAATATGTGCCGTAGACTTCTGGTTTTGAATATAATAAATATTTTTGTCCTCAGAAGATAAAATGTTTTACTGAGAGTTAACTGTGTTCAGGAAGACTGACAGCTGAGGACAAAGTGATGCTTCAAATGGCACACACTAAATAAGGTTAGGCTTTTCTTTGTGCAATATCTATTTATATGGGAATAGATTTCTGGAGCAAAATTGCACCTGGACTTAACTGTGTGGAACACTAAGGGTTAAGCAGTTAAGCAATAGGTAGAAAACCTGAAAGTCAGTTAAAGGTGAGTTCACAATTGAAGCACACCTGAAAAAATAGCATGTGAATGTGGAGCATGTCAAGATAACGAGGTATACCAGTAGACTGAGTAGCTACCTGGAAGCTGTATGAGGTCAAAAGGCCAGAATGCAGCTCATTGAGGAGAGACAAGTTGATTGCCACATCCTAATTTGTGTGCAGCAAGAAGTGCAGAGAGTATGTGCAATCATGTTCCTGGAAGAACTATTATTCTGAAGACAAGTAGGGAAAGAAGGTTAAATAGTTGGGTGTCAATGGTAGAAGAACTTATGGCTTTTGGGGTCAGTCTAGAGATTTTATCACTTTATAGTACTGTGTGCATTGTAGCTTGAGCTATATAACATTTGTGTAAGTGTTGAGAGGTGAGGACTGGCTTTCTTTTTTCCCTAATCTGCCCTCCCCATACTTACAGTGATAAAACTGAATTCACGAGATAACAAAGTATTACTCTCTGAGTTGGTATTGTGTATAAATTGTAAACGCTAGAGATAAACTTTACAACTCAGGTCTAAACTAAAAAGATTAAAAATGGGAAATATTATTTAAAGCAAAAATTCATTGGCATAGAATAGTTATTTAAAGTTGTACATCTGATACATCTGATTATCTGTCTTGCTATTTGTGAATTGAGCCAAAGTATTCACATCTAAGTTTTAAACATTTCCAAATAAAAATGCAAATGCTTAAAACTTCCATTTTTATGACTGGAACAAGGGGTGGAAGAATGTATGTATTAGATCAAATCAAAGCAGACAGTTTCATTTGGAAGACCAATCATAAAATACTCAACTTTGATAATACTTAGGTTGAGTAGAGCTTGTAAGATACGTAAGTTATGCATAACTGTAAAAGATTAAGGCTATTAAAATAAAGGATGAACAAAGGATGACTAAAATGTCCAGCTGTCTAGTAATAACAAATACTTCACAGATCATTTCTATTTATGGTAGTGCTGTCATAGGAGGAAGACTGGGGAATTTCCTCAAAGTCTGTCAGCAAACTCTGGCAGTTTGTTTTGCATCTCAGTCAGGGACAGGCAGGAAGGGAGCAGTACAAGATGTGGTGTTAAAGGAAAGTCTGCGAGAAAGCCATTCGAAGGAGAAGCACCTCTGTATAGTTCCTAACTTACCAATTCTTTTTCCATCTTCTGTCTATGTGAGCTTATTTAACCATCTATGTCGTGTTCACAAACATGTCAATTCCATATTGTGCCAGAGTATGTTTGCTTATTGTCTACATTCTTCTAGGCCCAGTCACTTCAGCTTTCTCTGGGAGAGCACTGAAAACTTTTCTAGTGATGTAAATCCCTAGCATGTTTATTTGTGCTTGTGTGTGCAATTCTGTAAATTATTATTACATGCTTTTTCACTTACAAAACACTGAATGTAGATAGCTTTAGTCATGAACTTCAGCTACAGTCAGTATAGAAATCTCACTACTCTTTCTTCAGTGCAGGTGGAATGCTCATTCAGCCTTCTGCAGAAAAACATTCTGCGAATGCAAATAAACTTAATAGAACTTATGCCCACCTTAAGCACACTGTCATAACAAAAGAGATGGAAATGTTAACTTTCAAGTGCCCTATACTGTGAAAGTATTCAAAATTTCTTGGATGAAAGTTAGCTCTGTTAAAACCTGCAAGCCTAATGCCTTTTTTATTACTTGCAGGAAGCTAAGTATCTGGGCTGCAATCCATGGCCTCAATCCTGTAGCAATAGCTAATGATTTTCTCCTAGATGACAGAGCTTGGACTGCCTGGACTATGTATTAAGCTCCTCTGTCTAAATTCGACTTTGGTCTTTTCTATTTCTTCTTTTTTTCTTTTCCTTTTTCTTCTATTTTCTTTTCCTTTTTGTTTCTCTAATAGTACAAAAATTGTGATTCCTGGTACAATTCATATACTGCTTAATGAATCCCTGCCATCAGCTTAGTGTTACTGATTTGTCAACACAGATATGTTAAAAACAGATTTCTATGAGAGCTTCTCAAAAAATTATTTTTAACTCTCATAGAAAGAAATATTTATATAGAATATTACTTGTAGAGCATAAATGTATTGGGACTCTTGTGGAAGATGCTGTATTTGAGGAGTTAGTGATCTTGAGCAAGCCCTGACTGCCATTTTGGACCTTGTGCTAAAGCCCGAGACACCCATATGTTAGCATGAGTGACAGCTATATAAATCCAGGTACATAACAATAAAGGCGAACTTGCTGGAAGGCTCTGAATATGTACTGTTCCTGGCTATATTTACTGGGTACCTGCAGCTAGATCTGCTCTTGTGGACATTGAGGAAAAGACCTGTCAAAGAAAATGTATAGTTCTGTTTAGTACATTAGATACAAAGGGTCACAGTACTACGTGTGAGGGTGAGCCTCTCCACAGATGGAATCTGCACAACGTGCTATGGCTATTCATCTGGGGTCCACCTGATGCTGCATGAGAGTGGGATTCCCAGCATCTGAAGGAATATAAGATTTACTTGCTATCTATATTTCTGTTCGTATTTTCTATCATGTTATTACTATTGTTATTAAAGCAGTTTCGTTGGACCATTTGCTGCTGTGTCTTTATTACTGAGATCCAGAAAGAAGCCTGCATCTCTCATGTTGCAAAACAATGAGTGACAACTGTCTGTTACTCAAAGACCTTCCTGATAGGTTTTCCTGGTAGGTTTTTATCTTCCTGGAATAAGTTGTTTTGTTGTAGTAAAATTGACGTAAACTAGGAAAATGAAACGTAAAATGTAATTAAAGCAACCAAGGAAACCTGCTGCTGTTCAAGTCCTCTGTACTGCCCCAACCCTATCTAATTATTTACCTTATATTAAAATAGAGTAATAGTAGCTAGACATGATTTATCTATGATTCAGTTAAGGAACTAACCACCAGGCAATGCAACACTGTTGATAAGCAGGGTATTCTTGTCAAGAGAGTGATGAACTGCAGGCTTGGTCAGCAAACTGAGAAAACCACTTGGAACTGCCAAGATCAGAGGAGAAGTAGGTAAAAGGTAATTCCGGCAGGGGGAGATCATGACCACCAACTCATTGACCACCTACCCAAATGATACCACCTACTCAAAAGAGAACAATGGAAGAAGAAGGCAGAGTCTGCACACGAATTTACATGGGAATTGAAGAAGTCTTGACCAATCGTTAAAGAGAATAACAATGAATCTGTAGGGAAATGGTGAGGGACCTGCTTCAGCACCTGGAGGTGCACAAATCTATGGGGCCAGATGGGATCCACCCAAGGGTACTGAAGGAGCTAGCGGAAATGCTTACCAGGCCACTTTGCATCATTTATGAGCAGTCCTGGCTAACTGGGGAGGTCCCAGCCAATTGGAGGTTGGCAAATGTGACATCCATCCACAAGAAGGGCTGGAAGGAGGATCCAGGGAACTACAGGCCAATCAGTCTGACCTCAGTGCCTGGGAAGGTGATGGAACAGATCATCCTCAGTGCCATTACACGGCACATGCAGGAGACAGGGTGATCAGGCCCAGACAGCATGGGTTTGTGAAAGGCAGGTCATGCCTGTCAAACCTGATCTCCTTCTATGATAAGGTGACTCACTTAGTGGATGAGGGAAAAGCTGTGGATGTTATCTACCTGGATTTTTGCAAAGCTTTTGACACCGTTTCCCATAGCATTCTCCCGGAGAAACTGGCTGCTTATGGCCTGGACAGGTGTCCTCTTCGCTGGGTAAAAAACTGGTTGGATGGCCATGCCCAGAGAGTGGTGGTAAATGGAGCTAAATCCAGCTGGTGTCCGGTCACAAGTGGTGTCCCCCAGGGCTCGGTGCTGGGGCCGGTTCTCTTTAATATCTTTATCAATGACCTGGACAAGGGGATCAAATGCACCCTCAGTAAGTTCGCAGATGACACTAAACTAGGTGGGCGTGTTGATCTGCTTGAGGGTAGGCTGGCCCTGCAGAGGGATCTGGACAGACTGGACCGATGGGCTGAGGCCAGTGGTATGAGGCTCAATAAGGCCAAGTGCCGGGTCCTGCATTTGGGTCACAATAACCCCATGCAGTGCTACAGGATTGGGGCGGAATGGCTCAAAAGCTGCCCAGCAGAAAAGGACCTGGGGGTGTTGGTGGACAGCTGGCTGAATATGAGCCAGCAGTGTGCCCAGGTGGCCAAGAAGGCCAATGGCAACCTAGCCTGTATCAGGAATAGTGCAGCCAGCAGGACTAGGGAAGTGATCATCCCCCTGTACTTGGCACTGGTGAGGCCCCACCTTGAGTACTGTGTTCAGTTTTGGGCCCCTCACTACAAGAAGGACATTGAGGTGTTGGAGTGTGTCCAGAGAAGGGCTACAAAGCTGGTGAGGGGTCTGGAGGACAAATCTTACGAGGAACGACTGAGGGAACTGGGGTTGTTTAGCCTGGAGAAGAGGAGGCTGAGGGGAGACCTTATCACCCTCGACAACTACCTGAAAGGAGGTTGTAGAGAGGTGGGGGCTGGCCTCTTCTCTTGGGTGACAAGTGATAGGACAAGAGGAAAGGGGTTTAAGTTATGTCAGGGGAGGTTTAGACTGGATATTAGGAAACACTTTCACTGAAAGGGTTATTAAACATTGGAATAGGCTGCCCAGGGAGATGGTGGATTCACCATCTCTGGAGGTGTTTAAAAAAAGGGTAGATGTGATACTTAGGGACATGGTTTAGAAGTGGGTTTTGTCAGGTTAGGTTAATGGTTGGACTTGATGATCTTAAAGGTCCCTTCCAACCTCAGCAATTCTATGATTCTATGATTCTAATATGTAATAATCAATGTATAAAAGTGGAGATTTTTGAAACTAAGGTGTGCTCCTGTTTTGGGATGAGCACCCCATTTTTGCGCATTAATGGAATAAACTTGGAAATACCTCTGCTCTGTGTGTTATTGGCTTGCACACTAGGTAAAGAACCCAGATTTGGGACAACAGTTTTGTGGTTAACAAGATTGACATAATAGGTAATCTTAAAGAGTAGAAGAATTTAGTCTCCGAACTCCAAAAATACTGTGTACTCATTAACAAGTGAAGGACCAAAGTTACTGTAGCCTATACAAGGTGATATGACTATAGAATCATCAAGGTCATTCTGATCATTCATGAAAGCCTTTCAAACAAACACATTTTAAGTCATCTCACCTACAGTGCCCAGGGGCAAACTGAAGATGACCTCTGGGACTTTGCTGGGTCTGTGTTCCACAGTCTTTTGTTCAGAAACCAAGACAAAACCACAGCAGTGCACATCTTTTCCTTCGATGGATCCTACCAAAAAATTAGTGTCTAAACACTAAATTACCTCTTTTTTTAAACTATTTTTTGCTTTGCTATGGTCTGTGGATACGTACTTTCTATGGTAATGATTAGCAAATTAGGTTAAATTAACCAGTTTCTCGGTTAAGGCTTTTAGAATGCCTCATCATATTGTTCACTGAAGCAGCACTGAGATGTAATAGTTCTGCATTTATGGTTAAGATCATTTAAACTCCTTTCTGTGGTTATACAATGTCTTCAGTTAGATTTTTCAGTTCCATCAAGATCATAAAAATGTCAGGTAAAATAAAATGATAGATTTTGATGTAATATTGAAAATTTCATCATAGCTCTATTTCACAGTATCACCCCTCCTTATCTCTCCTTATTACTATTTTTTGGTATTATAATGTGAACAGTTAAATTAAAATAGAAGGAATGGGGAACAAACCAACTTTGAAGTGCCTTGTTGCCTCCTTTATCACTTCCAGCTTGACTCTGGAATCAATATTATACAGTTTAACTGGTTATCACTTGAAAATTGAGAAGAATATCAATTTACCATTGAAATTTGGAAACTTCTTAATAAACTTCCCTTTTAAAAATTTGTGAGATGAGCTATGAAGCATATGAGAATATGTCACATTTGCTAACATAAACTAAAACTTCTAGTGTAGCTAAATCAAAGACTCTCTCATACTTACCCCTTGTATAGTTTTGGGTGGGATGAAAAGGATCCTCACTGGATGCATGTTCTGCAGCCTCTAGATAGAATCACTTAAACTATGTATTTGCTTCTGTTCCACCTAGTAGAAATCCGATGCCATAGGAAGTCTGTAACATTAACAAACATCTTCCAGTCATTGATGCATACGAGAAGTAAAAGCAACGAAGATTGCCTAGGAAAGACGAGAGTTAGAATGGTGGAAAGTCCCAGCAGTAAAACAAAATAAAACCAGTCTTTGTTGTGAGACATCACCTTCAGAGACTGCTGGAGCAGGACTGAAGACCTGTTTGACAAAACAGGTTGAAACCAGCTTTCCTAGGTGTCTTCTGTACAAACAGAGAAATCATGTACACTTCAAGTAAGTATAAGAATTCAACTGAAGTTGAGGAGTCCTGTTTTTTTCAAGGTAGTTTCCATTTTTTACTGTTTCCATGGTTTACTGTACCATGAGGAGATGATAACTGTCTCTGTATACACTGTGTGGACTATTCCCATCCAAAAGCAAGTTTTAGGTATAATACAGATGGCAAATACTTGGATCTTGACCTTTACATGGAGTGCTGCTTCCAGGGAGACGAACTGGGCTGTGAGGAATAACATATTAAGAAGATAATCATGCACTATGCATGGGGTGGAGCAACCTATTTGGAGGGGGACCTAGACAGCCAATGGGGAAACCAACTCCACATTACGCTTCTGCTTATAAAGTCTTTAAATAGAAAAATGAGGTTTGATGTGGAAAAAGAGAACTACTAAATGGAAACATACTTGGAAATGTACCTACAAATGCGTAGGGATCCTTAAGGACCAGGATGGATATACCCAAGACTTGTTAACTGTGAGCAGCTGCACAGCGGTCTCCAAATCCACCATAGATTGTGAAGTCCTTTGCATCACCCATGACAGAAAATAAAATCTTGCTTTGAAAGATAAAAAGGGAGTACAAGGCACCAAGGACCTGAAACTTTGTTGGTAGTGACACGTCAAGGTATTAGCAGGAGAGAAGTTCTTTGTTAGACAATTATTTCTCCTGCTTCTGACACTCCCATGCAGTATTGGTCCAGGATTAAATGGAGAGATGGTTCGTGACAATTCCATCTGTATTATGAGTAGAACTTCCTATTTTCTTTCCAGGGAATACCTATTATCTGGGTACAGCAAATGAGTTGCAAAGCTGGGCTGTAAAAAACAGGATTATACACACACACACACACAAAAAAAAAGCTATTATTTTTCCTGCAGGATCTCTGTGTAGGCAAAAGGAAAAATCTGGGCAACAGCAAAAATGAAGAGATTCTGGATATGGGTTCAGGACATTTGTAAGGTTGTGGTTAGGTACTGAGGGTGAACAGAAAGGTCATGCTGAAGGTAATTGTTCAGGACTGTAAGAAGAGTTAAAACTAGCTCTATTTATCAGTCTTCTAAACTCTCCCATCACAACAATCTCTAATTCCCGAACTTATATATATCTGTGTGCGTATACACAAACATATAAATATTTATATGTATGTTCTGTTGTGACAATGCTGAAAAAGAAGTCAAGTTCAAACTTCAAAAATTTGGACAATTTATTTTAGGAGAGTGATTCCCTGCCCCTACCACAGTGTTCAGGTATTTCATCATTCCATTTCAGGTCAACAGATTGGATTATAAAATGTTTTGGGCCACGTTCTCACTATTTAATCCTGCAAACTCTGTATTTCTCTCTGAATGTTGATGGAATACCCTAGACTGTGAGAAAAGCCATTGAAAAAGGCTCTGAAGCATTTTGCAGAGTGTATGTATTAACTCTTTAGTAGTTCATTAAGGCAGTTGTGTCTTTTAAGAGCCAATAATGTTGGAGACTCAGTATGCAATTTTACTGTAATTCATGCTTTAAACTTCTTTCAGGCTATTTTCCCTCCTTTTACTGACTGTCTTTCTCATCTGGCTATAAGACTTGTCCTCTGTGTAAGAAATATTACCTTCTTTTAGATCTATTTATTGTTTTTCACCAGGAGAAGAACTTTATAGTACTACAAAATTGCTTGTTTATACTTACCCAGCTGTAGCTACCTATTTTCCCTTTATGAGACTATTTGTGAAACAGCCTTCCATCAGTAAAAAGAGGGCAGAAATGGCAAAGAGGAAGTGCACATCAGAAGATACCCTGAAGGGGGAAAGTACAGTATAAGGAATGGACAGTTAAACAGCCTTTGGCAACACTTAGATCACAGCTATTATTACAGGAGGTAGAAACACACTTTAGAAGGCAACAAAACAGCACCTAACAGTTTCAAGATAAAAACCTTCCCTGTGAAGACCTTTCAAGTCTATATGGACAGAAGTCTGAGAAAATCCCCAAAATCAAGATTCCCAAGATGAATTATGGGATAAATAAAAATAGTACATTGTATTCTTGAAATATATTATTGACTGTTAAATTTCAAATAATAAGCAACACTGTGAAAGAGGCAGAGAAGCTACCTCTGGAGACAGTATTCTTGCTGCTGGGTAAACCCGAGTGTCAGAACAAGCCTAAAACAATAGACACACTGCAGGCAGCCAAAATGAGAGAAAGACAGAACAAGCTAAGAAAAAGCATACAGTATAGGGCATAGACCTTGTTCATGAGCACAGAAAATGAATGGAACTTGAATGAACTGGAAATAAATTCACCATATAAAGGATTCAAATACTTCAGTACATTTTTGGAAAGAGTATGCATTATTTGAGAAATAATTCAAGAAACACTGATCCAATTTACATTCATTATTATAATGACTATTGGCTTTAAGACTGCTTTTGTAAGGATAGTGATACTTTTTGGAAAATATTTTAAACCTCAGAGACTACAGAAACAAAATCTGATAGTAAAAGACCTACTTTTGTGAAACTCTAGGAAATGGAATTTTAAAATTTATCTCAGAGTTTATGTTCAAAATGAAATTCTCAAAATAACTGAATCAATAGATTTTTTAAATTTAATTATTTTTTTAAATCATTCAATCTGACTAATAGCTTTGTGATTTATATGTTAGATCAATATTTACAGGTAGCAGAAGTAGAAATTAACAGGGTTGCAGACAAGAAAGTGTATCAGCAAATTTAAAACATAAATCAGCCTCTGAATACTATTTCCAATCCTGTAAGTCATATCATAAACTATTAATCTATCCCCAGACTCATCAGAAATTCTGAATATTTGAATTTATAAAGTGCTAACACTTTGTTTATTTTTTCAAATGTTTAAGTGCAAATCTAACAATCACAAAGGACTTCCAAACTGTTCTTTCAACTGAATCTAATTAATTCATAGCAGGCCACAATTTTTCTTGGTTCTCTTTTTGTTGCGGATATAGCAGAAAGAGCTGTTCATGCTTCTCTTGTTACTTCCAACTGCACTTGAACTTTTCTTTTCCTATATCCATCCCTGCATACTCAGGTAATGTTTCAGTATTCCTTCTGGATATCCTGTCCTCACTTACGCCTCCTGTACACTTCAGTTTTTGCACTTGAGCTGTCAGGTGTTTCCTAGCTAGCCAACTTTCTTGACCTTCTAGTCAGCTTGACCTTCTGCCCAGTGGTATGCCCCATTCTTGTGCCTGAAGGAGGTTGTCTAGGATCTCTCCTTGACCTCTTTACTCTTCAGGGCAACTTCTCATAGGAAATGCCAAACTGATACACGAACAAAATGAAACCTGCATTCTTCAAGCCCAAGTTTGCAATTCCAGTTTTCATTTAGCTAACTTCCCGCAATAGCCACCACTGTTCTTTCAGTAACACCACCATCTTTTGGTTGCAGCAGTCAGGTTGTTATGAAAGCATGTTCTTGAAATAGTCAATAGTAATTACTGTTGAGATGCCATGGGTACGTTCTCATGAATGAGGAGAATTTTATCCTTGAATCCATCAAGGATGAATCAGAGAAAGTACTCCTAATCAAGGAAAGCAAGTCTTGTTATCATTCTTGAGGAGAAACATCCTGGAGCAGATGGGCATATGGACCTTGAAAATGTTACTAATGTACATGTTTTGAAAAGTTTAGCCAACTTGGCAAAACAGTGAAAATTCTGAGTGTCCTAAGCTGAAGCACCTTCATTATAATACAAAAAATCACGCCCATAGGTCAAGAAGACCCTGGCCCTGGTGAAGGCCCTTCCTCTGAGCATGTGTAGTAGCTATAACTGGATTGTGCAATCATATGTAAATTACTAATCAATCAAATATAGACAGGAGGTACTAATATGATGATGATGTTGTAAAATGTATATATAAGCCGCGTGGAGAGTCCTGTTTGGTGTACTTGATTTGTGGGAAACCACCAAGCACCAGCCTTGCACAACCCTGAAAGAAATAATCAATGTCTCATCCTGGCGTGTGAGATTGGCAATTGTACACCAGGTAACAAATCCAATATTTCAGACAACAAAGTCTGTCATCAACCTTAAAATCCCTAACATTTTTGTTCTTATTCAAGAGTGGTAAAGTTCTCATTTAATCAACTTGTTAATCATCAGTGTCTGATGTTTTTTTCCCTTTCCTAAGACATTTTCCCCAAGGCACCACCACATGGCTGAGGGCCTCAGTTGTGCCCTGGGGTGGGTTGGTTGGATCCATTTGGAACTGGCTGTGTCCGGCACGGTGCAGCCCTGGCCTCTCCTCACAGAGGCCACACCTGCAGTCCCCTGCTGACAGCACTTGGGCACCCGCACCCGGTACATTAACAAAGATTGCCAGTCTGAGTAAAAGTCAAAGTAATGGCTACCAGTACCACTTGGAGATCAGGTAGAAGCTAACGTATGGACTGTTGAACTGAGCACTGATAAGTGAGTATGTGAACTGAAATAGGAAAAGGAAAATATGCTGCTGGTCCTTCAGTTTCGTATGTGAGGCTGGATTTTGAGAAATGTTAACACTAGTCATACAGACAGACTTAAAGGAATTTTAGAAAAACAAAGCTAAACCTAATAAAAATTAGGTATTGGGGCTTTTACTAACCACATTAGTTTCACAGTTTTTGAATCCACATTGAAAATATTTGTGTAAATACACATGAAAGAAAATTATTATTATATGAGCCAGTAATACCATCTAGGGGAATTTTTTAAAAATTCTCTACTAGGCTGTACATTAAAGGAATAAAATTCAGAACTCGGCAACTTTGAAATTCATCTTGTGAACATTTATGCCCTCTTCTCAGTGTTGCAGTTGTTTTTATGTTTGTTTGAAAAGAAAGAAAGCTTGAGAAAAAATGTACAAAGATTGCCTGATTAGCTGTGGAAACATACAGTAGAGGAAAACTGTGCTGGTCCTGGAGGTAAGGCATACAGATATGACAAAATCACTATTCCCCAGATTCCAAATACATTACTTAGTCATTTGGCAATGCTTCTCTCAGGCTTTTTTGTAACCTATGTGTTTAACATCTTATGTGGGACATAATGAAGATGGAATTCTTAAGCCAATAGGTTGTTAGGGTAAGAGGGAAGCAAAACAGAAATAATTAATAAAAATTATACAAGACTTTTTTTCATTTAGTTGCATTTTGGTTTTGTTACATAAAAAATACATTGATATCCTGCTGAAAACCTAGCAGCTGTAAATTTCACAAGTAACTGGAGAGGGAGAAAAATTATAGAACTTAAAGATGCTTGTTCTTCTTTAAAAGTGTTGTTTGAAAAATACCCTGAGAGATATAAATTTCTTTTCATTTGAAAGTGACTTGCCTTGTGTTTGAACTCCAGTTGGGAACACAGCCTCAGGGTGAAAATCAAATGAGTTTAGCATGCCATTATGATGTGTACAAATTAACAAAAACCTGCATTATAGGCATTCAGGAATTATCAACCAAATCACATTCTAGTGTTTCTTCTGATTTGTTATCCAAAATCATTACTCCTAAAGTGTTACTCTATTATTTATTTTCCATAATTCTCCTTTCTTTATTTTTTTTTTTAACCCAGCTCAATTAAGTGTGGTTTTGGTACAGCAAGAAAACTGGTAAGTACATATATGAAGGAAATGTTAGAGAATGTTCAAGAAACAAAAAATTAAGTTATGTTCAGGCCTGGGGATACAAATTTTGTTAATGGAATAAGAAATAGTACAACATGGGGTTTGAAATTGATCTCCTAAATCATACTTGCCCCTTTACTCTAAGATCATCACAGATTCCAAGAAAAAAAAGTCACAGGATCTATCTTCATCTATTTAAATAACTCATTTTCCCTTGTTCTTCCAGGTCTTTGATGCCTGCCTGAAAAATCAATTTTGCTAAAAAGGCTCTTCACAGGGAGAAAATAGAAAAATTTAACACTGATAGAGTTACATCTACTGTGTAAAGAAAATTCTCGGATGCATATATTGTCAGCTTCAGAACTTTATCTATTTTGCTTTATACTGGTTGTCATCAAGATATTTTCTTTTGTTTACAGCATAAATCTTAATGGCTATGTGTTTTACACCATTTTGCCCAGTAAAACACTCCAGGCACTGTATTGTCTTCATTACACCTGCATGACATGTGACGTGGAGTATTCTAGCTGATAGTCTGTCCTACTGCCCTCACAGCATCTTCAACAGTGTGTCTTTACCTCGTCATGTGGATGTCTACCACATTTCTTCTATTATTCCACTATGCAGATGTAGGCTAGCCAACCTACGATATCTCCTCAGTAGCCAAATACAAAGTTTGGAGCCCTAACGTCTTTTCTTCTGACATTTCACTTCTCCAATTCTGATGTCCTTGTCCTGACTGCAGGCTTTCAATTTGTTCACCTTCTTGCCCTTGGTTCCAGGGCTGCCCCAGCCTAACCATCTGATAGCCAGTATCCCACATAAATACCACCTCATTTTTACAGAGGAGACATGATACTCACAAGCACACTGCTTTCAAAAGGAGGGGATTGCATGGCCTCAATCTGCCTTCTGAGCAATAGGATCAGAGTTGGCGTCAAGCCAGCCTGGGCATCGTTATAAACGAGTATTCTGTCTGTGCAACAAAGTTCATGAAAAAGGTATAAAGTAGATGCCTACATAGGTAGAGACAAATCAAGAATAACTAGATGCTTCAGAGGGAAAGATAAAAAGACTAAAGTGAGCAACATACAGGCAGGAACAAAACAAAAGTCTCAAAGGAAGATGTGTAAGCAAAGTTTTATTATCTGGTGTTTCCTGTGGGCTAAGACCAAGTACCTGTGCTGTTATATGAACTTAGTTTTACATCTGTGGATATCCAAGTTCACAGGAAAATGTCAGACCTGCACTGCAGGGATAGTTATGCCTCATTAATATTATGTTAAACAATGTCTGAGGAAAAGGTCTTAGGATCTGTTTTGCACCAGGAGGTGCTGGTTCATTATGATCCCAGTAGAAAGGTACTTAGACTTCGTAAGGTATCATTTAAAATGCTGTTTATTAGAGCTAACACTATGTGGTAGTACAGATACTCTTATGTCCCTTTAGATGCTGGAAGCCCTGAGCAGTGTAGCATCAAACAGGACTCCTTGTGCAGCACACCATGCCGACCCCATCCATAGCAGACATTCTCCCCTTTCAGTCATTCAAGCTATGATAGGATTTTCTTCCAAGGAAACAACTTTTTTATCATCTCTACAGTCAAAACAGAAAGGAAGTTCTCATGAGAACTTCTTGCTGCACCGCTAGATAAAGGCAAGGCCATGCAGGTGGCATAATCGCTGGTACCAAGTGGGAGCTGCCTGCAGGTTCCTCTGTTACGATGATCTGGCTGAGGTTATCATGCAGTACAGAACAGCACAGACTTGAAGACCACGCTGTACATGCAGCACAGCACAGGCCTGGGCTTGCTCAGGTTAACTGTATTGTGCATCGCTAACTCCTTGACATACAGTGGTCTTCCAGTCAGGATCACTACAAGATCAAAGAAAAGCAAAGTTCTGAGAACGTCTTGAAGGTATGTCTCCATTTGTTGATGTTCTTAATGAAGGTAAATGAATGATGAGAGTAGATGAGAGAGAGGAATTTCTGTTGGTTCATCCTTGTCTTCAAACAACAGCTTTATTTCTAAGCAGCCAGAACATGCTTGCTGCATATTTCAGGCTGGCAAATTTATCAGCTGTATCTGCTGCTAGACAGTATTTGATCTGAAATCTGTAAATTACAATCAGATTGTTCAAACACTTATTTCAGCCAGAACGCCAACTGATACCTAATTTGTCAACCCCACTCAGTTAAACATTGTATCAAAATAAAACACAAGATTATTTGCTCCTACAAAATGTATTTTGATTTCTTTTTAGTAAGAATATAACCTCATCTATTGGCCACCTCATTATAGTCTTGCAATTGAGAATGTAGCTGTTATTGGAAGAACTAGAACATATGATTTGCAAATCAGTCATTGAATTACACTCAATTTTAAATAGACTTGATTTAAAATACATTGCTTGTATGCAAAAACTGATGGATGAAATATGGAAGATTCTTAGTTAACGAATAGTGGTTCACATCAATACTGGATAGAAAGGTACAATATTTCTGTCAGTTCTTCCCATCGTATCTATTTTATCTGTTCACGAGTTTATAGATGTAACCATAGATACAGTAATCATAACTCAAAGGTTTTCTTGAGGAGATAACCTGTGACTATCATCAAATATTTAGCTTCCCTTTGTTTTATATAAAGTAGTTGTCATTGTCTTCTTGGACAGAGCTTTCACTTGATTGTATTAAAATACTGTTCATTGAATAACTTTCTAATAAGGCAACCCAAATCACTCCTCAGTGGTAACCTGTCCTCTTTATTTGTTACTTTACTGATCTTTCTGCTTTCTTGTGAGGACAGGCTGAGAGAGCTGGGACTGTTCAGCCTGGAGAAGAGAAGGCTCAGGGAAATCTCGTCAATATGTATAAATACCTGAGGGAAGGGTACAAAGCAGACAGAGCCAGGCTCTTTTCAGTTGTTCCCAGTCACAGGACAAGAGGCAATAAGCGCAACCTGAAACACAGCACGATTCTTCTGAACGTCAGGAAACACTTTTGTACTGTGACAGTGACTGAGCACTGGCACAGGTTTCACAGGGAGACTGTGGAGTTTCCATCCTTGGAGATATTAAAAAACTGTCTGGACACAGTTCTGGGCAATTGGCTCTAAGGTGGCCCTACTTGAGCAAAGGTCGTGGACTAGATGACCCTCCAGAAGTCCCTTCCAACCTCAACTATTCTGTGATTCTGTGATTCTGTGACTAAAAATAATTAGACTTTAAGTATTTTAATTATACTTCCATCATGCAATTTGATTTTATCTTATAAATTACATTTATATTTTTGCTTTTCCATAAAGGAAAAGGTGTGCTTCCTCCATGCCCATCAATAATGTTTTGAGCATTGTAAAGGGAGTTTGTGGTTTGATATTGGGTTCCTTGATGGTACTAGATCAGAACCTTTTTTCTGTTTTTCCCTGTTACCCACACCAGTCACCCATCAGAAGTTCCTACATCCTGTGCAGCAGTCATATCTTCTATCCAGTCAGGAGCTATATCTTGTTTACAACAAGCAGTTGATCCTCAATTTATATTCTTTTCTATTTGTTGTAGTTTTCAGAATGTTCTCAGTCTCGTGGATGTTAGGACTAAATTAGGCTGCTTAAATAAGACACTCTTTGCTACCAGTTATCATCAACACTTCATTTGCCAACATATTTGACAAAGTACGTTGGGATACTTTTATTCATTCTGAATAAACTTGCCTTCTACTGATTTTGTAAGGTATGTGTGTCATTTACTTTGAACTTTAAAAATTTTGGGGAATTTCCATCTACAAATGTTACTGCAAAGCTCCTAGTCCAGCTACTTTAGGTCTCCTACAAAAATTATCTGTGGTTGGTCTTTTGAAAGGATTTAATGTTGGTATATTACCCCACACTCTTCTTTGTAGAACATGATAATTTACAATTCCATGCATAGGCTATGGGATGAATGTATCATTTTAAATATAAGAAGGACATACCTTTACCTTTTTGACATGTTGTGCTTATTTTTGTTCATGTTTTCATCATGTTTTTACATATTCATCAAAAATGTTTCCTGTTCTGCAAAAATTCGGTATTATGTCATTGAAAAACTGTCCCTGTTTTTGATTTAAATTTGCTTTCAGTCAGTTATACTAATAATCATTCCCAAAAGTTTCACTGTTCATTATTGCTATTTCTAGAATACAAAACAAATGCTGAAATGTCAAATGAAAGATTTATTAGAGCCAGTTGGTTATAATTTTCAGAATTTCTTACTTTTGATATTCTTTCAAATTTATGTTTTCATTCCAAACTAATAAGAAACACGATTTCTTAGTAAAGCCTTTGAAAAAAGCTAAAACCGGAATTCCATGACAGCTTCAGGAAGCCTCTGATGATGTCTGGAATAGAGCTGCTGTTTATGTCATAATCTACAGGTTGCAACAAATGGATATGACGTATATTATTGTGAAAATACTAGATCACTGTAACCGAAAGTGTGTGTATAATTGTATTTTTTATTTAATATCAAAGCAAGGATGTAAATGCATCTGTAGATGTATGAAAATACTGCACCAGAAGGTGTTGAGGAAGTGAGAAAACCCTCCACCAGTGCAATCATTTCAATGTAAGTCTGATTCCAGTCTTTTTCAAAATCTTTTCTTAATTTAGGACCTTTTAACATTTGCTATAGCTTAAGATTTACTCTTGACATACTGGGGCACGGAAATCATAAAAGAACCTGATCTGGGATCTTAGCTAAATACCTCTATAAATTGACAGAAGATGCCATAGCTGCTCTATTGTAATAAACAGAATAATAAACAGTCTTGACTAGAAAGCTTGCTGACATCTGCAATATATGTATATATTAAATCTCTCCTATATTGAATTTTTGGTTCCAGTCATCCACTTAAGCTTTATTAATAGCCTTTTGATAATGAGTCTCAAGATGTCACAACAAGAAGATCGAGGAATTAAACTCTTTCTTAACGGTTGTTTCAAATTTTCCCTTCGAAGTATTTTTTAAATCAATATAATTCAAAAGTAAAATAAAAAAAAAAACAACCAAACAAAAAAACCCAAACACATTGCCCCAATAACAGTAATAATAAATTCACATAGTGATGTAGAAAAAATTTGCCAATTTAAAAAAAAAATCTACCATACAAAGTCAGAATTTTGTAGTGGTGTTGACTGGTACTGACTTCTGTTCTGCAGGAAAATATTTTCCAAAACGAAAATTTCCAAGGGTCTTGCAGTCAAAGAAGATTAAAGGAACACTTTATAGTATATTAGGGGGAAAAAAAAACCCTACTAGACCTAGGGCAACAATGAATATATTAAAGCATTAAGTATTCAATGACCTTTTCCTTATTGACAAGGAAAAAATTGTCATGTCTTCAGGATGTTATTTTGATACACTGAAGTATGTCCTGCAGGATATGAAATCCCTTATAGAAGATATTTAATTTTTTACATGTATGAATGATAAATGAAAAATGTAGAGAACAAGATCTCATATAGTTTATCTTTTTTTAAGTAACTAGGAGTTGTAAAAAATGTTGAAATATGTATTTTCAGAATGTCATCCAGGAGGTTTTCTCTTTTATCTTTCTTTTTTTCCTGCAAAGACAGAAAACAAACCAAACAAAACAAAAAAAGTAATCCAATAACTTCTTTATTTTATTTACCAGTCTGTTCTGTATATTTATTCTGTTAAAGAGTGTAATGCAATTTTCTAAATTTTTGCAAGACCATCACTCTCAGCTCTTACACTGCCTTTGTTGCTACACTTATAAATAACTCAAAGATCTCTGGAACCTTTTGTCTCAGCCTTTTAATGAGATGAAGTCTTAGTAACTAAATGAACTGTATTCTCTCTAGCTGTCTGTTGTGGTCCTGTGGTAAGTAAAATATCTTTTCCAGTTTAAATACAGAGACATTTTAATTGTATATATCAGTCAAAGTGACTTTTCCTTTATTCTTTTTTGAAAGCATGATGTTATTTATTTTTATATTAATGGTAGTTTTGGAAGGGATGCTGTATGCAATTCCTTCCATCTTAAGATTGCCCAGGATTCCATTTTCATACTCTCTGAAAGAATGCTGTATTAGCAGAGGACATTTAAATTTTATAGAATTCCTGTTGGAACTCCATAATGATGGAAATGGCATTGTTCAGTCCCTGAAGACTGTGATTACCTAAAAATTTCACTATATTTTTTTAACTCTCTTATGAGTGTAGGTCACGACTGAATACATTTTATAGATGAATGAGTTAACATGCAAATAGATTAAGAGTTCATTGAGTGCAGTACAAACAGTAAAAGCCAACCTGAGGCTAGACTTCTCCTTTTATAACTCAGTTCAGCACCTGAAACTAATGGAGAACAAATCATGAATTATGGACAGGGATGAAACCACCAAAACACCTATATTCTTATCTTTCTTCCTGAAGGCTCCATGGATGTGAGTGTGTGTGTTTAATCATGATGAAATCATGTATATTTTGCTTTATATGACGGGTAGTGCCTTGGCACATGACAAATGCATGTCCAGGCGTATGATGTGAAAGCATCATATTCACAGTTTGAGTGGCCCCGCAATAGGTTTCATCAGAAGTCTAATTTATCAGCATACTCCTTTTGGGTAGTGGAAGTATACTATAAGCACAAAGGTTGCAATGTATTGAATATTACAGCTTTTACAGCTATAAATATATCCTTTTTTTTCAGATTAATTTCTTACATTTTATTTGTCCTTATCCCTTTACATACATAATTACAATTATAAAAATATTAGAGGATAGTACGAAACACCAGTCTACAATATATCTTACATAATTAAGAGTAACATTATTTTCTGCAATAATACGCACTATTGCCTAGAAAAGTCAATATCAAGACAGTAAATGAAAAGCTAAAAAAAAACACTATGAAAATGCATCAGTATCTTACAAGAAGAGTGTTTACATTTCATGTCAAACATTTTGGCCCTTATGCCCTCTTAATGGATGTTCTAAGCTCAAGAATGAAGAGCATAGATAATTGGTTTTAAAAAAATTGCTTGGATTTGAATAGAAAGTCTAAAATACTCCAGCTCAGAAGATACATCATCTTTTATGTTACAAGTAGATACTATAATCTTACAAAGTTTATGCATACAGCTTCAAATAACACATTTTCTGTATGGCAACTGAGGTTAGCAAAGTTCTGTGGACTCAAAAGTTTACAGCAACATGAACTATTAGAGAATCTAAACCATCGTATAAACAATGACTCTTTCTCTCATATTGCATTAATTGATTGTATTGTATTTATTATGTCATTAGTCTGTTTCTCTTTATAACTTTCCAAGAAATGTTCCAATCTGCTGAAAGGTAGAGCCTCAGGTTTGTCACAACTGAAATGTGCAATGTCTTCATAATTCAGTACTCATCTAGTTTACTTGTCCACCACCTTGAATTTTGAACTGTGTCTTTAAATACTTGTGATTTCTATTATCATTTATATGGGTATAAACAGCAACACAGTTGCAAAGAAACAGTGAGTCAAGTTAAGTATCCTTCTGTTATTAATGGCAGTTTGCTCTGCCAAACTGTATTTAAAGACCTATATTCGTGACCATTAATCTTTGATCTTAAATAAATATATTTGACTTCAGTGGATCTTATTTAAGGACTGACATATTCAATCTGTAGGCTTTTTTTTTTGTCCAAACGCAGGTGGCACTTTATGTTATTTGAGATCTATTATTCTTGCCCAGTTTACCTTCTTTCTAAAGAAACCAGTTCTCAATTTTATTCCCTTTTCCAAACACTCTGGTCAAACTTGTGTATCTTATTTTGATCCTTAAATTTCATTCTTCTGGCAAAATGGATTGTATGAACTGCTAAGAAGTGCTCATCAATGGAATTTGAAGAAATACAAAAGGCAACTCAATTCAGCCTTCTGAAAGGAAACTAGTATTTTGTTCCTTAGTAGATGTTCTACACTGGAGAGTGTGCAGGGTTCTTTCCAGATCTCAGTACGAAAGGAAAAGAGGCAAAAGTTTTAACATAACTGCTGTAATAGTAATGCAATAGAAATAAGAAGACAAATACATACCGCAAGTAGATCTTGCAACCCTTCAGATGCTGGGAACTCCACTTTCATGCAACATTGGATGGACCCCTGGTGGACATCCACTGCATACTGTTCAGATCCCATTTGTGGAAAGCTTCACTCCCCCTGCTCCTCACAGTACGGTGGGTCTTGATATCTACTGCACCAAACAAAACTATCCATCTTTTTGAAAAAGGTAAGAGTGCCATCTCCTTCTTAATGCCCACAAGAGCAGATCTAGCTGCAGGTACCTAGTAAATGTAGCCAGGAACAGTACATATCCAGAGCCTTCCAACAAGTTCCCCTTTACTGTTATGTACCTGGGGTTATATAATGGTCACTCATGCTAACTTATGGGTACCTCAGGCCTTAGCACAAGGTCCAAAATGGCAGTCAGGGCTTGCTCAAGATCACTAACTCCTCAAATACAGCATCTTCTACAAGATTCACAATATGGTAGAGATACTCCAAGAAGGTGTAGTACTCTCTTTCCTTTTCTATTAAGATTGGCCGTAGCAGTGCTCTCTCCCATATCATGCAATGTGGATTTGCAGAGCTCTCTCCCAGTTCTAACAGATTATTTCTTCCTTACCTTTTTGTTCCCATGACCTTCTCTTTTATATTCTGGAAGAACACGTGTGGTGTTAGCATCTTTCTTTCCCATGTTTGTTTTGTGTGATCATTTTACTTTCCTGTGACATTCTACATTAGAATTTACAGGAATGTCTGTACTGCTAAAAAACATTTGTCATGGAGAGGGCTCAGGCATTAGAAGTCTCACTTTTCCTGTCTCTTATTATAGCTTTCCACATGGACTGGTCCAAATAGGTTTCCCCATGATCACGTGTACATGGTCCAGGGGATATCTTACTTCATGAACTACTACCAAAATGTGGAGTGAATGAGACTGAGTCAAGTTTGAATTTATTATACCCACAAAGCCTTTGAAACCTCAAAACCACCTTTATGCTGTCATGCTTCAGGATCTGGAATATGTACTCTTGGCATTATGATAAAAAGGTGGTACTTTGGTGCTTTATCACATGTTTTCACCTAATTAAATACATAGTATTTTTGTAGTATTTTTGTCTTAGTAACAATAGGTAAATATGTAATCCTAGATGAAAGACAAGGTCAAGTACTATGTTACGTGCTAGTATGCGGCTAGCAGTGTAGGCACAAGAAAGTCCATGACCTCATGATTTTGAGGTTGGTGATGCCCTCCCTGTAGTAAATGCATTCAGATTTTGAATGTAGATGTACCCCATGAGCCTTAGAAGAATTGTACTGTACTCAAGTGTGGGACAAGCAGTGATTAAATTAATGAAGTAACTATTTTCTTTGTTTATAAATACCCCTTTGCAAAGAGCATGAGGGACATTGTTACTGCTCTTTTTCCATGCCTAAGACACCGTCTTTGGTATCTCAACACAATAAAAATTGTCATCCAAGTTGCTCATTTGTGCCACAACAGGATTCTTTATTTCTTTTGTTTTTTTCCCTCCCCATCATTTCTTTTCATGTTTATTTGTATGGGAAGTAATTTGAAACAGATTGCCTTAGTTTCATCATATTTGCCATACTTTCTGCTTCTGGTCAGCTAAGATCATTTGCTTATTCTTTGTTTTGGAAAGTTTTTCTGTTGCACAGTGGATGTTGAGAAAAGTTCACATGCACAAAGATTTATGAACAGAGTCTGTAGCTGATGACATACAGCCACTGTAATGGTGAAAGTTACTTTTTTTGAAAAATAAGTGTAAAAGAGGAGAGAGAGAGAGGAAAGGCAAAAAGAAAACACTCCCCCTTGGCCAACCCAATACTTGCCCCCAGACAAGTATCCCCTACTGGACATCTTCTCCAGTGCAGCAGCTGTTCCCGCATAACATATTTCACATAGTAACTACGTAGTTTTCATCAGAACCTGCTCATACTTGCTAAAGTTGTTGCTGCTCAATATGTTGCTATTGGGTCCTCTAATACTAACAAATAGGTACAACCAAAGGGTAGGAAAAGGAGAGAGGAAAGGATTGATTCTCATGATGGTGGCAGTCACTTCCTACAAGAACCTGCCATAGCAAGCAATATTGGGACTTGCGGGTACAAGGCCATGAAAAAAAAGCCGCATAAGGGGCACCAACAGTTGAATATCAAAAGAAAAATACTGCCACAGACTGGAAAGATGACCATAGCAGGTTTCTGAGTTGTGAGGGGAAAACAGCCTCCAGAGTTGCATATAAAAGGTCCTTGACAATACAAAGCTAAGGCACCTAAAGTACAGTGCATAATTTCTGTCTTATTGTCCATTAAATCAATGAGTGCTTTAAACTTACCTTTTAAATAATAAATTATTATCTTAAGGAGAAGCCAGCACATTATTGACACCAATGGAATTTCTAGATGTTTAAGTAAATTCTGTATCTTATATAACTATATCCTAATTTAACACAGTTTATTTGGAGAATGATAAGAGTGTATTACAGTAAGCAATGCACAAGTAGACAAAATATGATACAAAGATTAGAGGAATGAGTAATTTTGAGACAGACAGATATTCAGAGTAATCTGGAATGAGTGGAAAGCTTTCCACTATAAACTGCAATCTATCAAAATAAGGTTGTACATCAAGAAAAGAGGGATAGAGATCTTAGTGATTAAGACATTGTAATAGCTATTAGTCAATATGAGTTATGATAAAAAAATTTTGATGGGAAAGTCAATATGATTTTTGAATATACTAAAAGAGAAACTCACACACATCAGACATAATTGGGATGTTCTTTAACTTGTACATTTATCTGTGGTGTAATCATCTCTGAAGTAGTAAATCCACTTCCATATTTCACAAGGAAATAAGGATGGGAAATGTATTCAACTAAAAGTTAAAAAATATTACAGGCTTGTGAGAAAGACATTACGAGTTCAATCTTTTTAATCAAGACAATAGTTCTATGAGATTATTTAATTTTAGACAATAAGAAATTTGCCTGAGGAGCAAAAGTGCAAAGTAGGACAGCTAAATGGTTGAAAATGGTCTAAAAAAGGTGTTTGTATCATTCAACAGAAAATCCTGTGAAGAATTTTCAGTTAGTTGAAAACACTGAAACACTACAAGACCTTGTAAGGGAATTGCCAACTTTGACAGCTGTAATCAGAGACTGAATACTTTGATGTATTTGAAACAAGAATTAATTCTTAGAGGTTAAATTAGGCAGAAGATCAAAACTTGATGACTTAAAAAATCTCACTCAGTCTTATTGAATGTACTACCTTATACTTAAAATGATTAACTCTTGATGTGGTGGCTTTATTTAGAGTGAAAATATTTGGAGGGAATGTGTGAAGGTAATACTGGAGATGAATTTTTCTTGCCTGATTTGTTTGACCCATGTAAGTTAGTTCTAAAACATTTTGGTTTGTTTTTTTTTAAATTTTTAATTTTTGCTTTTTATTTACGTAAATAAGCAAAGTTTTGTCTAAGAAACAAATGCAGTAATATTGTTTCACTTTTATGATAGCATCAGACTCTAGGATTTTACATAGTCATTATAAGCACCCAGAGGACTCAAACAGAAGAGAAACTTGAATACTGTTTGAAGAAAGTTCTTTTTAAAAATAACAAGGGAGCTGGGACTGTATATGAGGGCAAAAAAGTCACCATAAGGGTAATTAAGTCCAGGAAATTTTTCCCAAGACTCGACTAGACAACAGCCCTGAGAAAGGTGGTCCGAATTCAGTGTTCGTGCTCTGAGTAGGACTTTGGAGTGGGTGACTTCCCAAGGTCCCTTAAAACTTGAATGAATCTTTGATTCTTTAATGGCATTACTAATGGCATATTTTTTTTTCTATTAAGAAAAACATTTTATATCAACATAGGGTTTTTTTTCTTTATTGTTTTTTTTCTCAATACCTGTAATTTTCCCAATATTTCCCTCTATTATCAGAGCTAGAAAACTGAAACAGAAGTAATATTTGAGATTTCTTAACAAAGGTTAATACATTTCTATTTGTTCTTGAATATATCACATATTCTTTTAAATGAAACAAGATGCAGAAAATAGTATATACAAAGAAATTGTTCTTTAATCTTCTGTATAACTAGCTTCTATATAGTTAATGTTCTATGTAACCCTTCTATATAGCTAGCTCAATATATTATTGACTTTACTCAATAAGAAATCTTTAAATATCATTTCATGCAAGAGTACAAACTATACTATATTAAAGATATGATGGGTTGTGTTAAAGAGCAAAGTAATTTGGCAGAAAATAAACCCATTGCATTCCAGACTGTATCAGAGGGGCTGGGGGCAGCTAGGCTTTGATTCTGAGTGATTCCCAGTTCTGTGTTAGAAGTCCAGTTGCATCCAATATGTATATTGAACTATCACAATTATGGATGCAGTAATAACACCATACACAATTCGATCTAGTGGCGTTCCATGAACTAGCACGGCCACACTTAAGGAGTTTGGTCACGTTCACTATGAACCCTCACAGCTTGATTAATGAAAAGTGTAGTTTATTGAAGCAACAGATGCACAAGTTCTTTTGGCTTGCCAGTGATAAAGTTACTGTCTGCAAAGCAGGTGCAAATACTAAGGATGTTAGTAATACAACCTGGCTACAAACACGTTATTATAAACTCTATAGAGATTTCTAGGTTTCCTGGGGAAGCACTTGGTATAGCCAAGTGTTTGAATCTTACCCACAAGTGTCCTTATGGGGGGGAAGAGAGGCTCAGCCCATCGACTGATCCCAGGAGTCAGGGGTGGTTAGCGATGGTATTTCCCTGACTGCGTTGGTATCTTCCCTGACATCCCTCCTCTCTTAAGCTATTTTTATACTATTTTTTACCTTTCAGGTGGAGCTTGAGGGACTCTAGTCATACATACTTTTGTTATGATTGGTGTGAAATTTTCTCACTTCACTTTTAAAGGTATAGACTATGAAAAATTCAGAGCTCAGGCTCCATGAGGACTGGTTGCACCTTGGAGGCAGGTAGTTTTTGAGATGGAGGTGTGTTTTGGTATTATAATGACATTATAATAAGCAAAGTTCACCCAAAGGATAGCATTTTGTCAAAAAATGACAGATCATTGGCTCAGGGTAACAATTAGGCAGCTTATCAGTTCCATCAAGGACTTCCATCAGACCTTCAAGGGTTCCATAAGACCTTCAAGTTCCCATTTTATCACAGAGTTTGACCTCGGTGCCTCCACTCTGCTCCATCCTCCACACTGTTTTTCTTAGAGTTAGTGCACCAGACTCCCCCAATGTCACTAACACCTAAGGCTGCACAGGGAACCTTTGGGAAATGTATCCCTTGCACGCCAGCTGCACTCCGCCCCTGAAAGATTCATCGATGCTGTACTTTCTTTCAAAATGTGAATATACCTTAATGTCTAAGTCATCTCCAGCAATTATCCCACAATGTGTTTCAACAATCCATTCAATTTAGAATGATCATTCTCAAAGTAATATTTCCCACCCCTAAAAAGGAACATACTTTTTATCCAAAGTATGTCTTATCATTCCTTTTCTTTTGCACTTACAGATGGTTTAACGGCAGCAGTTTTTATAGTGCATAATATATATGCATCACAGAGCAGATATCAGTTTTTCAGCCACGGTTTCTAAATTCTGGAGATAGATATCTAGCACAGACTTATAGTCAATAAATACAAGTTGAACTGATTACTGATTTCATTTGAGAGTTGTAATTCATAGGACATAAATTCTTAAAAATAAGAAAGGGGGCCACTGTATAGTGACCTCTGATACTGTTATGATATTGGAACTATTTTTACCTATTTTTATAGAATAATCTCTTTAAGAGAACTTGTAGATGAAGGAGACAGAATATGCTGAATTTTGAGCAAACTTACATTATTTTCAATCTAAAATCAATGCAGAGTTCCCAGGATAATATTCTGAAACCTCACAGACTAGAGAAGTTTTGCTGCAGTGGTTTGAGGTAATTACAATTTTTATAAGGATAAGCAGCAAACCATCAAAAGGTAAGACTTGCTTTTCATTTCAACAAGTTAAAAAATGACTGTTTTTTAGCTTTAACTCACCTCCTCTGCTTTCTTATCCTCTGCTACAGTGTTTTAATTCCCATACTGCATTACCTACTTTTGCCTACTCTAGTTATAACCTCCCATGGTAAGCACCTGTGGTCATTGCAAAGATGATTCTGACTTCACAATAGAAACGTGTTTTTTGAAGAAGGGAAAAATATCAAAAAGGTAGTATCCAAAACTTCCACCAGCCTTACAAGGAAATCCCTGCATCCAAGCTGTTTTGATTCAAACATCAACATTTGTTGGAGGGAAAGACCACAATATTTAAGCCTTTTATTTTATTACAAAAATGTCTTGTATATCTCAAGCTTCTTTCTTTCTCTGCAAAACTCATAAAAATACACCTTGCACAAATATAAGTTCCACCTATGAAAGTCGATAGTATATATTAAAAAAAATGCAGAAAGACTTTTTTTTTTTTAACGTACAAAATAATTTGCATCATTTAACAGCACCTGCTAATGTAAGATCAGGCTATAAGAGCACAAATCTTGTTCTGCAGTGTCATAGTGGAATATTGCAGTCATGGGACATGGAGTCAGAAAAGGCAAACTATTCCTCAGAGAGTTTTCTTTAGTCATATGGAAGACTGTAAGCATTGAAATGAATACTTGAACTGAATTGGGGGCAGGCACATTGATTTGATGTGCTTATTGTTGTTGAAGAGGCAAGTCATAGGATTTTAAGTGAATTCAAATCAGTTGCACAATTTCACATGGCAAGCTACAGACAGAAAAGGGCATGTATATCATCTGTCACTATTATTTTGAGAAAAGTGATTCACAGGGACAGTCTTAATGAGTGATTGATAGAGAGAAGTTACTAATTCTTCATAATCAGGTCTGAGGACCAATCACCAAAGTCACCCAAAAGACAATGTTTGTTGTATGGATACAAACAGTAGCTAATCAGAGGTTGCATGTATTAATCCCATATACATACACACACACAAATGCACAGACGTTCAGGTTATATAGCTGAATTTATAAAAATTATGACCTTATGTATAGAAAGTCTGAAACTTTGACCTCACCCAGACACAAAAAAACCAACATTAATGACAAAAATCAGAATAATAGTTCAATAAGCTATTTATTATCATAAGAGGATTCCAAAAACCTGTGTTTTAAGCACATTAGTGTATCAGAGGCAGGTGCCCACGTGCTGGCAGCGGGGGGCTGCAGGGGTGGTCTCCGATGAGAGGCTGGGGCTGCTCTGTGCCAAGGATGGTTGATCCCAGCCAGCTCCAACAGATTCATGGCAGGGGCACAGCTGAGCCCCTCAGCCAAGCTGGTGGTGCCTCAGTGGAAATACATTCAACAAAGGGCAAAAAGTGATGAACAGAAAGAATAGGAAGGAAGAAAGAAAGAAAAACCAAAAACAACCACAAAACAAGAGAGAAACAGGAGAGGGAACACTAGGGTTAGAAGAGGAGGAGGTACGCCATAACAGAAAAGATATCCCCTGCAATCCATGGAGGACCATGCTGGAGCAGATGTCCATGCTGCATCCCATGGACGACCCCAGGGTGCAGCTGATCACTGCTCCTGAAGGAACTGCGTCCTGTAGAGTGCCTATGCTGGAGCAGGGCAAAAGAGCGAGAAGTAAGGAACAACAGAGAGAAATCATTTGGTACTGACCATAACCCAAACTTCCCATCATTCTTGTGCTACTCAGGGCAGGGATAGATGAAGTGCAGGAGTGAATTTATGTCTGGGAAAGAGAGGAGGAAAGACGTTTTTTAAATAGTTGTCTTTTTGTTTCCCAATGGCTTTCTCATTCCATTCTTCTTATTTTCTTCCCCCATCTCACTGAGGGCGGGGTGGGAAGGAATGCAATGGGCAGATGGGTGGGTCTTTGGCTGTTAGCCAAGGCTTACCCACCACAATTACTCATTCCAAAGTGTAGAAAGAGCAACAAATACTTCACATAAATCTATGTCCACATTTAAGCTGTAGATCAGGACATTTTTGAATGTAGAGTGGAAACTTGATATAAACAGAATCAAAGGAAAACTTTTGCATGTGGTACGTGTGGAAGAATGCACACTAATTAGCTTCTTGCTCTGTAAAAGCAATGTTAAAAAGCCTGGATGTTTAGCCCTGTGCTTCCATGAGACCTTTGACAGCTTCACAGCTGAATGAAATAGTATAAGAAACTTGCTAATCTGAATGTATAAATTTTCATTTGTGTGTGTGTGTATGAATGGATGGATGATTCTTTTTTATTTCTGTACACTTTTTTTCTAAATTGTTTTCGTTGTGCTTTCACTTGGACTCTGCAGACACACTGTTCCTTATTTTTATCCTAAAACAGATTTCCTTCAAGCTTAAATTTCAGAGTGACAGGTCCTCAGAAAAGAGCTTTTACAAGTACTTTAGTATTTTGTTTTCAGAAATCAAGGAATTCTAAGGTATGTCTTCTGCACCACCACCATAAGGATATAATAAGCAGTGTGATAGCTAGGTTTTCAAGAGTATGCATGTGAATATGAACTAATACTCCTCTGTAATCAGTAGCAAAGACCAGAAGCTTCTTTAATTGCATCAGGACATCAGATTGTGCCAAAATTTCATTCCTAAGGTGCTTGAACTCAAAGATTTGTATTTTTTATACCATTAGAAGGATTCCTACACATTTTGGCTCAGATCAAATAACAGCTCATGAATAATTTTTAAGCACAATTCAGGAGCTAGCATGAGACAATGACTATTTACAATGAGTTATTTGATTGACACCACCATTTTGGAAAGGTGGGAGAGTCGAATAGTGTGACAACAGGCTGGTTTAGGCCGCCTGGTCTTTGCACTATGAAACAGTTCACTGTAGTGCAAGGTCCTGGCTATGTTTGTAACAGAGGACAATGGTCAGGATCCAGCAAGTTAGTTAAAGTACATAATTTCTGGTATCAATTCAGGTTTTCCTTTTCAAGCAGCAAACTGAGCAAGACTTGTTAGTAATCCTCACAAATCTAGAGAAAGAATATATATAGGACTCTGGCTTCTGTGACCAGAACTCAGCGTCTACTTTTTCTATTCTATCAGTGGAATGTAAGATAATGTCTAGCCTTCATAGTTGATTTATTCTCATCCAGTATTCAAATTTTGTGATGAAGAATGAAAACTTGATGCAAATAGAGCTAAAGGAAGGTTTATAGGGGATATTTTGTACATGAAAGCATGCAACATAATCTACTTCTTCCACTGTAAAAACAGTTTTTAAGATGGAGGTCTTGGAAAAAAATTGGATACTCTTGGATTTGCGCTATTGATTCAAGTTTTGTAGCTTATTCAAAAAAATACACAGCATATTAGATATTTCTAGGACTGAGCTAGAACACAGTGAGCCTCAAACTGTTGAGAATTACATATATCATACATCTGTTATCCTGTCTACATGTGTCAGCATTTTGATCATGTTGCAGTATATTCTTATCTTGATAGTGATACTTTTCATCTGGGTAACAGTGTTCACTTCATATGTGTGTATGTTGTTTGTCATCTCATTATTCACTAAATGCTTTCAAATTTAGTACCATTCTCTGCTCCTAGTTGAAGACATTTGATGTTTCAGGTTTAATTTGGCTTTTTCGCCATTTGTTCTGTTTTCCTTTTAAGTTGTTGTTCATGACAGTCAGTTGTTCCCAGCCATTTAAAGCTGTCTTCATTTGCAATGATCTCTTTTTATTTCCTTTCAGTATTTGAAATCCTACCATTATTTTAACTTGAAGGATGTTTAATAATTTTCATCTGCTCCAATAGTAAAGTTTATTTGCCTTTGGCTTGACAATGAATCTCTCATTATATAGACCTGACATTTCAGTCCATTTAAAATCCTCATTTCTAATCTACCTGATCATGTTTGCGGGGGTATTATTTCTTGACTTGATTGTGGAGCAGAGGTGAAGTGAGTTTGTTGTGAAAGTGTCGTAACGAATTGTGAAAATTGTTAACTCAGATAACATTTGTTCAAATTAAGTTCAAATAAGTTCAAAGAGGCAACTATAAATTGTGGAGCCCAAATACAATATATAAACACACTTACTTATTTTTTGGAAAATATATTTGTTCACTGAATGGTATGAAGACACTACGGTCACCAGGACAGCTTGTCAGCTTTGTACAGTCTCTTTGCTACAGGTCCAGGATGGGTCAGCCACTGGAAACAAAGCCTTCTCCATTACAGTAAGGAAGGTGTGCCAGTCACCCCTTAGATGTCTTGTTGTCTTTGCTGCTCTTTTAGGCAATTATTTGACATGTCTCTTCAATTCTGCTACCACTTTATGAGATGTTGCTCTCCAGCATAGGCTTTAGTGTATCCCTCCAGCACTGTAGGATAAATTAAGAGTCAAATTATATCAAAACATTTCCAGTTAATTATTTTAGTGTCCTTTTAACACAACATCCTACCATTTTTATAGGAAATTGCAAACTTGAATGAATAAAAATAATGCCCTCTGGAAATGAAAAATGGGAATCTGCATCGTTTCATTGCTCAAGTAATGGAGGTGAATCTTCTCTTTCAGATAACATAGTTACCCACATCCTGTTACAAAAGAGGTCATATAGTGATAGGAAGATACAGAAAAGAAGGAAATCAACCCTTGCTAAGATTAGTGCATCAGTATAAATCTGGCTATTTTCTCACAAGACTTCCTACCGTTAGAGGAATGTTGTTTGCTGAGAAGGCACAGGCAGCCTAGCCTCTCTGTTGTACAGCCAAGAAGTTAAAATCTGGTGGAAAGCTCCTTTGAGTAGTTATGTACAGATCTTTGTGGGGGTTTTTTCTTAAATGGTTGATGAACACGGCTGCAGTTTGAATCCTTACTGGCCTTCACAAGTTCTTTGCATAAATGTATAAATAGGACTGTCTTAACACCAGGGTTTGTTTGCTTCTTTTTTGTCAGAGTTACTATGCTTTAACAAATTCTGCTGTTATTTGCATTCACGTACTTGAAAATATTCTAAACACTCCTGTGTGTTCAGAATTCTAAAACAGATTATAAAAGCAGTATACAACAGTTTCTGTTGTATGCCAAAATATTGACAGAATAATGCTACCTAGAGTGAAAATAATTTTATCCTGGTCTGATTTTTTTTTTGGCTTGCAATGCATTAGTTGTTGCATTCAATTCACTGTTGACAGAGAAAAGATCATATGTGCTAAACTGAAGAGATTACAATTAATGCCTAACATAGGTTAGTCCTCAAAAGTTAATAAGTGACGCGTGAGATAGTAATTCAGAACATACAGTGTATTTAATGTATTACGTCTGCTTTAGTGATAACAGAATATTCTATATAATGAGTTGCTTAAGCACGGGCTAAATTTATGTACATTGTATCTAATAGCATTTTTCAGGAGTGTAAATGAAGCATATGAATAAGTGTTTCACTAGATCAAGACTTGTCAGAAGGCCACAGAAAGAATACAGATTGTTGAGGGTAATTCTACTATTCAAATATTTTTGCTGTCTTTTCATTTTTAAGTAATGATCACAAAGCAAAGAAGAAGTACACAGTGATATGCGAATTCTGAATTGTATTAATTAGTTATAGTGACAAAAATCACAAAGTACTATTTTTGCTCCTAGGTTTTTTTTATATAAATCTTTGAAATAGAAGGAAAGAATAAAAAGCTTGACTATTATGGAGACAAGTAGTGCTAGATCTCACTGGGGATGGTCGGAAAGCTTATATAGATAATTTTTCCTTTCTAAGGTAAACATTATTCTCTTTCAAGTCAGCAACATAAACAAACTAATAAGTAAATAATAAAATACTCTGTGGAAATTAGTTATGGCATAGAAAATACCTCCAGTTTAAGGACAAAGCTCACCGCAGTATGGATGTCTGAATGATAGTCTGGAACAGTTTACCAGCTACATTTATGGAACAGTTACAGACTCCTTGGAATGACTGATCTTTGTTTTATCAGTATGTGGTTAGCTGAACTATTTTAAAGCAAATAATAGCTTATGTTAAGATTTATATTAACCTTTTGTTTTTCTAAAAAGAAATACTAATGCCCTGTAGATACTGTACTAGTTATACTTCTAGAATCATATCATCTAGACTGAAGTGCAAGACTGAAGTACATATAAGTCATAAGAGGGGAAGAATCTTAACATTTGAACAAAGGCATCTTCATCGCTTACTCATGACTAATAATTCATAAGTATGAAGGCAAATTTTTTAAATGAAGATTAATTTTCAAGAGGAATGAATACCTTTTATTCAAAAATATATTAACCGAACAACTTGGCTTTAACTTTTGTGGGTATTCCTTTGTTCCATTTGATCTGACATACATTATTTCCTGTTGCATGTTACATAATTATAGTGCTACCAGGAAATTGGATGTATTTATCAATACTGGCTTACACCATCTTGAGATTAAGTATGTCTAATTAAATTGACATTATGATTAAAATGCAGGAGTTTAATCTGAAGACAAGTGGATGATTTAAGAACATGTAAAATATCCTCTGTTCATTTTTATGCATGTCGACTCATATACTGATGTATAAGATTTATGTGCATTTTCAGGACAAGTATTTTGTGTCCTGTTCCTGGGACATTATTAAGAATACTGGAAGTTTTGTATACCCTGGCCAAGTTAGTATTAATCACAGCAGCCACATTCCAAGATCAGCCATTTTGTTTCTTTTAATTTAAAGTAAATAAATGTGTGTGCACTGTAATTACACAAGAGCACAAAATGTGGTTCTGCCAGGCATTTGCCGGTGTAAAAAAAACGACAGATTTGGTATTTAAGCATGATGAGTGCTTTTATTTGTAAGAATGTGCTTTGATTGATAGCTGAAGTATCTCTTCATCTTGCTGTTTTGGGCTATTTTTTGCTATGCTCTGAATAAACAACAAGTTGATATTGCATTTTCACCTTATGTCCTATATTCAGTGGCACACCACTAGACTAGTCCTCTGGGAAGCAGATCATCTGAGATCATATTCATCTGAAGATTAATACAAATCTCATATCTCAAAAAAAGAAACCTACTATTCTTTTTTCTGGTTTATGCATTTTTTCTTCTTTTTTTCTTTTTTTTTTTTTGTTTAATTCATTTAGAATCATAGAATAGAATCATAGAATAGTTTGGGTTGGAAGGAATCTTTAATGTTCATCTAGTCCAACCTCCCCTGCAATGAGCAGGGACATCTTCCAGTAGACCAGGCTTCTCAGAGCCCCATCCAACGTGACCTTGAATGTTTCCAAGGATGGGGCATCTATCGCCTCTCTGGGCAACCTGTTCCAGTGCTTCACCACCCTCATTGTAAATAATTTCTTCCTTCTATCTAGTCTAAATCTACTCTCTTTCAGTTTGAAACCATTACCCCTTGTCCTATCACAACAGGCCCTGCTAAAAAGTCTATCCCCATCTTTCTTACAAGCCCCCTTTAAGTACTGAAAGACCACAAGAAGGCCTCCCTAGAGCCTTCTCTTCTCCAGGCTGAACAACACCAACTCTCTCAGTCTGTCCTCATACGGGAGGTGTTCTATCCCCCTGATCCTTTTTGTGGCCCTCCTCTGGACCCACTCCAACAGGTCCTTGTCTTTCCTGTGCTGGAGGCTCCAGAGCTGGAAGCAGTACTCCAGGTGTAGAGAGGAGTAGAGGGGTAGAATCACCTCCTCAACCTGCTGAACAGGCTTCCTTTGATGCATCCCAGAACATGGCTAGCTTTCTGCACTGTGAGCACACAGTGTCAGCTCATGTCCAGTTTTTCATCAACCACTAACCACAAGTCCTTCTGCATGAATGCACCAAGCACAAATACAGGCTTGGCGGGGGATGGCTGGAGAGCAGCCCTGTGGAGAAGGACCTGGGGGTGCTGATTGACGAGAAGCTTGACATGAGCCAGCAATGTGCAATCGCAGCCCAGAAGGCCAACCTTATCCTGGGCTGCATCAAAAGAAGTGTGGCCAGCAGGTCAAGGGAGGTGATTCTGCCCCTCTACTCCGCTCTCGTGAGACCCCACCTGGAGTACTGCATCCGGCTCTGGAGTCCCCAACATATGAAGGACATGGACATGCTGGCGCGTGTCCAGAGGAGAGCCACGAGGATGATCCGAGGGCTGGAGCACCTCTCCTATGAGGAGAGGCTGAGAGAGTTGGGGCTGTTCAGCCTGGAGAAGAGAAGGCTCCAAGGAAAACTTATTGCGGCCTTCCAGTACCTAAAGGGGGCCTACAGGAGAGCTGGGGAAGGACTTTTTACTAGGGCGTGTAGTGATAGGACGAGGGGGAATGGCTTTAAGCTGGAAGAGGGCAGGTTTAGATTAAACATGAGGAAGAATTTTTTCACTTTAAGGGTGGTAAGGCACTGGAACAGGTTGCCCAGAGAGATTGTTGAAGCCCCGTCCCTGGAGGTGTTCAAGGCCAGGCTAGACGTGGCCTTGGGCAACCTGGTCTAGTGGGAGGTGTCCCTGCCTGTGGCAGGGGGGGTTGGAACTCAATGATCTTCAAGGTCCCTTCCAACCTAAACCATTCTATGATTCTATGAGGCTGCTCTCAATCCCTGCAACCTCCAGCTTGTATTGATGCTGGGGGTTGCCCTGAACCAGGTGCAGGACCTTGCACTTGGCCCTGTTGAACATCATGATCTTCACATGGGCCCACTTCTCAAACCTGTCCAGGTCCCTCTGGATGGCACCCCACCCCTGGTCCTAGTATGAACTCCTGAGGGACACCACTTGTCACTAATCTCCATTTGGACATTGAGCCGTTGACTACTACCCTCTGGATGCGACCATCCAACCAATTCCTCATCCATCCACCAAACGGTCCACCCATCAAATCCATATCTCTCAAGTTTAGAGAAAAGGATGTTGTGGGGGACCGTGTCAAAGGCCTTAAGGAAGTCCAAATAGACAACACATGTAGCTTGTCCCTTGTCCACTGATGTAGTCACTCCATCATAGAAAGCCATTAGATTGGTCAGGCAGGATTTGCTGCCTGTCTTGAATCATCTCCCTATCTTCCATGTGTCTTAGCATAGGTTCTAGGAGGATCTGTTCCATGATCTTCCCAGCCACAAAGGTGAGGCTGACAGGTCAGTAGTTACCAGGGTCCTCTTTTTTACCCTTTGTAAAAATGGGTGCAATGTTTCGCTTTTTCCAGTCACCAGGGACTTCGCTTGACTGCCGTGACTTTTCAAATATGATGGAGAATGGCTTGGCAACTACATCAGTGAATTCCCTTAAGACTCTGGGATGCATCTCATCAGGTTCCACAGACGGTTCCTCAGGTGGTCACGAACCTGATCTCTTACAGCAGGAGGCACTTTTCTCCCCTAGTCCCTGTCTTGTGGTCTATTCACTGGAGAGGTGTGGGGAAACGTTGCTAGTGAAGACTGAGGCAAAAAATTGTTGAGTCCCTCAGCCTTCTCCTTGCTCATTGCAGGGGTTACACTTTCTTTGATCTTTCTTTTCTGGCTGATGTACTTGTAGAAGCCCTAATTATTATTCTTTATGTTTCTTGCCGACTTCAGCTCCAGCTGCGTTTTTGCCTTCCTGACCCCATCCCTACACATCCCTATATTCCTCCTAGAATACCTGTCCCTGATTCCACTGCCTGTGCATCCCTTTCTTGCCATTTAGTTTGACCAGCAGGTCTCAACTCAGCTATGCCAGTCTCTTGCCCTTCTTTCTAGATTTCCTACACCTTAGAGAACTCCTGATGAGGCTGTTCCATTCTGTACAGAGAACAAAATATTAATTCAACTAAAGACTGGTTTTTAAATGGTTTCCTAAAGAGGAATACATTAATACGAACTGATTATCATTGTTCATTAAGAAAATACATGGTGCTAATTAGGTACTTTGGACTATGATCCCCACTGGCTGTAAAGGTTTAAAACTTCAAGAGATTGTACAGTTATATTATTTTCTTGTTTTCAGGCTTCCTAGTTGGCTTTGTAGCTTTTCTATTCCAGCCTGGGGGCTAGAGCCTTCCCTCAGAAGATAGCAAATTTGAACTTTTCTGGCCAAGGTTAATATTGGTCCTCAGTTTTCATTCTACTCTAGGCATTAAGCTGTTATTTAATGTGAATCACCTCCCTCTCTGGCTGTCATTTTTCTTGAGAATGGCCTTGGGGTTGCTAGTTTTTCTTATATGGATGATATGTGCACGTCAGATGTTTTTGAAAAATCAGATCAGCTTGGGCCTGTCAGTGCAGTGTGTGACTGATTTGTGAATGCCCAAACAGCCTGAGGTTTGTGAAAAGGCTTGAAAGCTTAGATTTGTCAACTTTGTGATATTGCTGGTCATGAAAAACTACAAAAAACAGAGTACTAAATATAATAAAATTAGCTACAATGGATATGTACATTCTTATGTCATCATTTTCTGGAATCACAATCTTGGATTTAGCTACTGAAACTCTATTTAAGTTGCATTCTACACAGTAAGGATTTTTAGGTTTTTTGGAGGGCATTGCTTAAGAGTCATCAAATTACTTCTCCTCCATAATACAAAGGGCTATTAGGGGTCTAAGATTCCTGATTTATATTCACTGATAACCACAAGTGTTCAAAATATGTCATGATATATAAAGTGATGCAATTATATTTTATATTCAGTGATTCTGAGATGAAAGCTAACTAATACTGTTAAAGAAAATAAATAAGAATGTGCATATTAGTTTCTTCAAGATGATAGTAGCAATGTCCCTGTACCAAATTCAAAAATATGAGTCATTGTTCTAGGTTTTGTTGGTTGGTTGGTTGGTTTTAATTTAAAAATAACTGAACACCCTTAACTTCAGGAAATATTCGGGTACTGTTTTATTTGTTTGATAGGAAGCCTGTATTCCCATTTATTGGGACTGGTACTACTGACTGTCACTTTTACAATGGTAATGGTAATATAACTAACTAAGATGACTAGAAAAAATAAAACCTTTATGCAGACTTATTGAACAGTCATGTATTTATGATTTTGAATTTGTGTTAATATCCCAGAGAGTAAGTATAAATATTTCTTAGTAAGGTTTTTGCAATATTATTTATTTTAAAGTCAGTTGCATTCATTACAGTGGCTAATTCTTCATTGCAAATATACAAGGACACATATATGTTAAGCCCTTCCCAGCTAATTACAGTTTTAATTAGTGTAGTTAGCTGCCCTACAGATTAAGTACCTTCAGTAATAAAATCAAACTTTCAATGCCAGCAGATGAAAGTGTGAATTCCTGAGGTTATAAATAATTGAACGAATTGACATTTGTGATGTCAAGATAAGGTATAGCTGTGTTAAATTAGGTTGCGAGCTTCTAGTATTTGGTGTAAAAACACAAGATTGCCTGTTTCGCACATACAGGTTTCTGATGGTATTGGATGTTATAGAAGGCATTCACACAGGGCTCACACATATAATGCAGGACTAATGACAGACGTGTGCATTTCTAGAGCAGCAGCTGAGAGCTCAGGAGGGACACCCAAGGCACTAGTAAGTCATGTTAGATGTCCATGAGTGGGAAACTAAAACAGTTCCCTGGTGCAGGTGAACAGAAGGACTCTCCTCTTTTTACTGGTGGTATCAGCAATAAAGCCAGTGTCCACATTCAGCTTGCATATCAGCAGCTTAATCTCAGACTGAATGTCCTTTCTAGTAACTAAAAGCAAAATGTATTCACATATAAAGATAGACTCCTTGTGGCTTTAGAGATGCTCTAGGATATCCTACTTTACTGTCACCTGCTGGTACGTGTTTCCCATGAACCGTGCTGTATCTGTCTTACCTTACAAACACCCTGTCACCAATTAGAGCCATTGTGATGGTTTGACGTTGACCGGATGCCTGACACCCACCAAGCTGCTCTCTCACTCCCTCTCCTCAACAGAACAGGGGAAGAAACTAAGATGAAAGGCTCATGGATCAAGATAAAGACAGGGATATCACTTACTAATTACCATCATGGGCAAACCAGGCTCATCTTGGTGAAAATTAATTTAATTTATTGACCTCTCTATGGGCTGCAGTTTCCTTCAGGGCATATCTGCCTGCTCCAGCATGGGCTGCAGTGTGGATATCTGCTCCAGTGCCTGCAGCATCTCGTCCTCTTCCTTCTACTCCTTCTCTGAACTTGGTGTTTGCAGGGCAGGTTTGGTCATATTTTTTTCTTAGTCTTCTCTCTCAGCTGCTGTGCCCTTTCTTATATATGTTTTCCCCAAGGTGCCACCAGCTTGGCTGAAGGACTCAGCTGTGCCGTGCAGTGGGTCTGTTGGAGCCAGCTGGAACCAGTTTTGTCCAGCATGGGCAGCCCTGGCCCCACCACTTGCTACCACCCCTGCAGCCTTCCAACACTACCAATACCTTGACACCTACACTCAACACAGCCATATTTAGACAAGCTTACTCAATTTTAACCCAGAAGAAAAAAAGAGCAATTACATTCAGTGTAACATTCAGTGACTATTTATGGCATTTGATAGTTATTATGGACTTAAATTCATCTTTAATATATGTCTTGTATTGGATAGTGAAGAGATAGAGATGCACAGCCCGTGGGAAGCAGATATTTCTAGGCTGGACAGCAGTGCTGGCTGATTGCTACCGCTCTCGTGAGAGCACAGTGTGTTCCCTCAGCACTGTCCGCCCCACAGTGCCTAAACATACATAGAAGGTCCTCTCTCTCTTTACATGTTCTGTCACCGCAGTGTTAATCATAATACTCTTGAATTAGCTAGAGTAACATGTCACTTTGTGCTGCTGTGTGTGCTGAAATGATGCTCTTATGCACAGTTGCTGTTAATATCTAGTTACTGACCAAGTAACTTGACAAAAAAAAAAGCATAATATGGAGAAACATATGTCTCTGCATGTCAGAAAAAAAATTAGATTGTAAATCAAGTTAGTTTTGCATGTAGAAAACAATTTGGGATGATCTGTATCTGTAGAAACAATTAACAGAATCATCCTTTGTGCAGAGATCCTTGATGAGAACGATAATAAGTCATTTGCAAACTTGACTTTAGGGAATAAGGTATTCAATTATTAGTCACATCTTTGAAAGTCAGCCCTTTTACTGCATCTTTGGCTATTCATACCGTGTTTTTTGCCGGTTAAAGTACAAAGTAGACTTACCTGCTTTGATGACAAATTTTGAAGTGCATTTGACATTTGCTGCAACTGATACTAATTGTCTTGCTATTCAAAAATTAGCACTTTTTATTTGTGTGTTCATTTAATGGGATTGTACTGTTTTCTCTATAAAGACTATACATTTCAGCACCATTTCTACAGAACTATTTTGGTTTTAATCCCTTCGAAGTTATAGAAAACTTTTCCACATTTTATGCACCCCCACTTGTGATCAAAATTAATTCAGCTCTAGAATAAACAGTAACACCTTCTATTAACTTTCTGTGGAGATGTACCTATTAAACCTAAATATGGTCTTTAATAATGTAATATGTCAAATAAAGTCAAGCAGACCTTACTGATGACAAGCGACTTGGCTGGTTCCGCAAACCTTAATTATCAGAAGTTTTTGAAAAGTTCTACAAATTAGGATTTTTAACAAAAAGAGAGCCTGTGAAATATCCCTCCAAGTCAATGGGAATAAGTTTTCAGAGAAACTTCAATTTTATTAATCAGCTTATCCTGCTTAAAGGAAAATTAAAATGAAATTAGTGGAGGAAAATATCTCATAGCATTATATTCACTATTAAAAAAAAAAAGAGGAAGAAAAAAGGGAAAAAGAAACAATTTATTTCATAACTGCCTTTGTTTAAAATCAAAGTTAGAATAAAACATAGACAAGGCCATTTAGATGAAGTGTTTTCTAGGATTTTTTTGGTGTGGTAGAAACAATACTTACATATGCCTTTAATACTGCTGTGTTCGCATTTCAGTAAACATGCAGTTTAAGCAAAATATCTGTGTCAGCAGTTGATTGCAGATCAATATTTACACAGTACTGCTGAGTGCTGAATTAAGAAAGTTGTCTATTTCAGAGATAAATAATGCTGATGACTAAAGGAAAACTGAATTTATCTAGCAAAAATGTTGATCTTGGAGATAGCTAAAATCTGTGCAGCTCGTATCATGTAAAAATTGTGGTTTGCTTCTTCAATAGCTAAACAATAACACAAATGAAAGATTTACAGCATAGAGAATTTCTGTGTTGACATTTTCAGTATGTCCCTCTTAACTGCAGGGCACAATGGGCTAAAAGCTGTCCTCTGTCAAATTTACACTAAATTTCAGACTATTAAAACAGTACATACCCCCTAAAAAAATTAATTTTAAATTAAAGTCAGTCTGCTTAACAAACGGAGCGAAGCAAGCAGTAGATTTTTCCTTCAGTGTATATAGAAACCTTGGAAACAGCAATCAAAAATCCTTTGTCACAAAACAGAATATATCTCCAATGTATTTCTGTGACTGTGTACAAAAATAGGAGCGGCTGTGAGAAGTACTAGAAACGTGAGATATTAGTGTTTCTAGAACAGATAGTGGTTTTCTTCTTTGTATTTCTCATTATAACAACTGAGACAAATATCTGCCTGGTGCAAACCTAGAAGAGATAAAGGTGTCTGCCTTTATCCTCAACAGATTTATAAAGCTGCTAGCAGACATAAATTATGCACCCAGTGTTCAAGTAGAAAGTAAAGTGATCCGTGTAATCCTGAAAAAATTCTGGAAGTCACAAAAACCTTTTTCTTTTTTTATTTTTTCTTTTTTTTTTTTTTTAATTTAAAGGCAGAATCAACAACAAAAACTAGTTGAGAATCCCTATAAAAAACTGAATACCTCCCTGAGGAATAATTCCCAACACCACTCAGAGGAATGACTAAGTTGTCAGACAGATGTACCTTCAAAGCAAACCTTCACTTTCTGATACAGTGCATTCTCTACATGATAATGCTGTCCTAGATGTATAACAATATTGAATCTGTTTTTAGACAGTAGTGACAGTCTTTTTCATTCATTGATATTAGTGGCAAATTATGGGAGTGAAAATCCTTCATTGTGCAGGAGATAATGAGATATAGCTGGGGAACCTGCTCTATACAAGATAACTGGGGCACGAGGCAAATAAACCATGGCTCAAATCACAGGTACAAAATATATTTTTGAGCTGTAAATATATGGTACCAAATAAGTATATATTAATGTATGCTCTAAAGATTGTCTCCAGGTATTTCATACTTACATGATTCCTAGGAAACCTGTCTTTCTAACACAAACTCCAAAACAGGTCTTTCCCAATGATAGCCTGAGAATTTAAATACTGCTGCATAAGCTGAAACTACAGACAGTTCATCACTGGTAGCCAGCATCACATGCAGTTAGTCAAGTTCAACACTGTTGCCTAGAATATTGTCTCATACTCATTATATAAAATAAGTAATATAAATGTGGGTTTCATTGATACTATAGTTAAATATCAATGAAGAAAAAAAATTGGTGGCAAAGTAACAACTCCTATGTGCTAATGGGCCTGATGGTTTTTCTCTCTCCATGTCTTCCCTGCCAGGGAGAAGAGCAGCCCCTAACAGATTTTGAAAAACAAAAAAATCCAAAAGATACCAAAAAAACAGGGAACGTTTTTTATTTTTTCTTTTTCTAACAGGAGCTGCAAAAATTAATTGTAGTCCACAGCTTTATGAAAAACAGTTGCCAAGGGCAAGAGACAGTTAAAAGTATGGTAGATAAAGGCTGATGGTGTGGTAAACATACACAGAATTATGAGTCATTATGAATGGAGCTTATGTAGCACTGGGAAAAGAAGGAGATATTTCCCACATGACAATGCTCAGTGTAAGAGAAACATTTGTTTAACATCTGGAAACTTGCCCAAAACATTAGTATTGATGGACTGCGGGTGGATAACATAGAATCATAGAATGTTTAGAGTTGGAAGGAACCTTAAAGGTCATCTAGTTCCAACCCCCGTGTCATGGCCAGGGACACCTCCCACTAGAATAGGTTGCTCAAAGCCCCGTCCAACCTGGCCTTGAACACTTCCAGGAAGGGGGCATCCACAACTTCTCTGGGCAACCCGTTCCAGTGTCTCACCACCCTCACAGTAAAGAATTTCTTCCTAATATCTAATCTAAATCTACCCTCTTCCAGTTTGAAGCCATTACGCCATATTGTACCACTACACTTTCTGATAAAGAGTCCCTCACCATCTTTCCTGTAGGCCCCCTTTAGGTACTGGAGGACCACTATATGATGTTCCCAGAGTCTTCTCTTTTCCAGGCTGAACAACCCCCAACTTTCTCAGTACTTGCTGGTGAAGACTGAGGCAAAAAAATCGTTGAGTGCCTCAGCCTTCTCCATATCCTGGGTAACCAGGTGTCCTGTCTCCTTCTGTAGAGGACTCACGTTTTCTCTAGTCTTCCTTTTGTCACCGACATACCTGTAGAAGCTTTTCTTATTGTCTTTAATGTCTCTGGCCAGATTTAACTCTGTCTGGGCTTTAGCTTTCCTAGCCTGATCGCTGGCTGCTCAGACAATATCTCTGTATTCATCCGTTTTCTGTTTGAGATTGTCCAGGAGCTCCTTGTTCATCCATGTAGGTCTCCTGGTGTTTTTGCACGACTTCCTCTTTGCTGGGGTGCATCTCTCCTGAGCTTGGAGGAGGTAGTCCTTGAATATTAGCCAGCTTTCTTGGGCCCCTCTCCCTCCAGGGCTTTATCCCACTGTACTCTACCAAGCAGATCCCTGAAGAGGCCAAAGTCTGCTCTCCTGGAGTCCAGAGTAGCAAGCTTACTGTGCGCCCTCCTCACCACCCTAAGGATCTCAAAGTCCACCATCTCATGGCCACTGCAGTCAAGGCTGCCCTTGAGCTTCACATTCCCCACCAACCCCTCCTTGTTGGTAAGAATATTTTATTAAAGTTCTATTAAAATTTTATTAAAGGTTGAAATGATATTACAGGATATTGTGTCTGTATATCAAGAAGTCAAAACGCTCCAGAGTATCCAAACAAGGGACATAAAAACCAACATGAAGCCACTACAGCATGAAGTTACATCAGCTGAGTTTCAGAAGCTTGTTAGAGGGATAACCTGATTACTTTAAATGAGATTCAGTAAAGTTGCATTGCAAGAAGTTCTACAGATCTCTGACAATGTCATAACAAGTTTCAAAAGATGTAACTGGAAGACAGAAATTTAAATCAGAAATAAGATGTGACTTTCTAGCTGTAACTCTGAGAGGATTAAAGACAGAAGAGCTTTCCAGCTGAGATTGTGGAATCATCATGACCTGAAGACTAAAATAAGTCCTTATATCTTTTTGAAGTACATCCTGTAAATTACGTTCTGAGGAAACTGTAAAGTCTGTTTATAGAGAAAATACTTGAATTGAATGATTATGTGGTTTCTACTCACCTTAGGATGTACAAATTTATTAATGTTTATCCCATATCTTCAGGGTTTATTGAAGAAAAGGTTTTCTTGCATTTTCCCTTAAACTGCATTTTAGTATAACCTTTCATTACGGGAGAAAGTACAGTTCTTATTCCAAACAATGAGGTGTTACAAGCTTACTTGAGAGACAGAAATTCCATCAAGTATGTAAGAAATTCTTCAGTCTTAGTGTGTATAAGAACAAATTTGTTTCTGTTCCTTTTCTAAAACTTTTTGCCAGACATGGTATAATATTTTTCTATGTTGCCTGTTTGTTCATGTTAATGAAATTTTCTCAGATAATGTTGTTATGCAAAATGCTTAGTTGTGTGTCTTATAGAAATTTTCAAGGGTGTTTTGTTGTTTGTTTTGTTTTTTATTCACACAGACTATGTGTAGCGATACTATTGATATTCTTGAAAATATAGTATTTTCACAGCTGTGCTGACATTGTACTCAAAACTGATTCAGGAATTTCTTTTAGGGAAGTTCTTATCTAATTCTCCTAAAATTAGTGTGTTATTGAACTAACACCAAGTCTCAGAAATGCTCTGCCGTAAAAATATTTAAAAACCCAGGAAAGTACAGGCCAGTCAGCCTCACCTTCATCCCTGGAAAGATGATGGAACAGCTCATTCTGGGCATCATCTCCAAGCATCTGGAGGAAAAGAAAGTTATCAGAAGTAGTCAACATGGATTCACTAAGGGGAAGTCATGTCTGACTAATCTGATAGCCTTCTATGATGGCGTGACTGGATGGGTGCATGAGGGGACGGCAGTGGATGTTGTCTACCTTGACTTCAGCAAGGCTTTCGACACTGTCTCCCACATCATCCTCACAGGCAAGCTTAGGAAGTGTGGGTCAGATGAATGGACGGTAGGGTGGATTGAACAGTGGTTGACAGATAGAGTTCAGAGGGTTGTGGTTAGTGGTGCAGAGGGTAGTTGGAGCTCTGTAACAAATGGTGCTCCCCAGGGGTCAGTAATGGGTCCAGTCCTGTTCAATATATTCATCAATGACCTCGATGAAGTGACAGAATGTACCATTGTCCTGGTTTGTCCAGCAAGTTTGCTGGTGACAAAAAACTGGGAGGGGTGGCTAACATGCCAAAAGGCTGTGCTGCCGTTCAGCATGACCTGGACAGTCTAGAGAGTTGGGCAGAGAGAAATCTTATGAAATCCAACAAAGGCAAGTGTAGGGCACTGCATCTGGGGAGGAATAACCCCATGCATCAGTACAGGTTGGGGGCTGACTTGCTGGAAAACAGCTGTGTGGAAAGGGACCTGGGAGTGCTGGTGGACAACAGGATGACCATGAGCCAGCAATGTGCCCTGGTGGCCAAGAAGGCCATCCTGGGGTGCATCAAGAAGAGTGTGGCCAGCAGGTCCAGGGAGGTCATCCTCCCTTTCTCCTCTGCCCTGGTGAAGCCGCATCTGGAGTATTGTGTCCAGTTCTGGGCTCCCTGGTTCCAGAAGGACAGGGAACTGCTGGAGAGGGTATAGCAAAGGGCTACAAAGGTGATGAGGGGATTGGAAGATCTTTCTTATGAGGAAAGGCTGAGGAAATTGGGTCTTTTTGGTCTAGAGAAAGAAGAATGAAGGGGGGATCTTATCAATAATTATAAATACTTAAGGGGAGGGTGCCAGGTAGATGGGAAGAGTCTTTTTTCAGTGGTGCCCAGTGACAGGACAAGAGGTAACGGACACAAACTTAAACATAGGAAGTTGCACCTTAACACGAGGAGGGACTTCTTTCCTTTGAGGGTGGCAGAACACTGGAACAGGCTGCCCAGAGAGGTTGTGGAGTCTCCCACTATGGACACATTCAAAACCCGCCTGGACGTCGTCCTGTGCAACCTGCTGTAGGTGTCCCTGCTGTGGCAGGGGGGTTGGACTAGATGATCTCCAGAGGTTCCTTCCAGCCCCTATCATTCTGTGATTCTGTGATGTGATATGATGTAATACAATAAAAAATGAAGGAGAAAAGGAAAACAATTACTTACAGTCAGTGAAGTGATAAATGACAGTCTAAAAAAGGAAATGGTGGTGTAGTAAAATCTGATTGTTAAATAGGCTCAGATGGATACCGTGCACACTATTCCCTACTGTTGAATATCCCTACTGATGGCAACAGATGCACACTCACTTCTTGCCTATGGATATGGACTGTATCTTCCTTTGGAAAAGTTTTATAAGATAGGCAAGAAAGGAGTGATGGCATGTCTCAATATATGCACTGTTTTGAACAAATAGGAGACAATATCTGAATGGTGCATGTGGTAGCACAGTTGTCCCACATTCAACGTGCTGAGATATCAAGTGATATATAATATTCTTATCAATTAGTTAATTTATTTGCCTGACTCTACTTGAAACATCAAATATCATATTAAAATAATGTGGAATTATCAGTAAACCATTGTGATTGTTTTCTTTTTCTTTCTTGATTCAATAGCTGAATTGAAATAAAACAAAACAAGATAGTTAAGTTTTAACAGAAATGGTATTTCTCATGTTTGGAAGACACTCTAGGAAATGTTTTCATTTTTGATTGAAGAAAATGTTTGCTCTGGGAAATAGTAAAAAAAAAATTAAAGTTATTTATATTTCATTTGTATTTCCTAAAATGCTTTCGTATTAAACAAAAAGCATTTTTAAACTATTGAAACATATTTTAATACTTTTAATACTGTTTAACCATGATACTGCATTTCTAGGCAAAATATTTCACTGATTTTAAAACTTTTGGACCTTTATTTTTCCTACTACAGCAGCCATAGCTTTTTCTTCTTCACCTTTTACCTTCCTTTTTTTTCCACTTATACCACTGTATTTTTAAGATGTTTTTATTCACTGAAAGTATGTCAACAAGTTGTAGTCAGTGTGAAACTTCGCTGAACAACACTGATGTAGGAAAAAAAGGTTTTGCATTATTCAGTCAATAATGATTCAATTTGACAGGCTGAGAGAGTTGTATTTGTTCAGCCCAGAGAAGAGAAGACTCCAGGGAGACCTTATTGCGGCCTTCCAGTACAGAAAGGGGGCCTACAGGAGAGCTGGGGAAGGACTTTTTACTAGGGCATGTACTGATAGGATGAGGGGGGATGACTTTAAACTGGAAGAGGGGAGATCTAAATTAGATAGTAGGAAACAATATTTCACTATGAGTGTGGTGAGGCACTGGAACAGGTTGCCCAGAGAAGCTGTGGAAGCTCCATCCCTGGAGATGTTTAAGACCAGGCTAGACAGGGCTTTGAGCAACCTGGTCTAGTGGGAGGTGTCCCTGTCTATGGCAGGGGGTTGGAACTAGGTGATCTTCAAGGTCCCTTCCAACCTAAACCATTCTATGATTTAGCCATAGATGTAAGCATATGGACTTCTTTTGTTGCACTGTTTCAGGCTTCAGTAACACGATTAAAATCCAGTTCAGTAAAAAAATAACTATCAATCACACGCAAAAATGAAGCAATCACTTTTTTTAGATGTACAAAAAGGCAGCATAAAAAGTCCTTGAAATACTTTCCATTTCAGATTTTTTTTTTTCAATTAAATCAGTTTCAAGAGTACTTCATCTAGTATTGAAAAATAGAAATCTTCATTCAGTATTTCTTTGCTGAATTACTTTCAGCTGCCTAATTCAGCAGAAAGGAAGTGAAATCACTCTGAGCATATTTATTAATTTTTAAACAGAGAGAGAGGACATCAATTGACTGTGAGGAAGCTGCTGTCCTCCTAACAACTTTTGTACCTTGTCTTTTGCTATGTGAAGTGAAACACCAAATATGATTTGGTTTACAAACTTTTATTAATCTGATTAAAGACTTAAATGTTTTGACAAACATTGTTAGAAACTGTTCAAACCGGAATAGCCTTTATTATTATTGGTGTTATTATTACTATTATCATTATACTACAACATAATCTCTGTGGTTAATTTGTAATTCCATATGTTTTTTTAAATAACAGATTTACAATATGTATTTATGCAACTAATCTTCTCTCACATTGCTGTGTAATGTAGGACATCAGCTTCTAATGTGGTTTTATTTTTCTTTTGTAGTTGGTATGGGTGTTGTATTATAATCAGGAATTTTTGGAAATCATTTGTGAGTGTTTTGTGATATGGAACTTTTTGTTATCCTGTGTTTCAAGGCTTATGGGTATACTTAATCTCAGCAAATAGTAGAATTCAGATTTTTTTTCCTCAATCCACTTCAATGACTATCAATTTCAACATCTCTGCATGGTTCCTAATTAAACAAATGAGATTACAAAATATGTAAGAAAACACAGCTTATGCAGATTGGTTTCACTGTAGCTGTAGGTAGAAATACTATGGAAAATATTTATAAATAACTGAACATTTTTCAAAGTATTTTAATATTTCATTTACATATGGTTTATTTCTTCAAGCTTTTTAATACAGCCTCGTTCTTTTCAAATGTGCACCAAAATTAGTAACAGGCTAGAAAACAGCTTTTGAAACACTATAATAGATTTTCTGAAGGAATATAGGAGATAGAAAGTTATACAAGAAGATTTAAGTAAATGCCAGGTTTGATCCTTTTTCTTTTTTTTTTAACTTTATTTCAACATAGTCATAGACTGCTAGCTGTTAATTGGGTCTAGCTAGTTGCTCTTTACTTGGGAATAGTCATAGACCGCTAACTGTTAATTAGCTCTAGCTAGCTCCTCTAATTCTTTTTTTTTTTTTCTTTTCTTTTTTTTTCTGAATTTCCAAGGCAGATTTTGCTCCTACTGACAGACATCTGCTCTGGGAAGGCTGCCATAACACTATTTAAAATAACAGAACCTAATTTATTGGTACAAATCAGGAAAAAATGCATCATAGTAACTGGAATAACTTTAAATTGTTAAAATTTCCTCCGTGAGAGAGAGACACCTCAATGTATCTGCCAATTATTTATCAGTAACAATGAAGAAACTGCTACTACAAAGGTCCTGGGAAGTTCTTTCATGAAAAATCCGGCTAGAAAGTAGAACATTTTCTTGCCAAAACATTTTGTTTGACTACTGTCCTCAGGCTGAAGAGTAATTCAGTAGAATACTAAATCTTTTTTGACCAAATATGCTAGTCTTTTCCCATACAACTGCCAATTCTGTTAGGAGTGAAAAACCTTCTGTTATGGTTATGATTTACACCCTTAAAAACATTCTGTCATGTATCATGTTCATAGCACAGTGAGTTATTTAATGCCACTGAAGCAAAACATTTCAAAGGTGGGCATTTTTAGTACACAAGTAGTCTGAGAAGCAGTTTAGAAATTTCTGAGGATTAAAGGTAGATTAAAATTAGGAAATAATTTAAATTTTATTAGTAAAAGAAATGTGAAGACATTGCTAGGGGATTAAAAGGTGGATGATTCACTTTTGAATTTGCCTGTTTGTGTGGCTAAGAATTTTGAAAGTTTAATTTTTGCCTCATCAGAAAATATTTTGATTTCTCTCTGAGGTTTTAAACCTTATATAAACTGTTGTCCTTTCTGTCTTTCTACCCACTCCACTTATTGCACTTCAAATTTCAAAATCTGATGTGTATTTTTGTGCATATTAGTTCTCTTTTTTGGTTGAGAAGAAGAGGAAGGAATGAAAGTTTAGAATTGTACCATATATGCTCATTGGGAAAAAACAAACAAACAGAAACAAAAAAAAACCCCAAAACAAACAAACAAAACCCCTGTTAGAGTTGTTGAACAAAGACAATAATTGTGACTAAGGCTCATATCAGTAACAGAAGCTAAATATATATGCCATCAATTAGAAGATAAGTAAATTAAATCCCATGTTTCAAGGTTTATAGCATCTCTAATTTTGCATTGGGAATGTTTAATTTTTTTAGTATAATGCTATAAATGCATATATATATGTGTTAGATTTATTACTAGTATATCTATTCAAATCCACTATTTGGGATTAAGAATTTTGCTCTTTAATCTCATGAATGAAATACAATCTTTCATTTGAACTAGAAACAAATTAAGTTATTATGTCCAAATTCCTGTTCTACCATACCATGCTGTTGAAATCCCTGTCAAATTCTTTATATATATATTCACAGATAGCATAGGTTCTAAGGGAGATACTAATTACGTATCTAATTATTCACAAATCAGATGTATGAGAACAGGGACAGAAGAGAAAAACATGCTGAGTGAAGAATAGCCTAGAGCTCAAGAAATGTGACTGCTTTAGAGAAACCTAGGTGCCCTCCTTGGAGCTTTATTTTCATCCCCTTCTTCAGGTTAAGTACTTCATGTCAAGTTTTGAAAGATGAAACAGAATTTATTTTCTTCTTTAAAACACCAACAATGTGAGATTGCTTTTGGAATTTAATATTTTATTTATTTATTTATTTATTCCATGGGCTTTAGTTGGTGACTAGATTTGTACTTCACTGGAAAATAATGCAAATTGGGCGGGGGAGGGCAGAGGGAGACACGGACTCCAAAAAACACACCAAAATATTCCATACTAGAAAAAACTTCAAGAATTAATGTGTCTGTCTTTGCTTTACAATATGGAGTATCAGCACTGATTATTATTTACAGAAAGCGAAGTGGAAAACTGGTAATCATCCTTGGTCGGTAAAATAATTTCAGGATATGAGTTGAGACAGTTTTCTGAGAAAATTGCACTCTTGAAGTCCTGAAGTATTGATGTAAATGATCATCAGCTATTAGTATTCTGGCAAATTTAAATGGTTCTCAGTGCCTATTGTTCCACACAGTAAAAAAAAAAAACAAACAAACCCAAGCAACAACAACAAAAGCTCTGGCTTGTTTTCATTACTTCCTTGGTAGTGTATTTTTTCTCTTAAGAAATGCTTCTTCTTTGAGACGTTGCTTCTGAAACATGAGAATGGCTTAGTAATTATTCTGGAATCATTCCCCAATTTGATAATTTCTTCTGAGCACTTAAATATGTAGTGATCAGAAGTATAAGGCAAATATTTCAAGTGCAGGCATTGTGGCATTAAGCCTAAAACTATACATTCAGAAAATTAATTATATCTTCTGGTCTTCCTTTGTTTAATAAGCATATTTTAATTCAACATTTTTAATTTCAAAAATATGCTGATTTAAGGAAAAGAAAAAAAATCCTCCCTGTTCCCCAGACATATAGCTATTTAGTTAAACCTATTTTATTTAAAGATTATGGTGAATCAAATAAAGATTGGAGTAAATTTGAGTGACTTAAAAATATCTAGTTATGTTACTAAAACAGATAACCAAAATTTCCATCATTTAAGTTTTTAAATAATAGAAAATAGAATGGGAAGAAAAAGAAACATGCTTCTGGCAGCTTTATGCCCAATCCTTAATATTAAACAACTTCTGATAATTCTTCTGCTAAAAAACCCATGTGCTTTTAAAAATTGAAATTGGTAACTATGCTTTCCCATTCATACAAATATGACTGCATGATTTGGTAGAAAAATCAGTATATGCATCTAATAAAAAAAAGTCATAGTTAAATCCAGCACACTGAGATGTATTCTTTAAAACTGTCTAGTATCTGAGTATATATATATTTATTTTATTACATATTTTGCAGTTTATTTTTGCCAGATAAGTGTCTCAGCTGACAAATCCTAGTCAATTTCAGTATGGTTCATTACTGGGAATACGTAAACCTCCTCAGGTTTTATACATAGATTTGGTCATTTGACAGTAATTACGAAACTACTTTCTTGCATATGAATTGTAGCCTAATTAAACTAGCCTGCAGGCAGCCACAGCAATGATGCTGGTTAAGCAGCATTTCCTACATTCCCAAATGCTACTATGTTCTTTTTGCTTTTGCTGATTTCATGCATTTTCTGCCAAGTTAAGCTATTGAGGCAATTCTGTAGGGGAACTTTTCATTGAAAATGCATCCTTTTCTAGATCTCCTATAGAAATTAACAAAAGACTTGGCTGACAAAATGTAATAAAATGTCAGTTAATCGGTTTTATTGGTTACAGACTGTATTGATCACACAACAAATGTGAATTTGCAATTAAAAGTGAATGGATCAGTGAATATATTTTGGAGATTTTTAATACTTTGCTTTGCATTTTTGATCCTGTGAATGATTAAGCATAAAATCCCCTCAGTACCCTCAGCTGTTTTTCTCTCTGTATATCTTAGTTTGGAGAGAGGCTATGCATCATAGAAAAATATTTCAAAGTCAGTAACTAAAGGTTAATACAATACTAGTAAATTGCAGCACTCTTTAGCACACTTTTTAAATTCATATTCATGAAATATGTTTAAATGACATCCTCAATATCTCCTTGGTAGGCATAATTATTATGTGGCATAAATGTGATGCTTCCTCTGCTTTTTTTAAGGGTGTTTCCAAAAGCACAATGGGCAGTTAGTTTCTGTTTGTACCTTTGGAAATCTGGGCTGTATTGTCAAGAGTTTAGTCAGAAGGCTGAGAGTAGTGATTCTTCCTCTGTATCCAGCATGTGTTCACATCTTCAGAATATATTGAACATGCCCATGTTTAGATGGATCTGATCGTTAGTACCTCTTCTGAAGGTGTTGCTTCCCTTGGTCTGTTTATAACCACATTGTACTGTTTACAATAATCTTTGTGCTGATTAAGTGTGTTGTTAATTCAGAATGATACGTGCCCATGTGAAGAACAGTTTATCTTCTGAAGTTTTATACATGCAAGTCTTCTTATTTGTGGAGCCACATGCTCCACGTGTCTTCACTTATGACACCAGAGAATCACACACGTGTATAAATAGATATTTTTTTTTTTTATTGCTTCATCTGCCTATGTAAATGTATTTGTCACAGAATCACAGAATAGTAGGGGTTGGAAGGGACCTTCAGAGATTATCTAGTCCAACCCCCTAGCAAAAGCAGGTTCACCTAGAGCGGGTTGGATAGGAACGCATCCAGGTGGGTTTTGAATCTCCAGAAAAAGAGATTCCACAATCTCTCTGGGCAGCCTGTTCCAGTGCTCTGCCACCCTCAAAGGAAAGAAGTTTTTTCCTCACGTTGAGATGGAACTTCCTATGTTCTAGTTTTTCCCTGTTGCCCCTTGTCCTGTCAATGGGCACCACTGAAAAGAATCTGACCCCATCCTCTTCACACCCACCCTTAAGATATGTAAAAGCATTGATAAGATCCCCTCTCAGTCTTCTCTTTTCTAGACTAAACAGACCCAGGTCTCTCAGCCTTTCCTCATAAGAGAGGTGTTCCATTCCCTTGATCATCTTTGTAGCCCTCCACTGGACTCTCACCAGTAGTTCCCTGTCTGTCTTGAGCTGGGGAGCCCAGAACGGAACACAGTACTCCAGATGTGGCCTCACCAGGGCAGAGTAGAGGGGGAGGATAACTTCCCTTGACCTGCTGGCCATGCTTTTTTTAATGCACCCTCAGATACCATTGGCCTTCTTGGCCACCAGGGAACATTGGTGGCTCATGGTCATCCTGTTGTCCACCAGGAATCCCAGGTCCCTTGCCACACAGCTATTTTCCAGCAAGTGAGCCCTCAACCTGTACTGATGCATGGGGTTATTCCTCCCTAGGTGCAGGACCCTACACTTTGTTGAAATTCATTAGGTTTCTCTCCACCTAACTCTCCAGCCTGTCCAGATCTCACTGTATGGCAGCACACCTTTCTGGTGTGTCAGCCACTCCTCCCAGTTTTGCATTATCAGCAAACTTGCTGAGGGTACACTCTGTTCCCTCATCCAGGTCACTGACGAATATGTTGAACAAGACCGGACTCAGTACTGACCCGTGGGGAACACTGCTCGTTACAGGCCTTCAACTGGACTTTGTGCTGCTGATCACAACCCTCTGAGCTCTGCCATTCAGCCAGTTCTCAATCCACCTCACTGTCCGCTCATCTAATCCACACTTCCTAAGTTTACCTTTTCAATGTGCGATCACAGCCCAGAAGGCCAACCTTATCCTGGGCTGCATCAAAAGAAGTGTGGCCAGCAGGTCAAGGGAGGTGATTCTGCCCCTCTACTCTGCTCTCGTGAGACCCCACCTGGAGTACTGCATCCAGCTGTGGAGTCCCCAACATAAGAAGGACATGGACCTGCTGGAGTGCGTCCAGAGGAGAGCCACGAGGATGATCAGAGGGCTGGAGCACCTCTCCTATGAGGAGAGGCTGAGAGAGTTGGGGCTGTTCAGCCTGGAGAAGAGAAGGCTCCGGGGAGATCTTATTGTGGCCTTCCAGTACCTAAAGGGGGCCTACAGGAGAGCTGGGGAAGGACTTTTTACTAGGGCATGTAGTGACAGGACGAGGGGGAATGGCTTTAAGCTGGAAGAGGGCAGGTTTAGATTAAACATTAGGAAGAAGTTTTTCACTTTAAGGGTGGTGAGGCACTGGAACAGGTTGCCCAGAGAGATTGTTGAAGCCCCGTCCCTGGAGGTGTTCAAGGCCAGGCTGGACGTGGCCTTGGGCAACCTGGTCTAGTGAGAGGTGTCCCTGCCTATGGCAGGGGGGTTGGAACTCGATGATCTTCAAGGTCCCTTCCAACCTAAACCATTCTATGATTCTATGATTCATTCTATGACTATATTATGGGAGACAGTCTCAAAAGTCTTGCTGAAGTCAAGGTAGACAACATCCAATGCCCTCCCCTCATCCACCCATCCAGTCATGCCATGATAGAAAGCTTTCAGATTGGTTATGCGATGGAAAAAAAGATGAAGGATTAATAATTTATTTTTAACCGCAATCTTTAGACTTATTTTATTTAGGTATATTGAAAAACAATAGAAATGTTCTTTGAGCTGAAAACGATGTCTTTCTGCATTGTTGCTGTCCTTCCCTGTTGCTGGCTTATCCCTTGGATCTTATTAAGGTCAGATTTTCAGGTGGCATTAACATATTTGGGCCAATGTGGACCATCAATAGAGGATCAGTATCAGCAGACTTTACAAGCCTCTCAAAAATCATAGTTACATTTTGTCTCTTTGGTACAAAAGGACAGTAAACAATGTAGGTGTCAGATTGGCAATTCCTGAATACAGTTCCCATTCTTCTTGGTATAGATTCTTCACCAATGATCCTCCATCTTCAACGAGTGCTGGAAATGATTCTTTGAACCCTGTCTTGTGAGCTGTGCTGAATGGAGCACAGGAGACATATTTCAGTTCTGCCAACATTTGGTCCTTCAGAAATAATTTCCAGTTTTCATACTGGAAACAGGACAGAATTCTTACTATTTAGAAGAACTTGTTCTTGGCTTTTTTCCTTATATTCCTTTGTTGGTTGGTTGGTGGCTTTTTGGTTGGTGGGTTTGTTTTTTTTTAGGGGGCAGATGCTGCCCATACTCTTCTTCTCTGGCTGTTTAGGATGTGCCTGATTTTACTCCCTAATTTAATGGTGGATCTTGAATGTAGTTGGCCAATGTTTCCTCTGACTCAGTGCCCTTTCCTCTCCATTTAAACAACAACTTGCTTTTAGCCCAGAAGAAGGTGTTTCCTGATTTAGAAAGGTGCCATCCAGAGGGACCTGGACAGGCTGGAGAGGTGGGCCCAAGCCAACCTCATGCAGTTCAACAAGGCCAAGTGCAAGGTCCTACATCTGGGTTGGGGCAATCCCAAGCACAAATACAGGCTCAGAGAACAATGGCTGGAGAGCAGCCCTGTGGAGAAGGACCTGGGGGTGCTGATTGACGAGAAGCTCGACATGAGACAGCAATGTGCGATCACAGCCCAGAAGGCCAACCGTATCCTGGGCTGCATCAAAAGAAGTGTGGCCAGCAGGTCAAGGGAGGTGATTCTGCCCCTCTACTCCGCTCTCGTGAGACCCCACCTGGAGTACTGCATCTGGCTCTGGAGTCCCCAACATAAGAAGGACATGGACCTGCTGGAGCGCGTCCAGAGGAGAGCCACGAGGATGATCAGAGGGCTGGAGCACCTCTCCTATAAGGAGAGGCTGAGAGAGTTGGGGCTGTTCAGCCTGGAGAAGAGAAGGCTCCAAGGAAAACTTATTGCGGCCTTCCAGTACCTAAAGGGGGCCTACAGGAGAGCTGGGGAAGGACTTTTTACACGGGCATGTAGTGATAGGACGAGGGGGAATGGCTTTAAGCTGGAAGAGGGCAGGTTTAGGATAAACATGAGGAAGAAGTTTTTTACTTTAAGGGTGGTAAGGCACTGGAACAGGTTGCCCAGAGAGATTGTTGAAGCCCCGTCCCTGGAGGTGTTCAAGGCCAGGCTGGACGTGGCCTTGGGCAACCTGGTCTAGTGAGAGGTGTCCCTGCCTGTGGCAGGGGGGTTGGAACTCGATGATCTTCAAGGTCCCTTCCAACCTAAACCATTCTATGATTCTATGATTCTATGACTCACCAATATAATGTGTAAAAGGAATGTTTACTGATTTAGCTAGTTACAGAATCACAGAATGGTTGGATTGGAAGGGACCACTGGAGGTCATCTGGTCTGACATCCTTGCTCAAGCAGGGCCACCTAGAACAGATTTCTCAGAACCATGTCCAGACAGCTTTTCAACATCTCAAAAGATGGAGAGTCCACATCCTCTCTGGGCAACCTTTTCCGATGCTCAGTCACCCTCACCGTAAAAAAGTGTTTCCTGATGTTGTGACAGAACCTGCTGTGTTTCAGGTTGCGCTTATTGCTTCTCATCCTGTCACTGGAAAAAACAGAAAAGAGCCTATCTCCATCTTCTTTGCACCCTCCCTTCAGGTATTTATATACATTGATGAGATCCCCTTTGGGCCTCTCAGCTCTCTCAGCCCTTCCTCATAGGAGAGACGCTCCAATGACTTAACCATCTTATGGTCTTTCATGGACATACTCTCCAGTATGTCCATGTCTCTCTTGTATTGAGGAGCCCAGGCCTGGGCACAGCACTCCAAATATGGCCTCACCAGCACTGAATAGAGGGGCAAGATCACTTCCCTTGACCTGCTGGCATAACTCCTCCCACTGCGGTGCAGGATGCCATTAGTCGTCTTTGCTGCAAGACTGACGTTGCTAAGCTAATTAGCCACCACTGACTCATGATCTACTTGGTGTCTACTGGAACTTTCAGGTCCCTTTTGGCAAAGATGCTTTCCAGCTGGGTAACACCCAGCATATATTGGTGCATGGTGTTTTTCTTCCCCAGGTGCAGGACTTTATACTTCTCCTTGTTGAACTTTATGAGGTTCCTGTCGGCCCATCACTCCAGCCTGTCAAGGTCCCTCTGGATGGCAGCACAGCCTTCTGGTGTATCAGCCACCTCCCAGTTTTGTTCCATCAGCAAACTTGCTGAGGATACACCCTGCCCCATTGTCCAGCTCACTAATGAAGGTCTTAAACAGGATTGGACCCAGGATCGAGCCCTGGGCTACATTGCTAATCATTGGTCTCCAATCAGACCTTGTGCTATTGAACTGCTATTCCACTGCTGTTGATACTTCTAATGCTATGGGACATCCCACTGAAGCTTTTGCTGTAGAGTTGAATGCAGTCAAGGCATTTTGAAGTCCTGAGGTTTCAGTTCAATTTTTATGATCTTCAAAGCATGAGATGGCACAAATGAACCTATATTATACGTTTTATTTCACTTATAGACCCAATGTTGCCGATTACAAAACCTTTTGAATGATCATATGTATAATTCTGCAAATTCAAAATGCTAAGTTTTTTTCCTGCCAGGACACACATACATATATATAAATCATCCTACTCTTTTTTGCTCCTAGATCAATACAAAGTAATGTAAACTCTTCAGAAAATGGATCACCTCTTTCCTCATTTTTTGGGTCCTCAAAACATATTTCTAGCCTGATTATTTGTCAGAGGAACGTACTGAAGGAACCAGAATTTATGTTTTTTCTCTTCCACTTCTGTAAATATTTTCTGATGTGGTAGGAAATATAATTACCGTATATGACAAACTATAAATTGCAAAAAAATAATTAAAAGTATAAGGAAAAAATTTAGAGGACAAGATTGTCAGTCATTTCTAAATAAATAAAAGTTTGTTGAAGGAATATCTGATAACTATAATCAACAATGAGGAAATTTGGCATGACCTTTCTCAAAAGAAAGGCAATATCCATACTTACATACAAACAGACACAATTACAAAGATTTTTCTATCAATAATAAAGAAACATGATATAATCCAGAAGTAAATGCTTTTCCCTATATGGCCATTTTTATTTTTATAAGGTTTATGGTAACCAGCTTTTAACCTATGTTGATATGAGGCTTTTGTAACAGTTAAAATTATACTGGTTATTATATGTAAATTATCATCATATGAGATGGGAAGCAGAAAAATATACATACATGCTGGTTATGGTTTTGATTTTGAAATGCCTAATACAAAGCTATATAACAAAGATTTTTAGTCTCATAGTTTTTTTCCATGTTATTTATTTACCTTTCCCCCTTTCCATGCCCTCCTCAAAAACGTACTGAGAATTAATCTTCATTATCTAATGTATTTGAAAAAGTACAAAGTGCATTTCTTGGGATGCAGAGCTATATAGCAGAACAGGCTATTGAACACCATTCCTTCAAATTTGGTTTGTTTCTCAGATCTCATTAGGAGCTTAAATGCAAACTCAGTTTCAGAAAATAATTTTTTATATTAGACATATAGATATAATAAGACAAATACTTGTCCAGATTTTTCTAACTGTAACATGTAATAAGTGTCTAGCCCATTTTCCTGCTCAAGAGAAATACATTCATAAAAATCTGTAACTCAACCTACATTTCTTTTGGAAGATAAATGTCAACAAGGTGAAGAGAGGAATAGAAGTGAGATAATAATGAAAATCCAAACTAAAATCTATACCCTCTTCAGTTTGTAGTTCTGACAATACATGTTAAACAGGTTGCTTTTAATCTAACTTTGAAGCATTTGTCTCGGATTCCTAAATAGGGTATAATCACTCTTTACAGAGTTTGGACAAATGACAGACATTATCAAAAGGTAATTTTGATCACAAGTGGACTGATTCCCATAAATATTGTTACCCTTTTCACCTTGCCTAAATAACAGAAGATGACAACACTTCTATCTGAAGTAATTTTTTGAGGCTTTAACAACCTCTGACCTCATCCAGTAAAAGCTTTTTGAACAGGATTATTCCGTGTCATAATTTTCAGTCTGACAAAGAGTAAATGCCGAGAACAAGATTAACTTACAAAGCTTGAGGTGAATGCATTTGAATGTACATTCTAATACATGTTTGAGAAACATGTTGTAATAGCGAATGCTAATTATGAAATTTTAATAAATGTTTCAATGAGTTTTACTGCAGAATATCCTATTTGTCTTAGTGACAGTTACTGATGTCCATAATAATTTTCTATCTGTTCATATCAAATGATGGAAAACTTCTTATACTATAAGGATACTAAACTAAACCCAGGATAAAATTACAAAGCAAGAAAGCAATATATCCTCAGTTCAAGTGTTCTGTGTGTATAATTTGGTACCTGTGTACAAAGACCTACAGTTATCAGCAGAATATTCAAATTCTTTTGCAGGAAAAAGTAGAGACATTTTGTTTGTCTGTGTTTTGATGTTTTTTTGGGGATCCAAAATTTGAAATATAAAATCTGTCTTAAATGCAGATTTAAGGACATGGGAAATATATATGTAATAGTAATTTTGCCTATGACTTATAAGCCTACTGTAGATATGATCTTGCAGACATTACTTGTTCAAATGAACATGAAAATCAGTTAAATCTTTCCTGAGCAAGAACTAAGTAATCAGTTTGTCCTGGTTTGAGCAACACAGGACTAATTTCTCTTATAACATTTGGGAAGACTGCACTTTTAGAAGACTCGAGTGTCTGAATTTGTGAAAATATTACTTTATAGCCAACTATGGTGTGTGGGTTTCAAGGTATCAGTGTTTTTGAGCTTGCCAGGTGCAGAGATGAGGAGGAGCGAGACCTGAGCACTTGACCCAAGCTGGCCAACAGGATTATTTCATACCATGAACGTCACAATCAATATAAACTAGGAACTTTACTGCAAAGTTCTGTCTCTTCCTTGATGGCTGCCATCCTCAGAACTTCTTGCTTCAGTGCTGGCACTGAGGCCTTCCCCTCCTCCCAAAGCCATAGCGCTCGCAGTGTCTGACATTTGCTGTCCACTGCTGGGAGTGCATATTCTGTATTGCTATCAGGATCAATATTCATTCTTGAATGCTATTAAGGTGTATCTAAATTTATTGTATTAAATCTGTTTATATTTCAGCCCCCAGGTTTCCTTGTTTTTTCCCGATTCCCCTTCCCTCATGGGGAGGGGTCATCGGGTAATAGAATGATTGTCTAAATGACAGTAAATTGTTATGGGTTTCTCAAACCATAGCACAGTTTTATAAATTATTGTTATTATTTTTTCACTACAAAGGGAATCAATTCAAACAATAGAAAGATGAGGGCTGAAAGACAGTTTATAATATGACTCTCTTGGAGTCACGGACTCTCATGGACTGTTTTCTTTAAATGTACTAGACATTTCAAATTACTCTATGTTGCTTTGTTGGTAATGTTTTATGCTTTACAAGTCTTGTCTCTGCATTTTTCAGGTATAGCTGTATAATTTGTTTATTTAATTTGGGCGTGCTTTATTGGCTAAGCTGTTTTGCCCAAATCAACATTTCTATTGCTTTCTTCAATAGTCAGGGCTTTAAATACTGTGTTAATTCAGTTGTGCATATAGACAGATTAATTGTATACCTTACAGAAACAGCTGCTTCCTTTGATCGGACTCAATAGTACGGTATTCAGGTTTTTAGATATGCTATCTGCCAATGAGGTTGCATGATTTGGCTAATAGCTGTTTACTTTAATAAATAAATTAATTAGTGTTTGAAAACATTGTAGCCATTGCCCAGTGTGTATAGCAGTCAATTGGACATGCATCTCTATGCAAAATTCAGTGATTTCCCTGGGATTTCAGTTAAGGTGAAAACTATAAAAAATGAGTTTCTCTAACTGAAAGTGTAACATTTGTATTTCCTCACAGATTTCTTCAATTGCTTTTCCTCATGTGTCCTTTTTTTGGTTGTTTTTTTTTTTTTTTGGCAGGGGGAGTTTTTTGGCCTAACTTTCCCCTTTGCTATTCACCATATGAAAGTAGGTGATGCAAATCTAGTAGTACAAATTTTATTGCACTTCTAATGTGTTCTACATTAGCTAACAAAATCTGCTAAAACTTCATTCAGATTAATTTCTTTTCCCTTTTGAAATTCCTCTGATTGTGTCAGTTATGTTCATTACTATTTTTCTCATCTGAACTACATAGCCATAATATTGGCATTACATGCTCGGTAAACAACTGCCAAGTTCTGTTTGATAAGTAAGTGAAATTATCTTATAAATAGATTACAAACAGTATTTCAGTAGATTTTCTAGTGAAATATTCTCTACTAATATGATAATCATCATCAACACCAAAACATCAAAAACATCAAAACTTCAAAATCACAAACCTTTGAGAACACATTTTAAAAAAAGCAAAGTGTAGATTACATGTTTTGCATAAACCCTTGATTTATAAAATTATTTTTATGAACAATGTTTCCAATCTCTTTATTGGTAATGCTCCATCATCCAAGAACCCTACTTTTAATGTGTAGATTGTTAAAGAAAAAAAAAAGTTCTTACATATAATTATATTTTATCTTTATTTAAAACACAAAACATAAACATGCATAACTGGTAAAATTTCCAGGAAAAACATGCATTCTCATCTACTCATTAGAAGAGATACAGCCCTAATTTATACTGTGCAAGATGTCTCTTATTCTCATTCCTGTGCATTGAAACTTCAGCTAAAACAGATTTGCATAGAATTGGGCACAAACTTACTGCTTAATATACCTGAAAAGTTCTTGCTTAGTGATTTCCGTGTGCTTGAGTACATTTTAATTATTTTCTACATCTACAATTTTCTTGTACATGTATCTTTCTAATAAAGAAAAGTAGAGTCATAAGCCAAGGACAATTCGGTTCATCACAGCAAAGGAAGTTATTGAAGATGTCTCTAGATTTCTGCGCTTACGCTGAACTACATCCTGAGAGCAGAGATGTAATGTGGTTCTGCCTAACCAACCCTATATGTCGAAGACTTTAAAAAAAGAGTTTACAAGATAAAGGAAAGAGAACAGGTGTACTGCAGATGCTTGTTAACTGTTGACCAAGATAGACTGATGTGCTGATTGTAAGGCATTAAAACATGAATATAACCATATTAAGATTTCTGTTCCAGGAAATGTTATGATTCTATGATTATGAAGAGAAGAGAAGAGAAGAGAAGAGAAGAGAAGAGAAGAGAAGAGAAGAGAAGAGAAGAGAAGAGAAGAGAAGAGAAGAGAAGAGAAGAGAAGAGAAGAGAAGAGAAGAGAAGAGAAGAAGGTTGGAAGGCACCTAACAGTCATCTAGTCCAACTGCTTGACAACTTCAGGGCTGAACAAAAACTAAAACGTGTTATTAAGGGCATTGTCCAAATGCCTCTTAAACACTGACAGACCTGGGGCATTGACCACCTCTCTAGGAAGCCTGTTTCAGTGTTTGACCACCCTTTCAATAAAGAAATGTTTCCTACTACCCAGTCTGAACCTCCCCCGATGCAGCTTTTGAACCTTTCTTAGGTGTGCTATATCAGGGAGAAGAGATCAGCACGTCCTTCTCCGCTTCCCCTCCTCGGGAAGCTGCAGAGAGCAATAAGGTCGCCCCTCAGCCTCCTTTTCTCCAAACTAGACAAACCTAAAGTCCTTAGCTTCTCCTCACAGGACATTCCTTCCAGTCCTTTCACCAGCTTTGTTGCCCTCTGGACGTGTTCAAGGACTTTCACATCCTTCTTAAATTGTGGGGCCCAGAACTGTGCAGAGTAGTCAAGGTGAGGCTGCACCAACACTGAATACAGTGGTGTAATCACTTCTTTTAACCTGCTGGTTATACTGTGTTTGATGCACCCCAGGATGTAGTCTGCCCTCTTCACTGCCAGGACTCACTGGTGACTCCTATTGTGCCTGCTGTCAATCAGCACCCCTAGATTCCTTTCTGCAGGGCTTCTCTCCAACCACTACTCTCCCAATTTATACTTGTGCCTGTCATTACTCCATCCAAGATGTGGAATACAGTGCTTGGACTTGCTAAATGTCATGTCATTGATGATTGCCAGTCCTCCAATCTACCTAGATCCTGCTGCAAGACATCTTGTCCCTCAGGAGAGTCAACAGCATGTCCCAGTTTGGTACTGTCAACAAACTTGCTAATGGTGCATTCAACTGCTGCATCCAGATTGTTGATAAAAATATTGAAAGAACTGGCCCTAGAACCGAACCCTGAGGAAGAGTAATGCAACACTGGACACATGTACTATTAATAAATTTGAACATATTGCAATTACATGTATAGTTGTAAGGTAACAAATACACAAAATTTAAGAAAAACATGATAGTAGAGGAATGAGAAGAAAAACAGAATGCGGAGAAATTAAGATATTAGTAGTAGAAATGGTCTAGTAGAGTATTAAACCAAAAAAAAAAAAAAGGTACTCTGAATAACTAGTTCTTTTTAGTGGGAAAATACAAGTGTTAGCAATAAATCCCAGGAACAGGATGCTAAATAACTCATTGGAATATGAAAACTACAATACTATTTACAGTATAATATCTGTATAATATTTGCAGTTTTCATTCATTTTAATTTTGTAATCTCCAGATAACTTTCCAGTGGATTTTTTAACTCTTTAGTCTAAAATATGATCTTATGTAACCCTTAGAAGATCATGAACACCTGTTCCAACATACCTCATACATCAAGTAATACAACTGCTCCAGAAATTGGCATTAAGAAACAAATTGTAGAAAACAGTAAGAATTAAAATTATTCAATTATTTCTAGTAATTATGCACCTTTAGGAATGTATTATGTCTAAGTATCCTTCTAATTTTTAACTTTTATATCTAAAGTAACATGGTGTCCTTAATTCTTGATTTCCTTAAGAATTTTTGCTAAAATCTTTTGTTTACTCTATTTCCCAGACAAAATTGCCAATCTAAACTCATTTTGAGAAAAAGTACATTACATTTTAATTTCAGGTTCTAATCATATCATGCAGCACTGGGAACAGTCACTGTTAGATAATGCTTAAGGGCTGAAATGTGCTTTCTTTTGCAAAATTATCTCCATGAAAATTATCACTATAATCCAAAACCTTGTTTTTCTTTGTGCAATCCATATGGAACTGATTAGAAATTAAAAGTACTACATAAATATTTTCTAATACAAATGTGTGTATATATAAAATAATCTGTACTTAAGATATATAATTAAGTAAATGGCTGCAAACATAGATTACTGAAGAGCAAGGCAACAGTTTGATTAATTTGTTTTATCTGTGCATATAACAATATTGATATACAATGTGTTTCTCTTTTATCTGCAAATATTTTTGGTAGCTCAGCAATATAAATGTGATTAACGTACCAGGGAAATTTTGAAATTAATGAGAAATTTGTTTGGTATTGAGAACAGCAAATTATGCATCTTTATATAAACCAAGTATAAATTTATTTCTGTCTTGATTAATATTAGAATAATAGAATAAAATCATAGAACGATACCATGGTTTGGATGACCTTTAAGGATCATCTAGTCCAACACCCCTGCAATGAGCAGAGACATCATCAACCAGATCAGGTTGTTCAGAGCCCCATCCAACCTGACCTTGAATGTTTCCAGGGATGGGGCATCTACCACCTCTCTGGTCAATCTGTTCCAGCATTTCACCGCCCTCATCGTAAAAAATTTCTTCCTCACAGCAAGTCTAAGTATATCTTGTCTGCAGAGGCAACCCATTCCCTTTTTGCACCTTTAACAACCACAGGTTTTTGTGCCAGAATTTTATTCACAAATCACTTAAGGAGTTTGCTGATCACAGAAGAGACCTTCCAAGCTGTTAGAAGATCAAAACTGTATGCTGTACGCTAGGAATGCTCTGTTGGCTAACAGGGTACCACTCTGTATTAAGATAAATTAAAGCAGACGTCATAGGACACTGCCCAGAGAGAGATTCCGGGCTTGCTAAGAAAGCCAGTCCAAGATCAGCCCATGTGTGCCACCCAGTGAGCCTCAGCCAGCTCCTCCTCTTCTGCAGATTTCATGAAAGAAGGAACCATGGCAACGCTGAAGATCAAATCGCCAGTCCACACCTGGTACCCCATTCCCCTTTCAACACAACTTCCACCATAGGCTTTGATGGTAGCATTGAGATCCTCCCTTTGGGGTGTTCTTGGGTCATTATATTACTCAGCAGATGGAATGGAGATCAGCAAATCCATAGTTCAGGCAGCTCTATAATGCCTGTATTTAAAAAAATCTTAAGTCAAATTCCTGCTGCAGGTATTAGGTTCAACCCCAGAAACCTAGAACATACAACAACAACAACAACAAAGGTTTGAAAAGAATGAAATTAGCAAAAGATTAGCAAAGTTAAGTTTATTATTCTTAAAAACACTGATGTAAAAGTAATAGATATCTTTTTTTCTACACAAAAGATAAAAGAGTATAACGCATAAGGAAACAAAACACGATAGAGGTAGCATATTAGCAAATCTGCAGAGAGAATGTTTGTACCCTTTTACTTGCCATCTGTACCTCTATTCAGTTCCAAGAATGTTCTTTTCATCATCTAAGGGTGCACACCACCCCAAAAAGGTGAATTAACTCTGACTCCATTGTCAGAAATGTAGTGCTCCTACATTCTTCTAAAAGAAACAACAGGTATGCGGGTGATGTGTGAGTATGTGTGTGTGTGCCTGTGTCTGTGTCTGTGTGTGCACACGTACACATATATTACCATAGTATATCATTCTTTTTTTTTTAACCTTGGCAAGCATAGAGAGTAAAGAAATCCAGATGAAACAGTTAAAATTTATTCAAATTACAAGCAACAGAAAGTAAGTTTTTTTGAACATAGGCTTAAGGAAAGCAAAAGACAGGGGAAAAATAAAATGCTTCATACTCTTTATATATTCATAATATAATGCTTCATAAGCCTTTCAACAATGGCAGCGTTTGTTCACTATTGCAGAATAATTTGGAGCGAGAAAAAAAGAGCAAAATATAAAATTATACCGGGACACTGTGCTGGTTTTGGCTGGAATAGAGTTAATTTTCTTCATAGTAGCTTCTATGGTGCTATGGTTTGGATTTGTGACAAAAACAGTGTTAACACAGGGATGTTTTATCTCTTGCTGAGTAGTGCTTACACAGAGTCAAGACCTTTTCTACTTTTCACACTGCCCCACAAGTGAGTAGGCTGGGGGTGCACAAAAAGCTGGGAGGGGACAGAGCAAGGACAGCTGACCCCAAGTGACCAAAGGGATATTCCATTCTGTATAACATAATGCTCAGCAAAAAGCTGGGGAAAGGAAGTGTGTGTGTGTGGAGGTGTGTGTGCATTCAGAGTTATGGTGTTTGTCTTCCTATGCATTATCTTGATTTCCTGGAAATGGCTGAACACCTGCCTGCCAATGGGACGTAGTGAGTGAATTCCTTATTTTGCTCTGCTTATGCACCCAGCTTTTGCTTTACCTATTGAACTGTCTTTATCTCAGCCCATGAGTTTTCTCAGTTTTCCCCTTCCGATTCTCTTCCCCATCCCACAGAGGGGAGTGAGTGAGCGTCTGTGTGGAACTTAGCTGGAGTTAACCCACAACAGATGGTCAGATTCCTTAACGGGATTTTAAAATTCATCTGACATTAAAAATATTTATCTGGGATCAGGTGACTGAAACAGGAAAGAGTAGATGGCAGGAGTATGAACTGATCATAGATAACTCACTAGATACTGTCTCAGAATTCATTTCTACAGCCTCCGTTATCCAACACCTTTAGTTACTACCAGTGAAACAAGGTTCTTTCTCCTTACATAACAGTAAGAACATGAAAGGGAGGAAAAAAATGAATGCCAAAAATATCTGCCATTTTTAAATATGTCACCACAGCAACAACCCTTTATGCCACCGATTTTCAGTTTTCTCTGTTTCGGCTGTTCTATTTAACGTGAATATTCAGCACAAGTACAAAGACACATCACTTCCATATCAAACTACATGACCCAGCTGATATAAATAGTCTTAATGAGAAAAGTTATCAGCACACCATGTCAGGCTGGTCAGGCAACAACCCTAGTTCTTCAAGGTGCTTTTTATGATCCAGTTCAAACAGAATTCTGTCTATATCTGGCTATGTGAAGAGGGAGTATTATTATAACATTAAAAAGTCAGAAAAGCTGAAGAGAAAGAAAGGAAGAAAGGAAGCAAAAGAAGAAAGGAAGAAGGAAAGAAGGAAAGGAAAAATAGAATTTTGCTTTTATTCAAGACACAATAATATATGCACACTAGTAGAGTTGAAATCTTCTGTGGAGGAGCGCATCATCTGACCACACCGTTCCACACATATTTCCACACACCTTTCCACTGACCATGGAAAGACTGGACTGTAACACTTGGGAAAAAGTAAAAAAAGAAAAAAAAAAGAAAAAAAGAAAAGAAACAAGAAGAGAGAAGCTGCCTAAGGGTTACATTAAGGGTGAAGCATACACATCAAGAACATAGAGCTGATGCCTGAAGTTTAAAGAGAATGTAATGTAATTCAAAAATGAAGAATGCCAAAAAGTCAGGGGCGGGTGGGAGAAATTCTGCTGACACCCGACAAAAGGGTGATCTGAATGGACTTAATGGGTAGACCTGAAACCTGTTAAAATTTCATTTTATGGAAATTATATTGCAACATGAAAAAATGTTCTTCTCTGTGCCATGCTTTGTTGCACAGTTAGGTATATTCACTGTGTGTCCTACATTCTTGAGTTAAATTAAATCCTAGAGCCTCAGCATTCCCAACACTAAGCACAAATATTTCTCTGAATAAATGTCAATCTTTTCATTGACAAAAAAGGAATTCTAAAGTTTAAACCCTGTCAGTTTAGGATTCAGTTATGGTTTCCTAAGAATCTTTCTCATTCAGTATTTGAATCCTGTAAATCAAATGTTGAACATTAGTAACCATCCAGATAAAAGTTCTGGCATCCTCTTATTTTTCCCTTCCATTATCTGATATATTTTCATGTGATACTGGGTACAGCTGATCAAAATTTTCATGTAATAAAGCATATGTGTATCTTTCCCAAATCTAAGAAGCACCTGAAAAATGCTGCATGCCTTCAGTTCACAATGATTGTGCTACAAAACACAAATGTTACTATTTCCTCTTATATTTGGTTCTGGCAAGGTTGTGGTTCCATGTATCACTGATCATCACAATCAATGTCTGCAATTTCAGAAAATTTTATGTCATTTATATTTTGGAATATCAACACTGGTAGAAATATATACTGTAGATAACTTACAGAGTTGATATGTTAGCATATTCCAAATGGTGTGTGGAAGAAAACTTCATTACATCCCTAATTACAAGAGATATAAGAGTACTTCTGATTATCTTAGGCATAAATGGGTTTTATAGTAATAATTTTGCAGAGTCAAAACAAATGAGGAGAATCCGTGAAGATTTTGTGAACTATTTTGCAACATAGTTATTGAAAATGAAATTCTCAGACTTCCATATAATTTCTCATTAAAGAAAAACGCAGATTTTTAGTTTACTTTTGAGTCTTCTTTCCATCTGTGGCCTGTATGTATGCAAATAACGGAACTAATTTCAGATAAGAGGACTCTGTTCAAGTGCAAAATCTCAACTAGCCTACTTTCAGGGAAAATTAAACTTTTTATGAATGTATTTGCCTATACAATTGCTCTCTCATTGAAACAGTTTGAATCCAAAGACTATGAACTCCATTTGCCAGATGGAAGAAGTATTGCTTTAAAATTATTGCGTTAGGAGAGCACTTTGTCCTAGACAAAATTTCATCATAAGACAATTAACCTGTCAGAAAAAGCAGTTTTATTTACTCTTATCACATTCGGTTACTGACAGTCTCAGAAGAAAGGTGCCTGTGGGACAAGGAGAAGATATCTGAATTAATAACTTGTAGTGTATTATTAAACTAAAGGCAGTGTTAGGTTTGACTTTCACTTTCATCATGGTATGCAATGGGAAAGCAAAAAGTATCTGTCCTCACACATCATTGGAACAACATCACTCATATTCTTTAATGTATAAAAAATATTCCAAGGATCAGAAGAGTCTGCAGGAGGAGCCACCTTTTTTTTACTTCCCTGAAAATTATCTATTTACTCAACTACTAGATAATTGATTCAATTATTTTTTACTCCACTACTGGATAACTTACTGAATTACCTGTTTACTGTCATATAGCAACTGCTTATAGACTAGATTAGCAAAAGCATGTAAGGCAGTAAATCTCCTGTCATGCTAGAATATAGCAGTGTTCGTAATAAGCAGAGTAGAGCTGAAAAATATTTAGACTCCATTCTAGAGAAGCCGGAAGACAGCGTAGTCACAACCTAGTAGCTAATAGACTTACCAGCTTGAGTCCACTCAGTTCTTAACACAGAAGTATGTATAGGAGTCCTTCTTAACTTAATAAATTTAATAAACACTATTATTTTATTATATTTTAATACACTGTAAATCTATTTACATTTAAATATATTTATTGTGTATTTATATTTATAGTATTATGTATTTATATGTACATAAATCATATATTTAGAATAGAACAACTTATTTTTTCCTGGGGGAAAAAAATCTATATTTGCAAAACTGCCTTTTAAGCAATTGTCCATTATATTCTGAAAGTGTATAAGCCACCAGCACAGTTTATTTAGATGTCTATTCTGGGGATATTTTCTGAAAAATCTAGAATGCATAATAATTTTGAAATATTACAGTTTGGTAAGCCTTTATCTTCTTCTGCTTCTTTCTTGTGTATCTTTTTCCATTTAATTTATAATATCTTTTTGAAACTTTCAGTTTGAGCTTTCCCTTTTATTACCACCACTGCTATACTACCCATTTTAGAGATAGTTTGGCTGATAATGCAAAAATCTCTTAAACAGGCATCCTTGTCCATCATCTTAATATTGCAAAAATCTTAAATTGAATGAACGATAAATTGTAGTTTCAGTTCAACACTGTATCAACTTTCAGATATAATATTAGAATATGAGTTACAAACCAAGGAATTTTATGGATACTGAAGACTACTGTGGGACCTCAGCACATGAGATGTGTCACTGGTAACCCTTTCACAGACCTCCGTTATTTGTATGATATTATATGGACAGAAGGAACATAAAATGTAAGTCTTCAAAAAGCTCACCACAAATGAAAGAACAGTTTCAGTAAGGTTTGACAATCAATGCAATTATAAACACAAACTGCAGAAAGGACACAAAACACAGTATCACTGGTCTGGATGACAACATTGTAGAGTAATAGGCCGAAAATGGCAAAAGAAGCCTACAGACACATGAAACTGTTGTCCTAAATTAAGTCTTCCAACTAGATAAATCTGTATGTCACACACTGCATGAAATACAGAACACTTTCATCTGTTTCAAGGTCTATTATTTGACCTAATTAACTTAAAAGTTTAATGTTGTATATCAGTGATATAACTCCATATTCAATTCATATTCTACAGAATAAAAACATGGAACGTAACATTACATTTAGTTTTGTTTGCTGTGAATTCAGCTGTTTTCAACAATGCATGATGTTTCCTTACATTACATTGAGTTGTATTGATTGTTTAACTCCAAAAGGTCTTGCAAAACCACACACTAGGTTCTCAGTTGCCTCAGTAAAACCTTGCTTTGTTTTCAATAGTCTGTTAAATACAGCCTGTAAAAGTTAAAGTGCACAAAATGTTTATAGATGTACCTGACCATGTGAAACAGTCAAGATTTACTTAAGCCTCTCAGATTGTATTGTTGTAGCAATACAGTGTCTGTGGCAATGCAGTTTTTATTGCAATAAAGTGTTTATTAGATCATATAAAAAAATTGATGTTAATAGGTGCAATTTATGAATGGTTTAAATTAGAAGTCATTTTTTCTCTTGCACTGATCTGCAAGCTAACAGATAGTGTCCTCTGAAAGCTTCTTTTCTTTCTTATCCTGAGTTAAAATTTGTATTAAAATAATTTTATTTGATTAATTATGACAATGAGCTTTTTTCCTGCACCATTACGGAATGACATTTGTTCCAGAATAGACCCACAGCAATTCAATGCCACAAAAAAAAAACAAAAAGAAAACCCAAACCCAAAGAAAACCAAACCAACAAAACAAAACCCCTTAATCGGACAATACAAGATGTGCCATCATGGAAATGACTAAAATAAATCATAAATGAACTTTCTTTAACATTTATCTTTTCTGTCTCTCACCCCTTCCTCCAATCCCTTGCCATTGTTTTCATGAAAACTACAGTTTGAGCAGGTTGCTCATGGAGATTGTTCCATTTCTATCCTTGGAGGTTTTCAAGATCTGAAGGAATGCACACCTGAGCAATCATTCCTGACCTCAGAGCTGCCCCCACTTTAGGCAGAAGCTTGGAATAGAGACCTCTTGAGGTCCCTTCCCACCTGAGTGATTCTGTGGTTCCAGAGTTCTATAGTTCTATGAGTTCATGAATCCCTCAATCTCATTGTGATTGTGCTGAGAAGTTGAAGGAGAAAATGTCTTGAAACTCTCCTCTCTTTCTCTAATGCCTTTTCCTATTCCACTTACCATTTTCCCAGTAAAGGAAGACTTGAATCGTTGCTCATAGGATAATCCCAAGAAGATAGAGAATTTAATATTAGGGATTTGTCCAAACCCATCATTAAAAGGGCCAAACTTAAACTATCCTCTCCATTCTAAATACAGTATCTCTCTAGTTAAGCTCTTCTGTACGTGTGGAAACCTCTGCACACAAGGATAATTTATACACTTTATTAGAAATTTTGCTTCTGTGTCAGTTTATGGATTTTTTGCTGTGAATCATTCTAGCAGCTTGTACTTTAAATAGAAATGAAAAGGAGAATAGAAGAGATGATGGCAACTTTCAAAGGATATTATGAAAATCAAATTGTCTATGTTGCTATTATGACAACATCCAGCAGAAATCAAACTCCGGAGGGGTTATTGGCTCAGCACTTCTAATTTGCTCATCTACCACAATTTCAGTAATTCCAGCTTGCTGGACAGCTGTCAATACACAAGATACCATCAGATAACACTGTGGGTGGACCACTGGGAGGTTATTCACTCGATGTAAATGTCTTGCCAAAGTCCAATTATAATCTTTAGCTACTTGGGGAGCATCTTCTGGCTCTCAGTTTGCTAAACTGATGCCATAGGCACTGTGAGTTTATTAGCTGAATTCCTTAAGCTGTCTGTTCATGTCAAGGGCAGCCTTTTGTAAGGATTCTGGATAAGCATCAATCATTTGTGATTTTAATAGTTCAGTCCATCTAGTATTCCTAGTTACTGTCAAGGGAGAGTCCTGTGTTATGGCGCTGCCTAACTGGCAGAGTTTAGAGCACTTTCTGACTTCCCAATTGTTATTTTGAGGCATGTGTACTTCATTAGCTTTTGAGCAAACAAGTATTCTTCTTTCCAGGAAAGCTGATTTTGCACAATGTATTGTTCTTGATTTTGAAGGGATAAAGCTGGCTTTGATTTTGCCAGCTGTTCCTTTCCTCTCAGATGGAGATAGGAAAGATTTCCATGGAGACAAAGAATGTATGCTTTTGGACGACTGTTATAACGCTACAGTTTTTATGGTTTCATATATAAACTTTTTCAGATATCTAGATTTTTTCAGCAAATAAAATGTTTTACTTTTTTCTCATATTCAAGCCTTTAACTGAGCAGACGAGTTTCTTGTCTAATCCATCCATTTTTTATTGCTAAGGAATTAAATTCAAAGAAATAAGAGCAACTTTTTTCTTTTCATTATTAGTACCCTCATTAATGAATTCTTTTTCATTCATACAGCTGTTAGATTTGAGAGATATAAGATGTAACCTAGGACAAAACAAAACAAAAATCTCAGTCCAACAATCTCGTAAAATGTTATGCTGAAGAGCTGTTTGTGGGGACCTAATCTTTCAAAAGTCACTGAACCTGGCTGCTGAACTTGCAAGAAGAACAATATCAGTGAGGGTCTGCTGATCCTCATCTAAAGTTTATCTGACTGATGTCATGACACAGACCAATGTGTGAAGCTGATAGTTCAGTACCTCAGATTTTTCAGGCTGGCGCCCAGTTAAAATTGGCTGTCTTTATGTTAATTTGTCTTACACAGGATAATGAACTTCATGCTGAGAGGCAAGGAAATGTGCCAGGAATATTAACAGCTATGGATCTTTCATGTTTAAGACAAACAAGTTAAAAGCCATGCAATGTGAAGCAATCTGCTGAGTGGTTTTGAACACCCTCGGTTAAAGGATGTAACCAGGATTAAAACAAAGCAGAATCAAATGTTAGTGAAAAAACGCTTCTACATATTTATTTGATACCAAGGTGAAGATTAAGAACATCCCTTTTGTGAATATGAATGTTTAACCAGACCTTGAGGAAAGAGAGAAAGCAGCTATATCTTAGCCTGGTTCTAAATCTTTGTATATGTCTTCATATATAAATATATATGCACATATTTAAATAGCAAGCTCATTATTTCTGACTGTTCCACCTAAGGATCACTGACCTGCTTGGGTGTAGCTACAAACAAGCATGAACATTGTAATTATACAGAACCTTATTCTCAGAATTGATCCAAATTATGCTACATGGTCTCGAGTTTACCTAATGTTATCATACTTCACTTTTGCTTGAAGCTGGCTTTTCCTCTGGTGTTCTGGTTAAAGACAGAGTTGAAGTCTATGATCCTTGGTTATAAGAACTCATAAATTCATGCTGTGGTCTTTCCAAACCTCTAAGATGTGCAACCTTCCTTTCTGCATGATTTTAAATATAAGCGTCCCTCAAAGCTACACTTCCAGAGCTCTGCTGAAACTCAGTCGAGTCTTAAATCATTTCCACCTCCTCTCATCCTGTAAAATTGACTGGTCTTCTAATACTAAAGCATTATCTGTCCTTAACACCTCACTTCAATAAATTGGAATACACTAGAAGTTTATAACTTCTACACACTTAGGCAACTATATATGTCAACAAGAGACTGTCAAAACTGTTTTAACAAATAATTATTTCAGCTTTTCTTTTCCTTTTATTTTTCTTCCCTTTCTATCTCTTTAACTGCCAAAGAAGAGAGGATGACTTCAAGTGTCTGTAAGGAAGAAAAGCACATACTTTAATATATTTCCAGTCTCTTGCTTTCTGAAAGAGAAAATTAGCAGGTATTGACTATTCCTCTGTGCAGCATCAGCACAAAGTATGTGTACCCAAAGGCATTAAATGTCATTCTTAACATTTAAAAGGGATGCATTTTTTCCTTAAATGAAAATTATTTTACATCTGAATACACTAATTTGCAACTGGCTATAATTTAAATGTTATCTTCTATCAGTTTTATAATAACTTCAATGCATAAGAAGAGCATTTCTGCACAAAATGAAGTTACTTTTTTGCACTCTGAAAATTGGCAGGCTTTGTCCATAGAGGAAGCTTGCCGCACACATAAAATATGCTTTCAGTATGTAATAAAATATTTTGCAATATTTTGATTACTGTTTTATTTCCAGCTCCTTACTGAATAATAAAATATTAAATTTGTCTTACTTTGGAGTCTGTCCTTTTATTTTCTAATAATCTGGAAACAACCATCTGCAATTACTTGAAACAACTTTTGACTGGTCTTGCTGCTCTGTTTTAACCTTCTATCCTGATACAGACAGTACAAAATTAATAAATCAGACAATGCAGGTGTAAGAAATTTCTTGTAATACACTTGAGTGTTATTTACAGAACTACCTTTTAATTAAAAAAAGGAAAAATCTTGCTAGATGACTATAATTTGCCAAGTCAGCAGTCTGTGTAGTTGACATTGAAATTAGGAGACCAGAATTTTTTGTTACAGCATTTCTGAAAAGAAATAACCCTGTTCTTTGTACATTATCTTCAGACTTCTTTCAGACAAAAATTATCTGGGAAAGACCTTTTTTCCTTCTTTCTTTCATGGACTGGGAAGTTAAAAGCATTGCCCAGAAACAACTAATTGCCTGCCAGTCACAATACATTGTGATTGCAGTGTTTCAAGCTTAGAAAAACAAAAGTAACAATAACAAGAAAAAATCCCTGACTGTATTTTAATAGAACAAATAATCATATTAAAGAACAAAAGGTTACAAAAGGAAGACAACACCTCAACATGAATAATGTATTAGCAAAAACATTTCAAATCTTTTCCCCAGCTCTATGAAAAAGGTAGATATTTAGATATATAGTTTGTTCATTGGTTGGTTTGTTTAAGGCTAAAGAGCTTGGGTGAACTTGGCTCTTGGATGACAGTTCTGCCTGTGCCACACATTCAGAGAAAAATAGGCAGGATGAGTCACTCACCACTCAGATCTCACTGTGTGCATGAATCCCAAAATTAATGTACAATTAGTATGTATGAGAATATGAACTTACCTTGGTTGCGGTTTCAGACCCTCAGCTTTCATACTGAGCATGATGCAGATGGGATGGAATACCCTGTTGGTCAGTTTTGGGTTACCTGTCCTGTCCGCTCCTCCCCACAGGTGGGACCCCTCTACGCTTTTCCATTTCTGACCCTCCAATGGGGCAAGCAACAAAGTGAGTTGGTCTTGGATATTATAGCAATAAGTGTAAGCAAGAGCCTCTCTGCATTCCTTTCCTTGGCATCAACTATAAACACAGAGGTTAGAGGTAACGAGCACAAACTTGAGCACAGGAAGTTCCATCTTAACATGAGGAGGAACTTCTTGACTTTGAGGGTGGCAGAGCACTGGAACAGGCTGCCCAGAGAGGTTGTGGAGTCTCCCACACTGGAGACATTCAAAAACCGTCTGGATGCCATCCTGTGCAACGTGCTGTAGGTGTCCTTGCTGTGGCAGGGGGGTTGGACTTAGATGATCTCCAGAGGTCCCTTCCAACCCTGACCATTCTGTGATAGGTCTTCTCACTCTGAGAGAGCCAACATTGTCTGCACAATATGCTGTTAATTTCAGTAGTAGCTAAGAAGCAAAGTTACTGAACAAAATTGGTCCTCTTTTACCTCAAACAAGGACACACAGGAAGAAAAGAGAAGATGCTCTCTCCCATTTCATTTTGGTATGAATTCAATTCTGACTATTAAAGAGATAATCCATATGAGACTCAAACTTGATCAAACTCCTCACTCTTTCCCTTCCTTTATTGCAGATTTTCTTCAGCTATAAAATCATGAGAGCAAGATTAACATTTCCCTTGTGATTTAGACAGACCCTGCCAGGTTTTTTTTTGTAGAAAAAACAATTCATACAAATAGAATTTGATGGAAAGTATAATGGTTTGGTCAGTTTTCTATTCTCACTGGTACTGGTACCATGCTTTGAATTGCTTATGCTGCACTGGAAATGGAAAGTGTCATTTAGCCAACTGAGAATTGTCATTCTGCTAGCTTTTGAGAGACTGCAAAGCTAAGATGCATACTGTATTTTTCTCAAAATTCCCCTTTAGGACTTCAGCAGCCAAAGAAATCAAACAATGTAGCAAATTCTCTTCTCAGGAGGGAGGTTGTTATTTAATGTTCAACAGCATTATAACCCTGACAACAAGGTCTGGAAATCTCTTGGTTTAATATAGTATTTTATGGAGATTAAATATTCTATAGCCTACATTTCCATTTGATTAATCTTGTGTATAGTCTCCCAGGACAATTCATGAGTCATTTAGAAAACCTGTTAAAGGAATACTTCAGGTTGCTGCCATTTTAATAGTGACTATTAAGTACAAGTAGATTTTTAACATTGTTCACCAGCTCTCATGGTTTAAAATGTTATTGGAAATTCTCTGAAATATCTTAGTAGTGAGAATTGAGTAAGATATAAAAATAGATGTCTGAGATTTAGAACAAGGAAATAAAAGGATTCATCACCAATAAAAAACATATCACTCATTCACGTGCTTAAAAATGGAGTCTCATGCCTAGATGACACTGATGCTATATGTACATGAATATATTTTAAGATCTGTAAAACATCTTTTTGTATCTTAAGTGCTGGAATAATTTAAAATCTTACCCAAAAACCTAGCAAAAGATTTCAATTTCTTTTTTTTTGTTTTCCTTTTTTCATGGCTGTCTGGGGTTCGTCACCTTTTACCTCCTAAAATTCTTTTATTTAAGTTAGCTTTCTTGGCTTCCATTACTATCAATAAATAGAGAAGGGAAGAAAAGAACTCAGAAGAGGGTAGTCATCACCTCAGATAATTGCCTTACACAGTTGTTAGGATCTATGAATCTGAAACACATGAAACCAAATCGAAACTGGAGGGACAGTCTTTCTGTCACAGTAAGCGTTTTTACAGTTCGATTAGTATTACATAAAATATCCACAGCAAACCCTGTATATACTACAAAATAAGATCTTCATAGGCGAACTGTATAATTAATGTTTTCTTCATGATATGGTGGCTGTAAAGTGTTGAAATTTTGCAAAAGTGTATATAACTTGCTTACTTTTTTTGATGTTGTAACTGAAAGCCTTTTGAATATATGATAAAACTTTCAGGCTGGGACATTTAATATCATAGTGATGCAAATGAAACCGTAAAACTACCATTTTAAGATTAAATCACAAATCCAATATGAGGCAGAATGGAGGCCTGTCTCCACCTGCCTTTACAAACCATGATGGTAGATAGGACAAGAAACAATGATCTTAAATTCCAAGAAGAATGATTTGGGCTGGGCATCTGTTGAGAATAGTGAAATACTGTAGTGTACTTCAGAGACACAGTAGAATCACCATTACTAAAGATTTTTAAGAAGAGTAAAGGCACCTCAAAGCTAGACCAAAGAGACCAGGCTGCTCACCCCATGTCCAGTCAAGTTCCTCGACATGGCTGTCCATTTTTGCAGCAGGGCACACCACCAATTCATTGTTGACATGTTCATCATGTCTGCTAGGTCTGCCAGGCCCAGTTCTTCCAAGTTTCTTTCTAGCTAGTTGGTGCCCAGCCTGTGCTGTTGTGTGGGGCTATTCTAGCCTATTTGAAGGACTTTGCATTTGTTAAACGTCATGATAAGTTTCCTGTTGACTTATTTCTGCAGCTTGTCTAGATCTCTCAGAATAGCAGCCCTGCCCTCCAGCATTTTAACAGTTCCCAGACTTTGTTTTCATCTGTGAACTGGCTGAGACCATACTCTGTCTCATTGTCCAGGTCATTGACAAAGATAAAAAAATCTTGTCCTAGGACTTGCCTTGTTTATATCATTGACAGGTGCCACAAGTAGCTGGTTATCATTGTCACTTTATCTCACAGGTCACAGATGTTTGAGACTGATGGTCGAGGCAATTTTCCACCCACTTTATTATGTGTTTATCCAGTCTATATCTTAACAGTTTGTGCATAAGGATACTATGTGAGACCACATCAAAGGAGTTGCTTAAATCAAGGTATACGACTTCGACTGCTTCGCCCCTATCCCCACAGTCAATCACTTTATCATAGAGGGTGATCACATCAGTCAAGCAATCAGGTTGGTAAATCCCTGCCAGCCCTTCCCAGTTACCTTTAAATGCTTGCCAAAAGGGCTGGCTCCATAACCTGGGCAAAGCTAACTGGTCTTAAGTTCCCAAGATTCTCCTCTTTGCCCTTCTTGAAAATGGGTATGATGCTTGCTTTCTCCAAGTCATCAGAGACTTCCTCCAATCAACTGTCAAAGATGGTAGATAGAAACTATGCAATGACATGGGCCAACTCCTTCAGCAGCTGGATGGGATAGCATGGATGCATGCCACCTCGTCCCCTGTATCTGTTTATTGCTTAAGTGCTTCCTAGCTGGATCTTCCTCTGCTGCAGATAATACTTCATTCCCACAAACTCTGCTAGTGGGTTTAGAGACTTGAGAAGCCAGAGGAAAACTTAGCAGTGAAAACTAAGGCAAAAAAAAGGCAATTTACTACCTTGGCCTTTTCTATGTCTTGGGTGACTAGGTCATCTGAGCAACAGGCCCGTATTTTCCTTAGCCTTCCTTACGCCACCAATTTATTCAGAGAAGCCCATTTTGTTGTCCTTCACATGCCTTATTAGCCAAGCTTTGGCTTTTTTAGCTCAACCCCTGAGTTTTGAGGTAATGCCTCTACATTCAACACAGAATGCCTGTCCCTGCTTCCTTCTTCTCTGTACTTCCTTTTTGCATTTGGGATCACTTAAGGGTTTCCTGTTTATGCATGCTGCTTTCTACCATATCTTCCTGACTGCCTCCATGTTGAAGACCATTCTTGTGCTTTCAGGATGGTTTCCATTGAAGAACAAGCCAGTTGTCCTGAGCCTTTCTGCCGTCCATGGTGGATCTTGGAACAAGCCAAAATCTTCTCTCTTGAAGTCCAAAGCTGTGATTCTAGTATTTATCTTTTCCACTTCTTTTAGAATTTAAATTCCATGATGAAACTCACATTGCAACCAAGGCTGCCATCCACCTTCGCACCCTTCATCAGTTCTTGCTTGTTTGTGAGCAACAAGTCCAACACATTCTCTATTTCAGTCTTTGATCACCAGCATGTTGTGGATCTTAGCATGTGAGGATTTTAGTATGTGTTATATGAACTCAGGACTTTCACCACCCCAATACAGTGATGTGATGGAGATCCATCATGAAAATGAGCTAGATAATCTTTTCCAGTCTTCTCCATCTGCATTTCTATGAAAGGAGAGTGAAGAATAAATCAAATGGAGGGAGACAGAAGGAAGTCGTATAGGGTTTGTAGATAGCAGGGCAAGTCTCAATCCAGCCATCACAACTTATCCAGTCATTTGTCTCTCATTACCACCTTCACACTATGTTGCAGTTACCTTAATAAATAAATAATAAGTAATAAAATAAATAATACATGATTACTTTGTGTGTTTCCAAACTCAAAAAGTTTGGCAAATAAAATGTTATTGGCAACTGTCTGAGAGAGAAAATAACCTAAGATCCTAAACCTTCATCAAAAAATATGTACACATAGCATTCACAGAACACGTACTTCTGTCATCATGCTGAGAACAGAGCTTATAAAATGGTGTGTAAATTATTTAATAGTAAAGTCATTGGAATAGGTACTTGCAGCAACAACTTCCCAGAATGAAGCAAAAGACTGATGCAAAAAGTACCCTTATGTGTCATGTTTTGATTGAAGTTCTTTGGAGATCCCTGTACACACAAAAAATAGGGCGTCAGCTTTTGGAGTCACTAGTTGTAATGTTTTTCATTTGATATATTAGATTACACAGCATTCCACAAACTTACTGTTTTCTTTGTTACATCCTGTTGACTAATCTGTCATTCCATAGGCTTTAATGCTTTAATGTTTAATGAATCTATACAAATGCAATGCATTTGAGTTGACTTCTTTTTTGTTGTGTTTCCAGAGAAACAAAGTAAAATGGGTTCACAAAGAGAATTTTCTATGAATACGTCTTTTAAAGTCACTACTGCAAAAACCCATGTTACTGTAATGTCATTAGTATTATCTACTGCCACTGTGATACAGGCAAAAGGGATATATGGAGTTAAGGAGTTAACATTAGCTAGTTAAGGTTTTAATAATCTAGATTTAATAATTTAATAACCTATATCCATAGTCAGGTAAAGCAGAAAAGATGACTAATGACACCTTTAAAACTGTTGCATAAGAAGAGTGACTAATGACAACTCCTCTTCTCTGGTGTTAGTCAGCCCTGCTCATGAAGCTGCCCCCCACCCTGGCCAATGCTTCTGGCCTCTCTTAGCCTGGGGCAGTGGGTCTCACTGAAAGAATGAGTGTCCCGTGGTTCCCACCAGGAGGAGTGGGGCACCCATGGTAGATGTGGTCCATACATCATTTCTGTGAAGCCTAAGCAGATGTCTTGAATATCATAGAACATCTCAAATGGTGCTAGAAGTCTACATACGGAACCTGCAGCAGGCCCTTAGCAGTCATCCAGCAGAACATTTCTCTATAGTTCATTTACAGTCCTGAATAGGTCTTTGTTAATCTTAATAGGAGCTCTGACACAAAGCTCACATATCGATATCTTTACTGTGGATAGCAGCTGAATGCCATGCTTAAATTCAAGGAGAGCAAAACTGTTGTCTAGGTGTTACTCAGGAAGCACAATACATTGAAGTTAAAAGAAAAAACAGACACTCTGGAGACTTAACAAAGATACATCTTTCCTCTCAAACAACCGTGTGTCTGAAAAGATGTGCAGTGTTTCTTATCATAATAATGAAATTTGTCATTTGTAGTGACAGTGCTGCAGAAAGGAACTTCACACTTTGCATTGTTGTTTCAAATGTCACCTGTGTAACTTAAAGGGTGATTATGTACTTATATTATCATATTCTGCACACAGCCCTACCACAAAAGTATTTAGGAGTTTAAAGATTAAGAAAGCTTACTAATATTAACTGTAAAGAAATTTACATTTCGTCACAACTTTGACCTACAGATTTACTTTTAATATAATATAATATAAACCAAATAATTTTGTGAGACAATTTTTTGTTTCTTTAATTCAGGTGGATTGCTATCTTTCATTATGAAAACAGTGTAACTGTAAAATTATTAGTTTATTAATATGACAACTTACACCTTTAAAAAGCAGGGACAATTAGAATCATAAATACAAAGCTAAAACTAAAATTTAGGCATAGGAATATCATTATATGTATTAGCTTGTGATGTGATGAAATAATAATCTAGAATCCTGTTTATAATTCTAGCTCAGCTTAAATTGAAGTTTTTTACATATATGGATTTCAGTCACGTTCTTTTCTCCTCCTAACTAATAATTCTATGACATTTATTTTAATACTTATAAAGAAAAATTATTTCTAAAGTTACCCTGAAAAATGCCCTACTGATACAAACATGAGGTTTGTTTTTTTTTTTTTATTTGAAAATTTTCACTTCTTTGTGTTTTCATATCTTCTGTGTTCTGAGAAAAACATTTTAAAATGTTGTTCTGTTCCCAAGTCTTTATCAGATATCCTCCTTCCTGGTTTGCAGGGATGAAAATTCTCCTGCCTTCTGTAAAATGAAAAGATTGGACTAACCATGTTGATTTTGAAACAAGCTATTTATTCTTTTGCTAAACTCACTTTATTCTGTTTTACCTCTTTCATGATCTCTATCATCATCATGGATGATGATAAAATCACATCCACACATTGTGGCGAACAAGTAAAAAGAAACTCAGCATGAAATAATCTCAGAAAGACAATAGTAGTACACTTAGAAGATGGCTTGCTTGTTATCTCATTTTATTTTGTTTGTGTTTTCCTGCCTGTGTATTTATTTACATTTTTTTCGGTTTTCTTCAAGAAAAGTTCAAATTTCCTTTCAGCTGAAAACAAACTGAACAATTTGGAAATCATATTGAAATTAATTCTAAGTAAGGACTTACATTGCAAATATGTGTAATTAATAACGACTTTTTTTGAGAGAGCCCTTCACAACTGATATCATATGTAAAACAGGAGGTAAGGAAGACCTAAAGACATAGTTGTCTGAAACTTATGATTATCACTGAATTTTATAAAATGGATGCAGCCACAAGAGTGTATTTGCTCCTTCCTTTTATGTACAGGTAGGATTCATTTTATCTAATCTTTTTTCTACAACTAGAGCTCATTATACCTAAAACACTTAATATTTTTTCTGTAACTGTATTTTTAAAACTTTAAGTGCTGGATATTCTATTATTCACTAAGCATTGTGTTCTGATACTTACTTGTCCTTACAGATAGACTTCTTTTCTCTTAATATTTAGATTAAATACCCCTTACAATATGTAGGACTGTTGACTATTCTTTTCCATAGCATAAATAAGTATTCCCATCTTCAATGAAAATAATCAGTTTCTACTTTTATTAATACCCAAATTGGTCCAGAGTTAATGAAGCTAGTTCAACTGAAAGTAGATTTTGACTTTATGGGACACATGATTTATAAACTATGAAGACCTTTAGAAGTATAAGTTTTTTAAAAGACTTTTGCCATTTTCAGAACTGGCATTCAGTGTAGCTAGTTCAGTGTCAATGGGAGTGTTAAGGTGATTCATGGCACAAGAGTTGCATATCTGTCCTTCCAGGCCAACCAATTAAAATAGCAAAGATCTTCATTAGGCCAATGAAGAATTGATTAGGAAAAGTTGTATGTAAGGGTAATCTAAACTCCTGCCTTTGCTGAAATTTAGGGATATGAATTAGGTGGATATGTTTGAAATACACTTCTTGTCCTGCATCATTGTCTAAATCAGTATGGTATTTTTTTATTTTTAGACTCTTAGAATCACAAAATCATATAGTGGTTTGGGTTGGAAGGGGCCTTTAAAGATCATCTAGTCCAACACCCCCTGCCATAGATCAGGTTGTTCAAAGCCTTGTCAAACCTGACCTTGGACATTTCCAGTGATGGGGCATTCATAACTTCTCTGGGTAATGTGTTCCAGTGTGTCACCATCCTCACTGAAAAAAGTTTAGAGTTTTTTCACAGCTGTTCAGTGAAGTAGACCTATCTTTTCTAACTTCATTTAGTGGAGGAAAGGGATTGACACCCATGTGTGTCACTTTACAGACTGGGATCTTGAGGCTGCCCCTCCTTTGGAAGCTCATATACAGTACAGACTCATAGCAATGGAAGAGTCTTGCAACCTGAGGACAGTTCAGTTCTTGATTAGGAACCTTAGCAAGGTAAGAAAGAGATCCTGAGTTACAGTCCTTCAGTCCAGATTATTTATGCATGGTCCATTGAACCGTCAATGACTTAGAAAAATAGGCGTTCTGGGGCTGAAGGTTAAAGCAGAGGTCAGCTGATACCATTTTGATATTTGGAAAGAATTTCACTTCAATGAAAGCCTACTTCCACAAAGAGTTTTGACAACTTGTCTTTAAGAAAAAAGATATGTATAAGGAATAGGAAATGGAAAAGAAAGGAAAGTATTTGGCAATGGAAGAATTGAAATTTGATTTCTGTTTTATCTAAGTTCTATCTGAGATAGCTAAAAAGTATTTTGGATTTTTTCTACCCTAGAATATTCAATTTGCTGCTTTGACAAAAATTTCAGCAGAGCTAAAATACTTTTTGACTTTTTGGCTGTATGATTGTCAAAGCATAGCATATGATTGCAACATCTGTTTAAAAGCTTGGCGGTACATCCATGATTTTTAGAGTGTTCTGACAGTTTCTGTCAATATCTTCAATTTATTCTTGTATGATAGGCCTAGCAACCTCTGTGTCTAAAGCTCCATTTTCTTTTTGGCTTTCCTTGGCTTTTCAAATATGTTAATTTTTAAGAATTTAAATTTGCACCTTTTTATACTGACACAGTATGACCACTAACCCCTCTGCCCTTTTTTTTCTCAGCTGCATTTTTTTTTATTTCTATTAGAACAAGTGCTTTATTTTCTGTGAATCACTTTGATATTTTTCTATAGAATATTAGTCCCTTGATTTTCTTTAAATTACTTCATTAGGACACTTTATTTTTCTTCATGTCAAGTTGAAACCCATTTGGGGCAGAAGAGTTAGTAATAAACTCTGTATTCATAGGTTTGAGTTTTTAAAATTACTTTATTAGCTTTAACTTAGGACTTAAATTTGACAATGAAAATGTTGTGGTCATATCTAGTACAAAAGCATATCACCAGCACGCTGCAAAATTTTGGTCGATACTGAAATTATTTAAAGACTATTTTCAAACATCCATGTTATTCTTTTTTTAAGAAATTTGTTTTATTGTATTCTATCATTAGGTTGCTAAGAGTGTAAAATTAATATCCTACTATCTTACCTATTGTACTTAGGCATGTATTTTTCTGAAGTATCATTGTGATTTCCAGTCTTTGGTTGAAATCACCTATAATCACGACATTATGAAGTTCTGAAAACTTAACACATCTGGCAACAAAAGATAAAAATGATACTTTTTATTTAAAGTATCACATAATTTTATCACTGGCTAGTTCTCATTTGCAGTCAGTACTGCTTTGTTCGCTACTAGGGACTCTTACGCCAACTTCTTATGGATTTCCTGATTCTAGGAAAGGTGAAGTTGTTCTTTTCTGGAGTATGCATATACTAATGTATCTACCCACCTGCTCTCATTTCAAGAATATTGAGATAATAGACATTCAGATCTAAAAATATTGGAGCCACTTAAACAACTTTACCGTAACACTTCAAGGTTTTAATGATCTTGTTTTACTTTCTGTTCTTTCTGGTTCATTTTCAGTAATACATGATTTAAAACCAAACAAATTCTTCATTTATTCTCATGACTTGAAAATATGGTGCTTATTTAAAACTATTATCAATATTTTTAATTGAAAGCATTATCCTTTTCATAAAAGTCTTTATTATGTTTTTTAGCTTTTAAATAACAATTTGAATGTATACAACCACAACACCAAAGAGAGACGGGTTTCTTTCTAGTTATACTGTGATAATACATGTGTGCCGCTGTATGCAGGTAGGTGCATACAGATTGACTCCTGAGCCAGGACTGGAAAATCAGGGTGCCTGTTACAGATCTGTGGTTCTGAAACATTTTTTAATGGGTTTTTTTTTCATAAATCTGGTAAAGACAAGGAAGTTCAGCAGCTGCTGTAAGTTCCTTTGCAGGATGATATAGGGCCTGTTACCCATTCAAA